>JARQSW010000498.1:244688-255830 GCA_030142375.1 Calameuta pallipes
CATTCGAACGGGAAGGAAATTTCCTAAAAAATATGTCTTTGGTTTTTTAAAATCGGTCATAGTTTCACAGAAATACGCAAATATTCTAGTGTTCCACTTCAATTGGACATTACTGTAGTTGTGGAGATACTACTATTAAACTTGGATCTGAACAATAATTTGGCAGATGCTGCAGAACCTTCCCTTTTCGCTTCATTTCGTTTGCCTACCTTATATGTTGCTGTGGGGAAGTTCAATGATAAGGGTATATTGCATTGTACTAGATAGTGTATACTAGATAACTCAGAGTTTAACCCATGACCCGCTCCAAATTTCTTAACTAACCCTAATCTTTTGATTACTAATCTTTTTAGTTTTTTAAACAAAACGAAGCTTTAAACACGTTTAATTGCATACTTTTTCATCTCGGATACATCTCACTCAACAAATCCGAAAATTTTTGAACACTGTATACCAGAAAACAAACAGTGCGGTTTAAAAGAGAGAACAATAAAATAAAACTAACTTACACTTTTAGTTTACTTTCAGACGTTTTTTCAACAATTTCTTCCTCGCTGTATGGCATGTCATAATCCTAAAAAATGTACCACGTTGATTAAAAATTCATATTATAAATACAATTTTTATACGATTAGTCATCATAAAAAGGATAAAAGTTATACCTTTTTGCAAGAATCTGCAGAAGAACAATTTTTTGTATCAGTAGTATGTATAAAAACTGATTTCTTTGTCCTCATACTAGCGTTTTGCAATTTAATTTCTTTGACAGCAGGTGTCTCTACAACTTTTGATTTGCTTTTGCCACAAAGCTTATCCTGGGTATTTTTGAACACCATAATTTCTTCTGCGATGTTCATCAATGAGCTGCGTTCGCAAATAATAGGTTGATGCAACAACTCATCATAAACTCCTTTGTCTTGATTTTGCATCGATTGGCAATCTACTGTCTTCTTATCAGCCACATTCCTATTGTTAATATTTTTCTCAATATAAGTAACATTATTATGCACAGCTGTTTTTATTGATGTATCGCAAGCGTGTTGTGTCTTCGATTGATTTGATTTCAATTTGGGAGGCACTAAACTCTGTTGTTTACTTTCGCCCTGAAAAATTGAGATATGATCTATGGTTGACGAAACTCTGTCCTGTGTTGTATTGACATTGCAATTTTCTTTGTTCGAATTATTGGGAAACTGTGATAGATTGAAAAATTCCTTAAACTTCTTCGAGGCACTTGATGAATCAACGTGTAAATTCCTTTGATCAGGTTCAACTGTATCCTCAGAATCTAATGATGCGTTCGTGGATTGGAATAATTTTTGCGAATTAGTTTCACGCGCCGGATTGGTCTTAAAAGCCGTTGATTGCTCATGTTCACCTCCAATAGTTACGCCTGCCAACAATTGAATATCCACATTCGCCATTGCTTCGTTGAAATTATCTTCCATCGCCATTCTATCTTGAGTATCGATTTTGCCATGGTACGAATTTGGTGTATCTCTATTCGAGGACAACATTCCCTTATCTATGACTCCTTCAACATTTTTAACACCCGATTTGGCCAATTCGGGTGCTATAACGTTCTTCGTGGGTGTGACCTCAGTTCGGTTTAAATCTTTTTCCGGAATGCTAATATAGTTTTGAATTCGCCGAACTTTCGTCACGATATCATTGTAGAAGCGTTCTTTGAAATCTTTAGCATTAACGCAACCTTCTGTTTCACTTAATTTTCGTTTTTTTGTCCTGACTTCTTCGCGTGATTCGTCTGTTTTTGGTGTAAACTTTTCGTCACAACGAATGTTAGTCGAGGGTGCAATGTCTTTGTTTTTTGTCAACAATGATGTCTCTCTGTCGTAGCACGTATCAACGCTGTCGTCTACTTGACACATTTTTGTATTCTTCCACGCCATGTCAATAGACCTTTCGATTTGTTTAATATCCCTCGATATAATATTACTCATCCTCTTGCGATTACTGTTATTGTTTTTTTTATCGTTCAATCCAGATAATTTGCTGCTACTACACCAATCATCCATAATCGCGTCGACATTCGTCTCATCCTGTATTAAACTCGAAGTTGATCTTTTTCGATCTATCGATGATGTTTCTTTATGGCTCATGACGATATCACTGAAATTGTTCTTTAAGATCTTTTCTGATTTAAAACCGTTGTAAGCTTTGCTACAGGTTTCAATGTCAACGGAATTTTTCAATGGCAGCGACACTTCTAATGGATCGGAATCTGTATTAGGGCTATCTTTTGCTATTATCCTTTTATAAGTAAGTCTCGATTCTTGGGATATGCTCCCTTTCACGCTAGTCTCATAATCGGTTGTATAACTCAGCTTAGTATTAGGAATGTCTGAGCCTACGATGTGCTCTTCCGCCAATTGTTGAGTTCTTGGTGAATCACAACTTAAATCGTTATGCTTAACTATAGTATTTTTTGATGGAGTTTCTGCTACTCTAGGTTCGTTTTTTATTTTGTTTTCATAATCATAGCACATATCCATACTACAGTTTTGTCGTTCTTGACTGTTAATATAATTGGTACATCCACTTTTCGAAATATTTTTCTTTTCCAGAACATTTTTTTCTTGTTTAATACATGTATTGTCACGTTTATTTTCACTATCTGGATGAATCAAAATGGATTGATTATGAAAACTGGCATTAATAGATTTCATATTCGTCGACGTTGAAGCAGAGGAATTTTGTTTCTGTGTCTCATTTTGCCCAAATGTTTCATTCATAGTAGTTCCAACTTGAAGCGACACTGATGATGATTTTAAAGGAATTTGACTTTTGCTACTTAGAGGCTTATTGGAAAACTCTACGTTTCTTTCAGAAAAATATTGTTTACTGATAGTTTCTTCTTGTTCTTTAATAGTTAATTTTTGTTTATTGATAAATATTTCCTGATTTTTGATTGCTAGTTCCTGCTTTGCCATAATTAATCTTTGTTTTTCAATGATTAATTTCTGCTCTTCAATCATATTTAACTCTGATATTCTTGGAGATGTTTGTGTTTGACGGCTGTGAGTGACTGTTGCATTCTGAATTGCAATGTCATTAAAAGGTGTTATTTGTGCTTTTAATATTCGGGAGTTCAGATGTCCCATGTAAAAGAATTGGATATTTCTGATACATTTTTTAATGGTATTATTTTCGTTCTGTTTTTGTGTAGTTATTCGTTTAGATTTAAATTTTTCCCTAAATTTTTGGCTACTGATTGCTGCACTTTTGGTCGAATAACTAGAACTTTGGGAACTTTGTTTATATTTTCCAACCGTTTCTGCATATTCAAGATTCACTGCTGAATTGATCGTCTTTCTTGAACCTGCAGCAATATGTAGCGTTGAGGTGGAAAAAACTTCTACATTCTCAGAGATATCTGGATTGTTTGAAGCACGTAAGGTTCCTTTTTGATACAATTTATTCCGGATATTTGGAATCGAAGACGAAAAAGGTGAGCCATTGCTTTCTACCAGAAATTCATTAGGATTACTCTTTGCATCATTTAAATCCATTAGTTGCGATAAACTCCTTCCCTTTGCACGCGTTAATTTCGGTGGACGCAGCGTAACGTCCTGTAAAGTACAATCATATTCCCGTTGCTGTCCACGCTCTATACGACTCGGTGATCCAAAATGTCGAACGAGTTGTTCTCTGAAATTTGGTATTGGTGATAGTACTGTCATCGCTTGATTGGACACATAAGATTCATTCACACAGACCTCCTTAGCAGTTACATTTTTTGTGGACACACATTTAATGTCTTTTGAAACCAACTGTAAATCTCTGTGTATTAAATTATCATTATGCATTTTATCATCAGGATCAATACGTTGGTCATTTTGCGTGGAGGAAATTTCAAGTTGATTAAGATAAGAATTTGACAGTGACATAACTTTGAGTTCAGCAGTTGTTTTTTCGAAGGAATGCAAGCCACCGTTATTATTAACATTCGTTTTAGATAATGAATGACTGGTGGTGTTGCCAGCGCCACCTGATGAAACAATTGGAGTATAAGAAATATTACTCATAATCACAGTCGAACCATCCGTATCCCCACTTGAGTTGTGTCGGTCTGAACTTTTTAAACTGCTTACGTCATCCATGACTTTACTTCCTTCAGTATCTTCACTTATAGTATCCCTTGACTTCGATAAAGTATTTTTGTTCATTCTTTGGTTGTTAGCGTAACTGTAAGGAGATAATGTTGTGTTCACAGTATTATTGTGATTACCAAACTGCATCACCCGGGACCAATTATCATTTGCTGAAGTATTAAGCAACTTCTTGTTAATTTCTTGCACTCTCAAGTGTACACCTTTATACTTCAGATTTTGATTGGCAAATTTATCTGCCCCTATTTCGGAAATTTTACTGGTAATTACATCACTTTCACCACTTAAAGATTTAACTGTTCCATTGATTACGTCCATAGTTACTGGTAAAAGGTTATTTGTTTTTTTACTGAATTCATCTGCCTCAGCAGAAGAAGAACTCAATATTTTATTTTCATCAGAAATAATTTTATCAATGTTCGATGTACAGGGATTTCCTTCTTTGTTTAATTGGTCAAGAGTATATCTTGCACAAGGCAGGCACCGTTTCGATGGCATATCTGTATTTCTCGGACTGTTATGTTTAGCTTCAATCGTTTCCAATTCCTCAGCCCGCTCCATGGACTCTAGCCACGCTGCGACCTTTTTTCTCGGTGCACTTTCATGAGTATGATCAATGCCTTTTAATATTTCCATATATTTAATACTGGCAATATTAGAATTTTTGTTTTTATTTACATGGTCCACATCATGACCGTTGCTTGATTCAAGACGAGCGTTATTTTGAATATTTTCAGAATCTTTTATAGGTTTTGCCGATTCATTTAAATTAATGGGCCCAGCTGCTGCTTTATTTTTCTTCGCATTTCTTAGTAGATGTGATTTGGTTGCGTTCGTCCTGATATTTTTTTGTTCGATCGGAGATTTACATGGCGTTCGAATTCCTTCCCGTTCATTTCCTGGTTTACTCACGTGATTGCGGACTGCAGATATACACATATATTAATTAATAAATTATATGAAGTAGCATTATGAAGGCTCCTACGGATCCAGATCGGGAGATATGAAATAACCTATGTGACACATTGTGATTATAATTTAATAAGGCTTTGTCTTGTAACAATAAATAATATGAGGTATGTCTCTGTCTGTGAAATTACTGCAGTAGATCATATACAAAGATGAGAAAATTTTAATTAAATTCAACATAAAATATTATTTATTTAGGTAATGGAAGCCATACAAACGTTTTGTTTGTATTTGTCAGATCAGCCGCGACCTCCACAGAGTTATAAGTTAAATGCATTACCAATTACTTTTACGTAATTGGATGAGCATATACTTTCAAATTACATAATTTTTATATGAAGTCACATATAATTACTAATTATTTTCATATTGTAATGTAAGCGTTGGTGGAATGGTGTCATTGAATTACATTGAAACGCAATTTCTTTCAGAATTAGTTGTTACATCCTGACCTAATTTTTTGTATTATCTATTAGTGAGACACTCAATGCAATCGCATGCTCCTGTCAGCAAATTCCGCGAGACCAAAGACGCTCCTCAACATTAACCTGAACATGGCATACCGATTGCTATGCACTAATTTAACTATACAGAGTTATTCAATAGAAACGGATCCAGCTGAAGTTAGGCCAAAGTAGCCGACACGACATTCTGGCCTTTTCCAAAAAAAAAGACAGCTAGGCACAGCTCCCCGTCTCTGATTCATATAAGCGGACACTGACACTTCGCATAGCAATAAGAGGTTAATGAAATATTTCAATGGTTAGGTTACTGAAATAATTAATTAATATCAATGTTGTAATGATAAAATGTAATTTCAGTTAAGATTTATTTTGACAACAGATTGCAATAACTGTCAGGATAGTTTCAGGATATCTAAAAGGGATACACAGAAGTGTTAGGATATTACTGGAAATTTAGCGGTTCGTTAGGGACATAGGAGAGGGTTACCAACGAGTGTTGCGGAATCTGAGGACCTGGGTTTGTTCAGTTTTCTTATCTTCACCCCTCCCTTAATCAATGGCAGAAGGAAATAAAGCAGGATGACTGTCCGAACTGTATTAGGATACCTAAAACAATTAACAGGACCGTTAGGATATTTCTGGGAATTTAAAAAAATTTATAAATAGGATATGGACACAGAAGAGGCTTACCAGAGAATCTGTTACCTTGCTTAATTTTCTTGTCTTCGCAGAAGTGGTAGAAGAAGGTTATTAATCATTTCAATGACCCAACTAATGAAATATTTGAAAAACCTAACTTATTTCTATGCAAACTGTCAGTGTATGCTTATGTGAATCAGTGACGAGGAATTGTGCCTTAATGTTACTGAATAAATCTGGATAAGGCATTCAAAGCATCCGACAACCATTAGTCAGTAGCGCTCACTTGAATCACTTCGTAGAGCCAAACCTCTATACATTTACCCGCATTAGCCATCTACATTAGCCAAGCCAACTACAAGGATGTGTCGTTAATACGGGTCAATAGGAATCGTATTTCAAGTATACACACTGCACTCGTTAATACCCATACACGCGAGGCTTTGCATGTGTCTTCGATACCCGGGAAATACGCACGCACACATGCATGCAATGAGAAAAGGGGAGGAAAAATTTTAAAATCAGTGTTGAAAATTATAGTACACGTTATCATAATCTCGTCTAGTAAAAAAGAACTTCAGATAAAAAATATGATAATATATCATATAAATTAATATGTATGTTAAATTACAAGATAGTATAGTAACTTATCATGTCCCAGTATAATATAGAATAAACTATTGTATTGTAGCTTTTGTTTTTTCTTTAGTAACAATATTCCAAGAATACAATATACAAGAATAATTATTTGTTGACCAGTAAAGCAATTTTTACTTTCTACCTCATTGAAAATAATGGTGTAAGAGAAGACTATAAGTCTTCAATTATAATAGTAATTTTTATCATTTCTAGTCCTCATTCGTAGTCACTCCGTTTAATACTAAATCCTTTTATGCATAGGAAATTGTATCAGACTGTTTATGTTTCATCAATACACATTATTATTAGACTGAACTATATTTGTGCAATGATCTTAATTATTATGTTATTAATTATCACTTTAGTAATTTAAGCCCGGTCTCACCAACGTCAACCCAGGATAAAATTAAGATTATAGAGAATAACATTCGAATTTGACCACATCAAAATGATATAAAAATCTGAGTAAATCAATACCACACCGTAAACAGACAAGCACTTTGAAGGAACTGAATTTTCAAATTGAAAATGAATTAGCGAAACTCTACTAGCAAAAACTGGAAATTTTGTAATGATATTTACTAATTCTCCCATTTTATATTATCTTGGATAATATTTTGCTCAATGGCATTGGTTACCTATTTTAAATAGGGAAAAACGTTATACAGATTTTTAAATTCTATAGTAAACTGTGACGTGATTTTTCGATTCACGGTCACAAGCAGACTCCGGCTACCGATACAGATAACGTTCTCGCTTTCGGGTTCCTTTCGAGTCGCCATCCTGTTCAGAAGCTACGCTCTCGGGTTGATTAGTACAGTTATGCCAATGCTCTTGGAAGATTTTGTTATGGTTTAGTTGAGGTCGAGATGCTCGAATCTGCCGCGGGGAGATAGTCTCGACGTACCGAGTTGTCCGGCAGAGGAGAAGAGTAGAATACCCGACGGAGACGTCTCCACGGACCGGCAGAAGCTCGGCTAAAATAACGGCGCCCCGCTGGAGATAGGCAAAAGGCTGTAGAGCAGGCGGAGATAGTTGTGATACGTTTAAGAGCAAGGGAGAAACCCCCTGACCCAAGTCAAGAATGTGGTGCCCAGCTGTCGGCCGATGCCCTGGGGAAGCGGCCGTGGAGGATCTCCAAATGTTACGTACCGATTTGGTAAGGAACGCTCTCGATTTGGTTTAAAAGGACGACTCGAGGAAAAAGAAGAGTTATCGGCTATAAGGATCTCGACCAATCAGAATGATTAGTTCTCGAATTTGGCTATTGTCAAAGCAGTCTGTCTTGGGGGCACCGACCGAGGTGTCACGAAGTGGCACGCGCTCCCGTGATATCTGTTGATAGTTTTTCTAGCCGTGTTTCGATACGGTATAGGAAGTTTTCGCGTTGTTCTCGCGATATCCAGGAAATTCTACACGAACACAACACACGCACCGCGGAGCGTTCATCGCGTATTCGACACCGCATCTAAGTAGATTTATACGGCTACCTACGTAAGGAATTGTCAATCTCACGAATTATTCATTTTAATATAGATCACATATTTCTCAGCATACATTTGAAATCAATCACCTCATTTCTAAAGCACCCAAATTCCATTCCTTCTCTGCATTTCCGAAAAGAACAGCAGAAAGCAGCTGGGTATGCATAAGCATTTTAAAGTGGCAAGAATCCCAAAAATATAATTAAGTTCGTCCTCCACGTACTCCCAGTTCGGGATCTGGCGTGTCGGACGTAACACCTCTAGCAAAAAGTATTGGAATCATATTATTAATGCTAAGTATACCGATAATAAAGTTAAATTATAAAAGTAATTTGTAATTGATATCAATTCTTCTGATAAGATTATTATATATTCGGAAAAATTGAAAATGATTTTTTAACGGAATCTGGATATGTATTGTATCTAAAACCTATAGGGAACTGCAGAACTCTTTGAGAACTATTCGGAACACTGAAAAAAATTTGATTTTCTAAAAGATGGGGGGTTGACGTATTTTTTCAAACTTTATTTTCAAGCGGATAATAAGTGGAACTATTGATTAAAAGTACAGGGAACTGTAGAAATACTGTTAATCTAATCAGAACTGCCAAAAAAATTACATTTTTTCAAAAATGGGGGGCGCAATGAAGTTGGCCCCCAATTTCCAAATATCGTTATTTTTGCATTTAATCGACAGAACTATTTCTAAAAACTGTCAGGAACTCTGTAGAACTCTTCCGGGGGAAAACAAAACTCTACTTTTCTTTTATTCATTTTCATAATGAGGGGCCAACTTCACAGAGGTAAATCCATACGAGTACTCAATTATTAGGCTTTTACGAAAAACCCATTGGTGAATGTCGCTGGACGCAGGACGCGAACCTCGACCCTTCGAGTCGAAATTCGTGAGACTACACACTAAAATATGATCGCCCTCACATTCAAGGTTATATTCATGTTTAAAATCTTTAAACAGAGTAAAAATCGCAAAAATTAATATAAGAAAAAAAATGAGTCCAGGGTAAGTCTCAAACAATAATTACTTTTTATGATAGATCAATTTTCTAGCTTATGACATCATAATTCAAGATTACTAATCTGGGTTCGAAGGAGCCTTAAAAAAATACTCAAACTTCTCTAAACTAATGTGATTTAAAAATTAATTTGACAAAATATATACTACAGCTATAAGAAATAATATAATGCGTTCATCTACTATTGGGGGTTTTCCAATTACTCAAACTGAATCGACAGAAATCAACAAAGTTGTTTGTTGGTTCTAATGGAAAATGGACACAGTAGCTGATGATGCTGCTTTGAACTGTGCGAGTTTTTTGGTTTAACTGGTTCATACTTATATATCTCTGTTACACTGAAATTTTTCCAATTTCAGCCAAATCCAAAGAAATTGAAATTTGATGCCTTACTAAATTCAAAGTGTATCTATGTATCCTATGAGTTCACACCAAATAGCTAGACCAGCTAATCGAATATATGTAACAATAAAGATATAAACAATAAAGTTACTTTCTTATAAACTTTATTACTTACTATCAGTTCCTGTATCAGCAAGTATTGCATCAAAGAGAGCTTCGAATCCTGCACTCAGTTCTTTTGCTTGTGTATCTATGAAAATGCTTCGCCGTGAAATAGGCTCTTTACAAAGTGGACACACTGCACCTTTTTTTATTGCCACAGCCATAATGCAATTGTTACAAAACAAGTGACCACATTTTGTTTGTACTGGAACTGTTATTGTCTCCAAACTACCATAATAAACATAGAAATTAAAACAATAAAAAAAATAAATGGCATAATAACAAATAAAATAATTAATTCTAGATAATTCATGTAAATCATAACATTTTATCGTTATTGCAGTCTAATTGTCCCTGCTTTATTTTATTGACGTGAATTAAAAATAGTTTACCACTCTTTAATATACATTGCCTCACCTATAAAATATACATTAGAACTTAAGTATAAGTTCTATGGCATTAGCTAAATTATAAAAATATAAACTACGACTCCTTCTTGAAGTTAGCTATGGATTATTTAATGTTTTTTTAAATGAAGCACTTTAAGAAAGAACCGTATTCTGCAGTTTACCAAACTGTTTGATATACCACATACTTCCCTTCAAATTTAATATTTACGTTAATAATTATCAAAATACTACTGCATTTCCTTTTTTTCCATGTAGGGGAAATTATTTTATACAAAATAATTCATTCTATGTGAACACTAAATGCTTATGAAATAACATTTCTAATCAGATGTGTATTTTTATGATACATGATTCGTGATTATTTTAACCTCAAAATTTCAGACGGTCCATCGATGTTAAATGAATAAGTATGACGCTTCACTGGGAAACTTACCATATCACACACTCTAAACATTTTTGCATACACTTCAATATGTTAGACAATTTGTCAAGTTGGTTTTCCATTCTCAATGTCATATTAATAAATCAAAAGCTCGTAGTATGCTGCTTGTCACTGGTGAGCACACACATAATACTTTAATTCTTCAGATATTCGATATATTTTCTTCATAAATATACAATCACAAATGATATGGCACACTGGTTTAATTAATTTATTAGTGAGTTCTCACAATAAAGACTCACATAATTGACAGAAGACTTAATAATTAGTTTAACATTAGGGACCCAGTCATACTTGTCAAACGCGCGTTTAAACCACCGACCACAGACCACTTATTGGAGACACGGCATTCCCGTGCTATAGACTGTTAGCACGAGCAGCAACGCCATCTGATCGGTAGGTTTTATAAGTAACGCGATATATATAG
>JARQSW010000503.1:0-194460 GCA_030142375.1 Calameuta pallipes
CTCGCCGCTACGATTTAGCGCCATGTGTTTGGTATCGCCTGAAACCGTAGCGTTGCGCATCTCCCTACTCATCTCTGCCCTACTCATCTCTGTTGTGCATCTCTCTACTCATCTCTGGCCTAAAACCGTAGCGTTGTGCATCTCCCTATTCCTGACACATCTTCTCATTGGAGAAGGCAACCATAAGGAAAGGAAGGAATGATCTCTCTACTCATCTATGTCGTCTAGGGGTCGTTCTACAATGGGACGTTGTCGGTAGACGTTTACCGCAAGTCGTTTCTATAAGCCAACTGTAGCGGAAAAAAGTGGAAAAATCATTTTGATTGGTATATAGAAATGACTTACGATACACGTCTACCGGCAACGTCCCATTGTAGAACGACCCTAAAGCCGTAGGGCTGAGCATCTCCCTATTCATCTGTGGCTTCACTATCGCAAAACTAGAGTAATATCCATTGGCACACAAATCGATTACGCACAGTCCCTATTGGACACCTATTTAGAACTCTCTGTAGGCGATTGAAACCGTGCAGAGGTTAAACAGAGTTAACCAATCACGTATACGAGATGAATGGAATTGACCAATGGGCTGTTGAATCCTGGTTAAATTCTTCACTGTTGCAACTGAGCCATTGGCTATTCTGAAAACTGTCCGTTAGAGCTAGCGAATAGCTATGATTTTCTATTCACTTCAGTAGATTCACCGCGATAATTGGAAAAATCACATAATATTGTTATGCAAGTTGTTCCTTTTTGTAAGTTTATAGTCAACATTTACTTGACATATATAAATTTTTTGAGGCTCGATTATGGACTTTCATTATAGTGAATATAGGAAAATTGAAAAATTGTAGGACAATCATTTTATTTGCTTTAATTGGACTTCACCATGTTATTAGGTGACAGTCATTTATTTTTCGTAATTTCATAAAAGTTAAAGTTCATGATTGAGCCACTGAAGGCTATAAGTATAATATGCAAATATGAGATAAGAATACAAAATTTATTTTATTGCTCTTATATTTTTTCGGTGAGATATAGTTAGTTTAAATTCATTAAAAATGTCAAATTCTATATATTTGTTGAATCATTTTTGTTCACTATTGTATATTCTTGCTTATTTTAATTCATTTTATAAGATACTCTTGAAACGTATTGAAATTTAATCGATAAAATTAATAATTTTTAATAATTTTCTTTGGTTCATCTCAATTCAGTCATCCTGTATTTCTGACTATTCATTTCTGTGTTCTCACTAATGCTGCGTCATTGGAAAAGACGATACGTATTTTCTCGGGTGGTTTTGAAAATTTGAAAGTCATCTCGATAATTCTACGTATGCAGGTAATTCACTTGCAGCGCGCCCTGCAGTATAGCAAAGATCAGCCAGTTGAGCTGAGTGCATCATGGAGTACGTGGGTACGTGTATATCATTAGATAAGATCTTTTCTAATTTTTCATGATAAATCATCGGCGAATCGTTGTGTCTCTTTACTCGTTACATTTGCAATTGATATCTTATTGGATATGCACATTATATATCTTGTAGATATTTTGGATGTATCTAGTCTAAACTGTGCAAGTCAGGCTAGTCTAATGACAACAATGATTCTTTTCACAGAGCATTTGATAAAATATTATTGGAAATATAAAATGATTAATCCATAGTCCACATCCCAAATATTATTGAGTTTTTAATGATTTTTTAAATATATTTTTTACCGTGGATCTCCATAATGTTAACCTTAGTTTGTATAGTCTTGAAACACGTTTTCTTATACACCAAAATGTTTTTGTAATTATCATTAATTCGAATTACTAAAAATGTATCAAAGGGTTTATGTTTAATTAGGATATGTAAACGTTTGTTATCTAGATGCAGTAAAGGGCGACAGTAACGAGAACTGTTGCGGTTCAGCATCCTGTTTGGAACAATCATCGAATTCTAAGTCTGAGGAGATCCTTCCAGAAGTAGTAATCAGCGAACCTTCAACGAATGCTAAGGAAGAGAAGGAGATTGTTGCAGGTGCCAGCTCAGAGGACCAGCCACGAGAGACTATAGACTTTAAAGTTATATACAATAAGCAAAAGATCGACGTTAGTTTTGCGCTCGATGGCACCATTGGAGAGCTAAAGGCCCATCTTCAAAACATCATTTCAGTGCCTCAAGCGATGCAAAAAGTGATGATCAAAGGATTAGCCAAAGATGATCAGACACTTAGAAGTTTAAGTGTTACAAAAGGTAACAGCTGCTGTGCCTCCAGCAGCCTTATAAATCACTTAGCTTATGTAGATGTATAGCACGCATCAAGCTGCACTCGTTTTATCGAATATTCGCCGTTAAGGTGCCAAAGTCATGATTGTGGGCTCCAAGTTGGACGATGTGCTGGCCGTATCTATTCCGACGAAACCAGATCTCAGCGATGACGTTACTGCCACCGCTGGAAAGGAGCCATTATCTCGACAGAAAATACATCGCAAAATATTAGATAAAGGAATCCCAGAGGATGTTATGCCAGGCATACTGGAAAGCAAGGTTGGATTTCTTTATATTCTTGTTTTGCTACAGTATTAACTTCACTTCATCTAACCTTGATTTAACTTATTTTAGGAATCCCTACCAGATTTTCCTCTGGCAGGAATGTTGAACAAATCTGGTGGAAAAGTAAGATTAACTTTCAAACTAGAACAAGATCAGCTGTGGATCGGTACAAAGGAAAGAACTGATAAAATACCCATGAACTCGATAAAGGGTGTCCTTAGTGAACCTATCCACGACCATCCTGAGTATCATATTATGGTGAATACAACTCAAAATAAACGATTAATTTTTTAATGACTAACAACATTAACATTAATTTTTTATTTTATAGGGTATACAATTGGGTACGACAGAAGCCTCTAGGTACTGGATATACTGGGTGCCTGCGCAGTATATATCAGCCATCAAAGATGCTATCCTAGGGAAATGGCAGTACTTCTGATCGTCTGTGTAAAAGGAACCAATCATCTCTTTTCAAAACAGAGTGTTAAACGCGGGTGTGAACATCGACACAAACGACTGTGCTAGTCACGCATTTTTAACAGTAAGTAATAACTTATTTTGCATTGGAGGTTCTGCCGAGTAGTCCTAATGAAAATAATTCATTCGTTGTGACGTAAAATTTAATGACAGAGATAATCTTGTCAATATCGTTCTACATAAACTGATATTTTTTATCAAATAGCATTTTCTACGAACCCTTTCTTTCATTCATTTCGAACCTTTTCTAGTAACGATTTTATTATTTTTATTCGGACGCTCTAATACGAAGGTATCGTGCTAAAAACATGCCCATAAAGAAAGAGTGCTTTTTGCAATTCTCAAAAAAGATATGGAAAAGAACAGCAAGTATGAAATATGGAACTGAATTAATTGTAATACATGACGAAGGAGAGAGAGAGTGTAATTTTCTTGCATCTTTATAATGGACGTGTACAAAGAGAGCCAACAGTTATTTCTGGCTGTAGTAATTTATTTATGAATGTTCCATCCAGTGAAGAAAACTCAATGATAATATTATGGATTAGTAGAAATTCAAATTTGAAAAAAAAAAGAAAAAAGCTTCATGATGATTAAAAGATGATAATAATTTTCAAAGTATAAGCTGTCTCTCCCTCTCTCTCTCTCCTTCTCTATTCTTAAGCATCATGTATTAATTCTAACGTCAAAGCCGTGACGTGATTTTGCATTTAATGATATTTATTACTCGTCCTGAAATCGCGGTAAATGAATACAAATTAGAGATTCAATTAAAACTCGCAAATTTGGCTTCGAATCTTCCAAAATAGGCGAGCAAGCGAAGTGTAACGAATAGATGATAAATCTTTAGTCAATGCTTTGTGATAAAAAGAGAATAACGGTGACGTATATGTATATACATGGATAGAGATATATATGTAAATATATGTTTGCATGAGAATATATATATTTATGTATGTATTTATATGTACGTGCGATCGTGCGACGTCATACGCAATTGCGTGTAAAGTGACAACGAATTTCACGCCAAATAAAACAATGTAATTATCAGTTATCTATTTTCTCAGTGGCCTCAATGTGTTATAAGGCAAAGTCAAAAATTCAGTTTTCGAGTTAGAACAAAAAATTAAGTCAGCTTCACTCTGGTATGGTCTCGTTTGGATAAACGAAAAACGTGATGATTTCATCACGATCAGAAGCACAAATCGAGCAAAAAATCATGCGTAGGAAATGTGCTCTTGTCCTTTAGATTTTATAACGTCACTAAGTACATAATTATATGGAAAGATATTAAAATGACAAATCAAAAATTCCTGTCAACCTCTGACATGTTATCGAAGAGTCATTTGCGTGAGAAAAGAGTAGAAAAAAATTTAAAAAGGAGATAAGATATCAGATATACAAAAAGCGGAGAATTAGAAAAGGAATAATCATTTTCGGAGGTCCTTTTAAATACGACTTGTATATTGCGTTATGTGATTTCATAATAAAATAAAGAATTACAAATCAATACACTGGTCCAGTTTCACTTACGACTCATACAGCCAAATCCGTTCCCCGCTTCAGCGAACAATGCAAGCCTTTAGTATGGAAGAAGAGAAGAGGAGGAAGAAAAGAAAAAAAATTAGGCAATAACAAAAAGATGTAAGAAAAAGAAAATCAAGCTCTTCCACTTCATCAATGCTAGCAATACATCTTGCCAAGACGCCCACATCTGTCCAGCATATGTATACATGCAGGAAATGCCTTATTAGGGTGTTGAATTACAGACAAGCACGTATGGTCCATTCTGACTCTCTTAAACGAGTCTCATTCAAGAATTCTAGCAGATGCCAGTCACCAGTCTGAATCTGTGCAGGAATATCCTAACAGTGAAATCGCATCAGTTTATTCAGATGCAACTGATAAGGATAAATTACAATCACGCAATAGACTTTTTGTGATTAACAGTCTTTAAGTAAATGAAATGAAAATGTATCAAAGAGTGAGCATAGTTCATAGTGAAAATCTCATGAGATTGAAAGGTGAAAGTTTACTTTAAAGTTAAGCGTAGGATCGATAATAAGCACTGCTCTCGTGTAAACGTATACTAAGTGGCTCAAGGCCAGTCACATTGTTTTCTGTGTAAAACGTAAATAAGGCAATAGCAGATAACCGGGGATCAGCAAGGTGTAGTATATAAGACCATAGTGGTATTCTTAGGTCTATTCACTATATTGTATATTCTTTTCTGTACGCGTTTCAATTGTATTTTGGTGTCGTTTACGTGTCACTCGAATATTCCATAAGATACGCACCTATTCAGCTGCGAGCCACGTATTTTACAAATTGAATTTTTCAAACGTTTCTCAGTCAGCATTTATATTGGGAACGTGTACGAATAGCACGGAGAGAGATGTATCTCTTATTACCTTACACCGTACGTACCTTATGTATAATAGGCACAGTGTAAGAAATTATCTATAATTGTAAAACGTCTAAAATATATTATTTTAGTGGTAACGCGAGTGAATGATAAGAGAATTTATGACTCAAAGTTTCTTCTTTAAAAATTCAAGCTGTGACTAGACGAGCGGCCAATGTATTTCATCACTTCATCAAGAACTTGCACAAAGCCAATTCTAATAAAAGTGTTATCAAAGTGTTGAGTGTTAATCATTGCATATCTAAGAAATATAACAAGTCAGCTGAAAGCCAACAGAGAAAAAAAACAGTTGTGAATTTATCAATGATGATGACTGTGACGAGACTATATCTTATATTAGACATCAGGAGTCTTTAGATTTTCTATTTTTTTCTAATTAACTAACAAATTATTCCTGTAATGAGGAGGATAAGTAAGAATTGGCATAATGAATCACGAGATGACAGAGATAAAGAAAAGTGTTAAAGTCACTCAAAAGGCTTTCCTAGTGCTCAATGAGGAATACCTTGGTCAGGGTGGAGAATTGTCCACTTTAAGATCCATTAGCGTTACCAGTACTAAAAGGACCCATAAGAACATTGCTTATATCTCTCATTTCATCTACTCCAAGAAGATATTGGCAGCTTTGTTATTAGTGCCAATTTTTTATGGAGTACTCGGCAAGGATTCGCTTTACGAATTCATTCAGAGATATGCTCAGGGTACACGTTGTCTAGTCCCCAATAATTATCTGACCTGGGAATTTACACGACCAGTGTCTAACTGCGACTTCTGCCGAGGTGTCGATTCGGCTTTATATCTCAGGAACATCAGCAAGGAAGAGTTCTCACGTTATGCATACTCCTCGCGACCGATGGTAGTCCAGGGTGCAGCTAGCCATTGGCCGGCTAAGCGTGTTTTCAGTCTTCATTTCTTTAAAAGCCTTTACGAGAGTATCGAAGGGGCTTATGAATCCGTTGAAGAGGAATGTCAATTTCTTCACTTCAAAAGCGACTTCGCAAATCTCCGTGAGGTTTTTGCCATGAGTGAACGTAGAGCAATAAACCTTGGCGAGGATCCTTGGTATGTTGGCTGGAAGAATTGCCATCCCCAGGTCCTTGAGATAATGAAGAGGTTCTACCAAGTGCCGCATTTTTTGCCTGATGACGCAGAAATACCACAGACCAACTATGTCTTCCTGGGATATGACCAGGGTGCTGTTATGCACGTGAGTACAATTATCTTATAATCCTATAATTGCACCAGGTATCTGAATTCTCTTCGATATCAGGAATATGACTCTCTCTTTCGTTGTTACAGCTTGACTACATTCCACGTCTCATGTGGCAAGCTCAAATCCTCGGCAGCAAAACGTGGACGGTTGCTCCAACTCCAGAGTGTGATCGTGTCTGCAGGAAGTTCGACTTCTCCGTCGGTTCCGGAGACATCCTTCTACTGGACACTAGAATATGGTATCACGGTACCTACGTCGAAAATGGACACCTCAGTTTAACCATCACCTCGGAGTATGGCTAGAATGTTTTTTCTCTTTACACTAAAGAGATTTACACCGTCCCTCAATTGTACATAGGAATTTTCCTCGATAGGTCCATGATTATTTGGACAATCGAGGTATTAGATTTTAAGTAATTTTAAAGAGACCCGTGTATTTTTGGGACTCTTTTGAACACGTGCTATTTTTTATATTATACGCGCTGTACGTGATTCAATTTGTACTATTAATTGGTCCTGCTTGGACCTTGCGTGAAAGACGCCTAAGTCTTACGAGTGCAGCAAGAGTCTTTTTACGCGAAGTTTTACCGTTACGAAATTTCCCAATAGCGGAAGTAAAATTTCATCGAGAAGCGTTGAAATTTTTTAGAGACATTCTATCTGAGTGCCATTTAGAAATAAGCTACTCGCTACCGAGTGAAAAATTGTTCCTTTTTTTTTCTATTTTTTGATAATTATAATATTCCTTGGTAGTGATATACTTTCACCAAATCTCCATTTTTACATGACTGAATCGTCTATCCCGTTCAGGATTGACTTGGCACTTTGAACGTCTCAAAGTTTTCACTTTTGACGGTCAAAACGACGCGACGTGTCGTTTGGAAACAAAAAATCAAAATCATTGACCTTTGATTTTATCCGGGACTTTTGCCACTACATATAACATGCTCTTTGTACATTATTAATCTTTATATACCAATTATCATTATTTTTTGAATAAAAATGCTTTGTTTTTTAATCCTAAAAATCGATTTTATAATTTTTGAAAATAAACAATAGATCGATATATATGCTGTTATATGCTGTGTTTTATTTCGATACATACAGTGAAATGCATGAGACGCGAAACAGCAATACCTTCTGTAATACAAAGTCAAATATATAATCTAGATAACAAGTAACGATAAATACTTGCAGAATTTTACAAGGCTTTTTACCAAGTCGTAGGCTTGCGCATTGCACGTATATAGCTTAACGATCATGGCTGAATAATTTTCATCAATATAATCACGTACGGCCTTAGGAATCAATTCTCGAGGAATATAAAAAGAGAAACCATAATGTGATTCTCTTCTACCATCCCACTCTCTATCACTATCATTTTTTCTCACTTTCTCCGTACGTCTGTCTTTAAAGATGTGTCAAAATAAATATGCAATGTGTAAATTACTTATCAATGCTGAATAATACATTTGCGCAGCTGCAACGGCAATCTACCTCTAATCGGAATGCGCGTGAGATTTTGCGACAAATCAAATATCAAATGACGCGAAACAGATAGAAAATAACAACAAGTTGGAAATTATTTGGTAAGCTTTTTTGAAATACTTTTTATAGAAAAAAAGTCTCGTTTCCAGGTCGGTTCGAATTGTCTTCACTGGTCCTTCTTCTCAGTCGCCTGTTGGAAACTCGGCGGGCTCTCCTGAAAATTTATATTATGGTTCTTTTCTTGCTGTACGCAAAAAAAAACTTGATGCTAATCGACTCTAATGTCGTATGTAAACGTAAAATAGAATGTGACATGTAATCTCCATGTTAAAGGTGCAAAAAGTTATAACGTGATGACGGAATGGGATAGAAACTTACGTAATATGCAGGCGGCGGAACGTATGCACATTGAGGCTTGTTCGGATCATAGTACGCACTTTGGGCAGCTTCCGCGGCTTTGGCATCTATAGCAGATTGAGAAAATGAAGTAGAGCAATATTAGGATACGTCCCAGCAAACACGTTTTTCACATTTATATAACTTATAATAAAATAGAGTTTGCATTGCTGAGATGTGACAGTCACAGGATATGTTTGCTGGGATTTTGCAAGTGATTATTCAGTTGAATAACTTCTTGCGCAATTAAAAGACTACCAGAACACGCACAAGGATCGACTCTAGAAGTGGCGACATTTTGTTCTTCAGGCATACTCGTACGTTCTTTAAATACAATTCTTTTTACTAAAGACAACTGACACTACAATATACTTTCTTCTTGCTGGTCGTTGATCTATGATGCGACAAAATGTCTTATGTGCGTCACTATAGTGAAACGTATGTTATTACACGTGAAAGTCATTGGTTAATTGATCTCCGCTATTTTTATTAATCTAGCAAATTGTACGATATTGTATATCACTCCGAGTGTCATATCACGTTTCTATCACTTTCATATTTCGATTTATATTAGAACTAAAATGCACATCACCAGGAACACGGTTCAGAGATCACACACGCCCGACATTGCCTGATTAGAACTGTACTGAACGCGACGACTGTCAAAAGTAAGACTATTGGCGAAATGAAGGTAGCATCTGGCTGAATCGTTTCAGGGAACCTATGAGCAAACTATGAGATAATAACTGAGCTCGGTGAAAGCCAACCTTACCGCAGGTCAGCCAAAGAAACGTTATGCAATCTCCATTTGCGCAATATTCAAAACATTTAAGATTGTTAAGAGAAATTACTTCTACCTGTTAGCGGCTAGTGGCAAGTGTCGAATCTTGGAGATAAAAGGATACGCAAGGAGAATACAATTATAAAGAAAAATACAGTTATCTCGCGATACTGAGACATAAATATTGTTTGATAGGTTTAAATGAAAACAGCATCGAATATTTATTAGTATTGTTTAATATTTCTTTGTGCGAATAATACGTTCGACAATGTTAAACTATAAGAGTATAACAAAATATAATACGATAGCGTAATATTAATCGATATATACATTTTGTTTTATATTGAAGATTTAAGCATTATACATCATTTAAAATTTGACGATTAGCAAAGTGTTTTTAATATTGACCAAAAGAAAATTATTCAGCAACGCGGTCCTGACAATACAAATTCTTTCTCGCGTGGCTAACTGCTTTTATCATGATATATTGCAATATGATTCACTTAATATTGAGGTGGGTAAGGACCATACGGTCCCTGTTGTTGTGAATAAGGGCCCGGTTGCCCATATGGGCCACCTTGTGGATAGGCCGAATATGGCGGCGGATTTTGCGGATAAGCATTGTAAGTGGGTGGTCCGTAATTTGGATACGCACCTGCTTGAGACATTGGTTGTCCGTTGTAGCCAGGATTAGCCCATCCAGGAGCGCCGTTTTGTTGTGGTGGCGTCCAATTAGGTTGCTGTCCAGCGCCGCCCCAAGCTCCTTGTTGCTGCTGAGGATTTCCTCCTGTAGCATATCCTTGATATGGTGCATTGATGCCGGGATACGGCGGTGGCATATCAGTCATATATACACTGTTTGCTGCAAAAACGAAATAAAATCAGTAAAATTGATACAGATTAGATATCAGGAATTTTGAAAAAAGTATTCAACCTGGTGGTTGTTCAGGAAACACATTAGTCGGTGGTACCCATCCATAATATCCAGTAGGAGCAGCCTGATATGCCGGCGGAGGTGCAGCATACCAATTAGTAGTTGGAGGTGTATATGGTGGTGGAGCATCGAAACTAGCACCACCATTGCGTTGTGCTAAAAACAACCAAAGTCATAGTTAATAATCAAACTCATTAAACAGACTTATAAATAAAAGAATAATTAAATTTATGTTGTGTAAATTGTTTCTTATCTCACTACGTACACAGTACCTCTATTAATAAAGTGCGATCATAATCTTACCCATTGATGCTGCCCTCAGCATTGCCTGTCCAAATTCAATAGCGCCACCACTCTTGAAGTGCAATTTAAATTTGCATTCCCCAACCCAATTTCCATTTGGTTGAGCACGGCATTTGCCTTTGATATAATTAGCTCCGAACATAGGCTGTTCAAGCTCGACTTCACTTAGTGTGATAAAGGGAAAGCTGAAAGACTGCATTTGTTCTTTTGGATCCTTTGCATTAAAGATCATACGATGAGTTGTTAAGTATAAACGTCCTCGTTTAGTCCCAAGGAACTGAGGTTGGTCCTGTCCATGAAACTCCATAGTGACATTGTCGCAGAAGAGAAGTATGCTAAAGAGAAACAATTGAAAACGAAATATAAAATGATAATTCAACTGATTCTTTAAGCCCTTAGAAACATAATATGTTTAACAGTAAATCCTGAAATAAACGTCACTTAAGCGTAGTACGTTGTCATCTCTACTATGAGATACGTCACGCCAAGAATATTCGAGTACAGTAGACAAATTTTTAATTAATCTAGATCGAGAAATTATATGCATAAAATATATTACCACTCTCCAGAATGAATAAGAACACCACCGTTAGCGTGTGCCGTGTTTAACGACATCCTGTTGGAATATATTTCAAGAAAAAACTGACAACACTTTCTGCGGACGTCTCTATCCGATGATCAGCTGATTCATACACGAAAAGCCTACGTTGTTACCGGTGCGCAAGCGCGAATCCCACCGCTCTCTGACTCATGAACGAATAGATGAGTCTATTGGACAATACCCGTTGAAGTTTTATTATTTTTCAAAAGACAAAGTCAATTTATGCGATACACACATCCACCAGAATAACACAAGTTATACTGAAGCATCTAAATTCCACAGGTCGAACAAGCGGCGCCATGATCATCTATTCTCATCCAATGCAATATAGAATTTGGATACTATACAACATATGGCACCGTACCGTTATCTAAATAGGTAGAAAAATATATTTCACACTTAATTTCTATAATGTATATTGTTCCTCAAGTGTATGACTTTACCATAAGAATAATTATAAATTCCTATCTAAAAGGACTAAGATGATACTGCTATCTTATATCCACCATTTTCAAGATTTCCTGTAGAAATAAAATGCTCAGAAGTCCCTAAAAGTCGTAAATGGATAACGATAGGTTGTATAGATATATTTGATGTAAGTAAGTTTCGATCAATTAGTTATAAAAAAGTTGAAGCATTTATCATAGTTCGTGATAGGTATGTAATATTTGTATAGAGAATGGGGCAAATGTCCAAAGCGTCGGTGGGTCAGCGTCGCGAAGCTAAGGGAGAAGCCCCGTTTGAGTGGGAGTTGTTGGCGCAGAAATCAATGCGGCAATTTTCAAAGCATGCGCTTGCTGGACGCACACCGCACAATTCGTCGAGGAACACAGCATTCCACGTACGACGGTCGTACGGCTGCACCGGGTTGTCGTGAGATCGTTCTACTAACGATAGATACCAGTCGTAGATAGTACTCAAGTTCATCTAAATAAACTGAGTGATATCTGATAAAAGTCCTGCAGATCAAAAGTGCAGTGTCATAGATAGATTATCAACTATTCATCTAGAATGAACCGCATCTCGTAGAAATTTTACGAATCACAAGTTCAATTCTTGCAATATGGATGAAAATTTGAGCAGAGGATACGTCCAGCTAGGCAAAGCTAGAGGCATGAACGAATTCAAATTCACTAATGGATTTACTCATTTATCACCACCAGTGGACAAATGTAATTTTATTTATTTGGCTCTTGTACTTGCTGGAGTCGGATTCCTCTTGCCGTACAACAGGTCTGTCCTGGAATAATATAGATTGATATTGTTATGTAGATACATATATTTTAATGATCCTTTTATTTGTACAGCTTTGTCATCGCTGTGGACTACTTTCAAGCTAGATATCCTGGAACAACTGTCATATTCGATATGTCACTCGTTTATATCATGATGGCATTCTTTGCCGTTTTCGCCAATAATATATTGGTGGAGACACTGTCTCTCAATACTAGGATCACGTTTGGTGAATGAATAATATTATTTAGTAATTCAATTTTAAGAATAATATTTCATCTGCCTGATATTATTGTTTCAGGGTACCTAGTATCATTTGTCACCCTGAACTTTGTCGTCATCTGTGAAATCTGGTGGGAAGTCTTTGGAGTGGCGACATCGTACACTATTAATTTAATTGCTGTAGCCATTGTGTCCTTGGGATGTACAGGTATACATTAAAAGAGGAAATAAGTTTTAATACAAATTTTTAATTAATTATTCTGCATTATTGTAGTTCAACAATCTAGTTTCTATGGATATACGTCGATGTTACCTAGTCGTTATACGCAAGCAGTCATGACTGGAGAGAGTAAGTTCCTCGTTCCTAATTTAGTTAATAAAATTTTAATAATTTTAAATAAAGATTGTATTATTATATCGTTTTTTAGGTGCCGCAGGATTTTGGGTCTCGGTTAACCGAATACTGACCAAGTCCTTAGTCGATGACGAACGTGGAAACACTTCTATGTTTTTTGTTTTATCAATCATGACGATCGTCATGTGCTTCGTATTGCATCAAGTTGTACGGAATACGGACTTTGTGCAATTTTATATAACACTTTGCCAGGAAAGGAATAGGATAACTTTGGAACCGACTGAGGACGTCGGTTTGGTATGTAGAGTCGTTACTGAATCTTGAATTTTTGTTATTGTTATCTCTGATGACAGATGGATCCATTGGATCAAGTTGGAGATCCATCAAAAGGACAGTATGGCGTATTGAAAATACAAACTAGTCCTCTTGGTACCGATTCTGCTGGTGGAAGTGCTGATACGACTAATGGTATATAATTACTCTAGTATATAAATATTTTAAGGATGTCTGAAATTATGTTCCGACGCCTTTTATTATAATTCTAATCTTAAGATATCTGAAATCCAATTTTTGCTATAGGTACTGCACAGTACTCGGCATTCTCATTCAGTAACCCGGTTTACGAACCTAGTGCACCTTCAGGAAATCCACCAGGAAGTGCAGGGCCAACGTACAAGGTTGAAGATGTCGTAGTAATGCGAGGAGCTGGTTACAGTTCCCAAGCCAGCAAACCATGGTCAGGGATTAAACGTAAGGCCAATAAATAAATAAATAAATAAATAAATAATTGCATCCTAATAATATACAACATTCTTTCAGGCGGTCTGTTTGCAAGACTCGAAGTTGCAAAACTAATATTTCCGTACATGGCGAGTATTGGCGTTGCATATTTCGTGACACTCTGCCTCTACCCTGGTATAGTATCAGAAATCATATCCTGTAAATTCTCATCGTGGATGCCAGTAATTCTTATGGCTGCCTTCAATGCCTCTGATTTGCTTGGAAAGGTAATATCAACTGCAATAATCTGAATATCCAAAATCATAAAAATTCTTTTAACACATTTAATTAAATTTACTAGGTGTTGGCATCGATTCCTTACGAATGGACACGAACACAGTTACTATACTTTTCTGGTGCCAGAGCAATCTTGATCCCTCTATTTCTACTATGCGCCATTCCAAGGAAGGCACCAGTTCTATCTGGCGAGGGATACCCATTACTTTTTTCACTATTGCTCGGCCTGACAAATGGAATAGTAGGCAGCGTCCCAATGATTCAGGCACCCAGTAAAGTACCCGAGGAGCACCGAGAGCTTACCGGTGAGGACAGTAACGTAATCTACGTAATATATATAATACATATATGCATTTGCCATACGAAAGAATCTCATTATTCACTTTCTAGGAAACATCATGACTCTGTCATATACCATGGGATTGACAGTGGGGTCCTTGCTGGCTTATATGTTGGATGCCTGCCTAGGTCCACCTATACAAGCTAAAGAAATTTGTCCAAAACCTCGAAAACCTACAGCGTCAACCCCCATTGGCAATACAACTCTGAGTATCCTGCTAACAAGCGTTATGTCCACGGCTGTTCCTACAGTTGAGAAGGTGGCGCGGATTCCAAAATTAAAAACTACAACAGCTGCTGCATTGACTACCGCTTTGGCTACTTCCTTCATGTATAACGGTACCGTGGGTCCTCTTAATAGTAGCATCATAAAAGCAACAACTACCGCCATTCCTAAAGTCCTTAGTAATGTAACCACGACTATCAGCAACACGATACTTCAGCACTAGGGTATGCGCGTTTGTGTGTTGTGTTGAATCTGGTGTCTTGACGTTCCCTATGCGCTTCTCAGTCATTGCGATTCCTTTTCAGGACCTTGTAAATTTTTAGATCATGGAACTCAATGATCATTCAATAATTCTATGAACTTATGGTGTACTCAATTCCATAACATGCTCTTGGCTTCCAATGTTTATCTTTCCCTCGTTTCATTTTTCTGAACTGTCATTAGTTGTTTTGATCATTATATTTAAAAAATGTATATGGATCTTTTACCACTAAAGATTATGCTCTTGTGTACTATTTATAAGATTTGTTTGATCTATGAATATGCTATTGGATTCCTTATGAAAAAATTGCCGATGTCTGAGACAGGCTAAGTACTCTGTTTAATCACCATATTAGTATATAGTGCACTGATGGTTATCATATATCAGGATGTATTTTATGGTAATGTATGATAACGTATGTCAGATTGAACACACACATAAAACGGAGCGTCAGGGTTTTAAAAGCAATCGTGCTGATTGCAATTAGTTGAATTTTTTTGAGTATATTGATCTGTAATTTTCTGTCGATAATTAACCATAGCTAATGAATAAGTCTGTACGGGGCAATATTCGTTTGGCACTTAATGACGGAAATATGTATCGATTCAAAAAATGATCATCCGGACAGAATTATTAGATCAAATACGAATTTTACGACTATGTATAGATCAATTGGCTATTATATATAGTAATCTTTGCTATGTTCAATCATAAATCATTTATCCTTTTATCACGTGGATTCTCCGGTTTAGAATGAGTGACAATGAGATAAAACACTTAAAAATTAAAACAACCGAAATATACAGGACTATTCAATGAAAATTTAACTAATATATTTTAGCTAGATAGTCCTATATATCTGAAACATACTAGCAGCTCCACTGAGAAATTCTGTAAATACTACCGAAGAATCCAACATCGTTAGACTGATCATTGAGGTATATTAAATTTACGAGATGAAATTTATTATTTATGTATTCTATACCCTACGTTAATTGCCAATCTTACGATTGTGTATAGATGAAAATATTTTACAGATCTAAAACTGTTTTCTCTGTGTCTCTTTAAAAAAAGTATTCAAGTTTCCTTTTTTTACCTGTTCCCGATCCACATAAATCGGAGTTACGGAAGGATGTAACGAAATTTCCTAATATCAATTAAGAAAGCAAGAACTGGCGTACGTTTAGAAAATGGAAGGAAGTAACATTCAGAAATATCCAAATATTGTCATAAAAAAGCATATACTTCTGTATAGTCTGTATCCGTTATTAATTTGCCGATCAAATCTTATCACAGTAGATGGCTCGTTATTATTGTTTAACTACGAAAACTAGCATCTATCATCACATCTGTATAACGCATTTAAAAAAAAATGAAAGAAACATGTATACATATCTAAAAATATCGCACGCGTATGCGACAAGAGATCAACACTGTTTACATGCAGCATTTATATGTCACTCTGTATGTTTAACATAAGCATAAATTCATATTATAAAAAAATGGCCGTATACGTAAATGCAGGATATGTTTGTTCAAATGATTCACTGATTAAATTGAGATTGCATTCTCTCCTCATTAAGGAAAAAAGATAATCAGTGATCCAAACAGTCGCGAATTGATGTCAAACTTGTTTTTAACGATAAAACAATCGCAAATAGAATAGTTTCCGAAATGGGAATGAACGTATATTACTCCATTCAAAGAATAATCACAAGTTGGTCCAGACTAAACTGTCCGATAAATTTTCCTAATGTCATTCCGTAAAATCCTGTGGCGTCTCATTGTCAATGTACAACTATAGATAATACTTAACGTGTAGCTAGTTACAGATTGAGCTAAAGGAACCTATGTAAAAGACAAATAAATATACAGTAAGGGCTAAAAAAATCAATGTATCTCGAGGCGATTAAATACAGAGCGATGTGTTCTAATTAATGAAAAAGAACAAAAATGTCTTATGGATACACGGCTTGTTAAGGATTGTGTCGTGGAAAGAGAAAACGGCACAACGAGAGAGAATCTTTTCATTGTATATTATATTTTTCATCGCAATGTCCTATTTCTGAACATTGTGTCTAACAATAAGTGCCGTGGGAAAGGATCGTCGAGTGGTCCTTGAGATATCGTGAGAAATATGGTATTTTTTTTTGGAAGGAGTAGAGATTTTTTCATCTATTTTTTTTGTTTATCTTGTTAATTTTTTTAGAACTCTGCATCCCCTGCAGACGACACGCACGAGTTTGTGAAAAGTAAAAAATAAATTTTCCTAGCGTTGGTGTCGTCTGTGAATGGGATTTTCGAATTTTTAGAAAATCTAAAGAAAGAAAAATGACTAAGTAAATATTTTTGGAAACATCCACGATCGCTTCCCATTGAACTTATTATAATATGTACAAATAATAAATATATATGTATGTATATATATGCGCAATATCTTATACAACTATTACAACGTAATCGGTACTACCATTACTCTTCCATACTAGAACTACGATTCGATTGGCTGTCTTTTGGATTTTTAACATAAAAATAATACCAGCTGACTATAATTTTTTCCAAAAAGGGAACTTTGAGGGTACTCTTTTAAGTATCTCTCTTCAAGGATACTAGGAATACATATAGCCAATTCGAATTATTTGACACAGATATTAAATATGCGATAAGTTTGATTATACTCTCTTAGTCACTCTTAACCATTCATTTCGTTTCATTCATACTCTCATTCGTTTGGAAATACTGGTTCGTTAAATGTTATACAGGTCCTATGACGATCGTAGAGATAAACCAACATTGGATATCCAAATTGATGATGATAGTAAAAACCACGTATATCCTATGTGACGGATAATCAGGTATTTGGTCACATCGTCAGGACATTTATATCACAGTTTGATACGCGTCGCCATTGGCGAATTGACGATTGTTGATTGTTTTTATGTATGAATTACCATTGGATAATGATTCTGCATGAGGTCATTTAAGATATTTAGCAGCCCAATCCGTACGTCCATGTAGACCAGCAGTCGGCCTTGTCTTCAGGACACCGCCGAATAGATTGGACTGTAATCCTGCGGTCCTGTTTGTAGCTGCGTTTGTCTCTGCAAAGGTAGTAGCAAAAATTCTTATTGGATGAAAATTTTGATATTGATTGTTGTAGTTTAAACGAGCCTTGTTGTATACCATAGACACTGGCGTAGGGTAATCTGGCATTTGGTTCGGATACGTAACGACTACGTGTCATGTAATGTTGTTTGGCTGTTTTTAAAGTATCCATAGTTTCTCGTGGAGTCCAAAAAGAGTCTGCGAAGCCATTCAACTTCTCTGGAGCTGCTGATGGAAGTACACGCGTACCATTGACTATGATGTTGGAATGGTTTAAAGCAGACCTATTAGAGTCTCCGTCGCCATTTCTGTTAAATGATAAAGTTATGCATTGAATAATTTGTTAGGATTTCCTGTTATGGAAAGTAATACTGTACAGAAGAGCGGGTTGGGTTTTTTAAATTTTCATGGACATGATTTCTAAGTTGTGGATACCTGGAAGGTAAATTTGTGCTCTGGCCTGCGACGTACCGAGCCACGCTGAGATAATGTTGCTTGGCTGAGACTTTACGAGTACTCTTCAAATTTGTTTGAGATTGACGCCAGTTTCTCGCAGGAGCTTGCTCGTACCAATTGGACAGGGACCAGTTGGCATTTGTTTGTTTTTGATTCTCTATGTTAGGATAGTTACCATTGCAATTGGCACGATTCTCCTTAGATACTCTATCATGGACTGGGTACTTGCCATTTGAATTGTCCGGGATAATTTTACTCCTAAAAAATAAGTAATTTGTTTTCAATATGCTTACACTGTATAAACAACAAATTTATTAGTATGCCTACCCTAGGAGATTAGCAAAATCATCCTCGAGACTATCCTTAATTCCGTCGGCATCCCATTTCACAGAATTTTCACGTTTACGTTCGTTATGATTTAATAACGGCAGCACTGGCTGCTGTCGCGGTTGTACCGATAACATATCCGATACCCTATATGGTCGTAACGTTGTCCCCCCAACGATGACGTCTGCCTGGTCGTAGTCGCTCAAAGATATCGGTTGCCGCGACATGGCCGGTACTGCCGGAAGTTGGGGTGGCGGTGGTGAAGGTTGTGGTAATGGGATGTTAACTCTGTTAGCTAGAATCTCTCTCTGAGAGCCTACGCCAATTTTCTTACTACTGACTACTCTCGGCCCTCCCACTTGAAAGTATGGATACCTGCAGAATCGTATGAGTTAGCATCGTCTCTGAGAAATATTTGAAATATCTTTAAAACTGTACCTTAGCGATTGCTGGGCCGTGGGTCTCTTTATTGGATTCCACTGCAGCATATCCTCCATTAGTATAACAGCTTCCTGACTAGCATTTGGTATCAAAATGCTCAAGGAAGTTCGCGTGAAATTTGGAAATTTAAAATTCATCGCCGCCGCTAATTGATAACCCTCTGGCCAATCGTCCTTATCAGGAGTACCGATAACAGAACAGATCTTAAAGATCTCATCTATTTCGCTCTTCCCAGGAAATAGTGGACTAAATGTATAGAGTTCTGCCATTATACATCCAACCGCCCATATGTCTATTGGACTGTTGTAGGTTGTCGAATGCAGTAGTACTTCCGGTGCTCTGTACCAACGTGTCGAAACATAATCCGTATAAGGTGGTCGTGATCGTATTTCTCTTGCCAATCCAAAATCTGCTATTTTAACAAGTTCGGGTCCCATGCATAACAAATTTTCTGGTTTCATGTCGCGATGAAAAAACCCGTGTTTATGCATAAATGCCAAACCCTGCAGGACTTGATAAACCATATTCCTAACAACAGGTTCGGGAAATAGCTTCTCTCTGTAATAAATAAAAAATATAATAATTGATATATGTATCTCATACCGCAATGAAAATATCAAAATGTTCTTAATACCTGTCTTTCATCAATTGATAAAGATTCTCCTTCATGTATTCAAATACAAAGTACAAAACATCATTTTCTCTAATAACTTCCTTTAACTTCACTACGTTGGCGTGACTCAGCTTCTTCAGAGACTAAACAAAATTTACGTTACATTACACATTCTGCCTAAATTCGAAATTTATCGTTATGTTTAAACGAACTTTAACTTCACGTAGATTCATTGCTTCCTCCCAAGAATAGTATTTTCGTTTCATTCTTTTAATAGCCACCTTCTCCCCTGTATCAATACGTTCGCCAAGGACGACAGAACCGAAGGTACCGTCGCCTAGCTGATTCATCGTTATATACCGATTCATCCTGCTTCCAATTTTTGGCAATTTAACAGGATCAATCCTATCAGAAATCCTTGCTTCTCCGACGAATCATTAACATAGTATTACGGAGTCATCATCAGACGCCATTATACGTAATGTTGTTTCTTCTCACATGGCTGTACATAAAAAGGAAAATCGATTTATCACTAGTATCAATCAGGAATTAAATTTCAATTTCAAATTATTTCAATAGGCACAATATTTATTGAATGGAGTATTGCTAAGAAGTCTAAAGTCGTGAGTGACACTTGTGCCGTGTTAAATGTATATTGATTTTTCATTAATCTTTCAGTATTTCAAATAATAGGCCAAAAGCTGGGTCAAGGATGAAACTTTTCAACTATAAATATTAAGGTTGATGAACCTATACTAATTCATTCAAGTTACCATTGACTGTGATCCTTTTGTTCAATAATGTTTAATGACTTTAGATACTGTACCTGGGAGTTTTCTCTTGTTGACCTCAAACTAACTTTATATATCCTTCCTAAGGTAAGTTCTTAAGTCAGAGGCTTCGTTATGGCCAAGACCAAGATATTACATAATTCACGAGTTTCAGTGGCATTGCTAGATACCAGGGTCGAAGACAATGTATTGATTCAACTATTGCCGTAGATACGATGCTCGTGCGACATTTGGAATATTTGCTAGTGAACTATTTATATAGCATTTTCTTAAGTTTGCATGCCGAGACAACCGATAACTATGTGCCAATACAGTATATAGTATTGTTTATATGCTTATGTTAGTAGTAGGATTTATGAATGATATAGTATAAAGATAATTTTATGTAAATGATTTTGATAAAAATATAATATTTTTACAACCTTAAAATATTATTGAAATAGAGAACTATTTCAGTTAAAAGAGTGCAAATAAAAAGATTATAAGTTTCACTTTTTTACTCCAAAAGGGAAGACTCTAAGTGTCAACTATAAATATTGTCATTTACGCTAAGATAAAAAGCGTGAAATAAAATACAAGATATTGGCGAAGTAGGGCAGAATATATCGAGCCAATATGGAGATTAGCATTTTCTTAAGTTTGCATGTCGAGACTACAGAACGACTCTCGGCAACTTAGGCACGCGATTCTATGGATTTTTCTCAAGATCCTAAAAACCGATCTCGTTTCTACGCAAGGACATTCTATACTGTATGTGAAGATCCTGATAATATTAATATCAAAATAAACCGATAATATTTCTAGAAGTGGGAAGTGCAATAACCGTCAAAGAGGTCGTCAATTTACCGCAGCTAAGGTAATCTTATATTCATTCCCTTCGACCGTAGTAGTACTGTCATTCCTTATTAATTGTGGCTTCAGGTTATAGACGAGCAAGGAAATAGCTAGTACGGCAGAAACACGCAGAACACTTAAAAATTAGAAAAGAATCATACTGGTAAACAGCAAGCGATATTCATTAAATTCATTTCTGCGTAATTTTTAATTAGTATAATGAACTTACGTTTGAATTGCAAATGAAACTCTGGAGATGTACTTGAGAAACGTTTCGATTCCAGCTACTCATGCCAGCCGTCACTTCTGAACTGTTAAGCGAACGGCCATACTTTCTGGTATCTATGGAAACGATACGCGTAGTCGAAGAAACATACTGGAACTTCGTTAAATATTGCTTCACTTAGGTTATTAGAGGTACTCAGTTAGGAAAACTTATTCTGTCTACGCGATACGGCTTATTCGTCCACATGGATAATTATTATAATTGGTACGAGATAATTAAGGTGTGATGACCAGTTCTCCACTTGTTCATGTCAATGAAGTATTATATATTAGTGTTATTACGTGTGCTTTAACAAGCACCATTTTGTTAGATCCTGTGATATGATATTAAATTAATGGAATTTTAATAATATCTATGGCCTGTATTTAAAGTCAGTTCTTCGTTTTAAATACGATCTTAAGACATCCTTTACCATGTGTTATTATTACTATATCTACGGTCTTAAGACTGTGCTTCGTCTCAAGTTCTGACTATGAATGAGGACCTATAATATACCATTCTGGTAAAAGAAACTTAATTGATTTATATTTATTATTTGTTGATTACTATTGCATTGTCTGTAATAATTTACTAAATGTATTGTGTTAAGTTATGATATCTTATGTATGTTTGTGTGGTAAATTATATGAGTATTAAATTGATTAATAATTGTTGTTTAAGTACGTATAGTTGAGTATTTTTTATTTTTCCTTTTTTTAAATTATTCTATTCTAAGGAGGACTTAAGCAGGTTTCGTTATTGCTGTCATTTAAAACATATAACGTATAGTTGTCTAACATCCCTACTACATTCATCTTTTCCCTCTCTCGTGAAGAAGCGCGCTTCGGCTACGGGTAAACGTAACCTATAAACTGGGTTGTGAAATTATTTAAGATTTTCGGAGACGTTTACTAAATTTCTTAGTGGGAGATAATGGGCAAAGAAAATGAATCGGATAGTTCAAAGAAAAGAAGAAAGTCTATAGGGAGTACTGCAGCTAATACTGTGAAAGATGGTGATATATACAAGGTAGGTAACTTATTCATTGATTAGAAGAGAAATATTATTTGAAAATGTAGGATTATTGGTATTATATTTTAGGCTATTATAAATTATGAGGAGAAAGAAGCTCAAGAACGATCTTCTGAGAAGGATTCAGAGAGTTTCTTGTTAACATGTGAAATCATACGCAAGGCTATGAGCAATATAGCAAAACTGAAAGCCTGTGGAGACGATTGTGTTTGTAAAATTTCTGATGATTTTCTTAGACCATATATTTCTATAAAATTAATTATACATTATGTATTTTAGGCAAAAAATGATGTACATGAGCTTCAGGTTACTACTGCTTTAGCATTTATCGAATTGAAGAAGCTTAATCGAATGGAGAAATTTAGAACTAAATTTGCAAGAGATTCTCTTGTATCAGCAAAAAGTAGTGTCGATAGTAGACATCTTCATTTGCAAAATTTATTATATGAAGTTATGCATCTTAAAAAAGAAGTTGTAAAATGCCTCCAATTTAAGTATGTTTCATGTGATAACATTTTATTGAATTTACAATGATATGCATAAGATATAACTCACAAATTTTTATATAGATCTAAAGATGAATCTATAGAACTAGTACCTGAGGAAGAATTCTATAAGGAAGCACCAGAGAATGTTTCAAGACCTGTAAGCATTTGATATTTGACGATACAGTTATAAATATATAGTTAAATATTAATACTTTACGTTTAACAGGAGATTACCAAAAATGACCCACATCAATTAAGACTTGCACGTTTAGAATGGGAATTGACTCAACGAAAACAACTTGCAGCTCTATGCGATGAACTCACAGAAAGTAAAAAAAGTGCAGCATCAGGTATAGAATCTAAACAGACAAGACTTGATAATCTGGCTCCACAACTACGTTTGATCCTAGAAGTAAATATATTTTATTTCAAGCATAGTTTTTCATAACCTTGCATTTCATAGCAATAGTATAACCTCACAATAATTTGCTGATAGGCTAGCAAGCCTTTACAGGATAGTCTTGGACTTCCGTTGGACAAAGTTAGACAGGAGCACAAAAAAGCAGCATTACTGGCGTCACCTTTATATGTTCTCTATGCCAAAGCTACTGCCTATAGAGACGCTTATGGTATGAAACAATAAATAATATACAAAATAATTTGTTCACAATCTATAAATTGTTCCTCAACTTTATGTCTTGTAGATTCGTCTCTTGTGGTGAGTGTGGAGGGTGATGACGATGACGCGAAACGATCAAACGATCAAGAGGGCACGCAAGAATCTGATTCAGATGCAGAAACGCAGTCAGAAAATATTGTGGAAGAAATTCCGGTGCATAAAAAGAGACACCACAGACTGTCAAAAGAAGCCAGACAGGAAGAAAAACGATCGAGGCTTCTACATAGACATCCACTTAGCGTTAAGATTATTATTGTACTCAAGAGTGATACAAAATTGACGTTACAATTTTATTACATGACTTTCTTGAAAGTTATTACGGTGGAATCAAAACTTGACGCAGATAATGTCGGTGGAATAAGTGCAGGGTAAGCATATATTAGAATCCACAGATATTCGCAAACTTTTCAACGTTCTACAGTTTTCTTTCAATAAAATAGGGACATGCTTGTATCCGACTCTATCCTGCGTGAATTATATCCAAAAGATTTTGGATTGGAGAGCCCCAATCCTGCGAATCATTACCAATTACTAAGACATAATTTGGGTCCATTCTCTACACTGGAAGTAGGAATTCCCTACAAATGGGCCCAACGAATGGCGGGTTTACACTTTATATCTACTGACCCTCAAGAACAAAAGGTGGTCCTATTAACTACAAATTGTATTTGTTCTCAATGCATAAAATCAAATATTCAAGCTTCATTGTCTTGGCAGGTTACAAATCAAGTACTGGCACAGGACAGCGTAGAATGTGTCTTGAAGGAGATAAAGAGACGCGTAAGAGCGCGTTTAGAATTGTGCGCAGAAATTCGTCAATTAGAATCCGGAAATTTGGCAATTTTCACCAACAACGTCGACCCCATGCCGCAGAAGGTGTCTACGAGTCTGTATAGATTTTCCACAATAACATGGAAGAGTTATTCCAGTTATCCGGACATGCCACCATTTTGTGAACAGGGTCTAGTGTCACCAGTTGATATATTCTACGAAGCTGTCTTACGTCGAGGAAGTAGTGCGTACACTCTATCGCTAACATAATTCCAGAAAATATATGTCTTACTGCATATAAAAAACCGTAAAATTATTTTTAGGTGAGCTTGTAGCTCGCATCGCTATTAAACCAGATTATCCAAGGGTGATGCCAGTTTTTGGTATCAAGATTAATCAAACCGTACCAATAGCTCCAGACATTCTACGCGATATCGAAAGGGAAGTAAATGTTATGTGGGAAAAACCGCCAACCCTCTCTGCTCAATTGCAACGTCTACGAGCGTGTTTTGACATTTATTTAGAGACTGAGTCTATGGCACCTCGTGAGAAAATCTTCTTCCATACAGTAAGAGGAAGAACACGAGCACGGCCATATAAATATTTATCGCTGGGAGGTGGAATATTCACGCACCGTTAATTAAGAGCAATTATATATGTATTTACTTGAGAAATATAATAAACTCTTTTCTATGAAGAAAAAAAAATATTTAGGGCCACATTACAATACCGCAGTCACTCAACTTCCTAAATAATCTAAACATATTTTTTAAATTGATACTTACATAATTTTATCTCCAAAGGTTCCATGTAATTTATATTTACAAAAAAAAAACCATCTAAAATAAGGAAACAGCATTCCCACGATACGAGGCGATGTGTCATTAAAGTAAGTCTCCGCCAATCGCAAAGCACGACCGTGATTCTAAGGAGGATCAATGGCTTCCAGTATTTCAAGCACGGTTGCTGACTTCTTGCTGCGTATTACAGGTTTAATCGTGAACGGTGCACGTTCTCTATACTCTGCGGAAAGAAGACTGGATAAAATAGGAATTTTCTTTACTCCAATTTCAAGTTATTACTGTATTATAGCTGAATCAAGAGACACGGTAGAGCCTCGCACCAAGTTGTAACTATAGCTTACGATTTGAGAGGCGTTTAAAGCATTGTTTTATTGCATCTAGTGACAGTGTTTTTTTGTTCAACGCAATGAATATAAAAAAAGAATTTGTGCTATTTTTCATAGCATTCCTAGCGGATATAATAAAAGGACAATATACACCGCCGTTAGCTACAGTGGTACCGATTCATCCTAAAGGAATACGTATATCCATTCCAGGCACGTAAGCGGAAGCCTTTTTAGTTTTATTTAATATTGTAAACTTGATTTTCCGGTTCTTATAGCGATTAGTGTTTAGAACGGTTTAAAAAGTTATTTTAAAAGTAAAGGAATTTATTGAAAATTTAAAATTTTAAATACAATCAAATTTAAATGAATTCTTTAAAAATTATTTCTAGAAACGTTCCTTTTAAAATTGATACCAACGATAACCTTTGGAAGATGATTTCATTTCTCGTAACTTTTACAAATAAAAATACTTTGTATTTCCCTATTACTTTATGAATTTTATAAACCGAAGATAGCCGAGTAATTGATATGAGAGTACGTATAAAATTATCAGCAAGAATTCCAAGAATTTAATAATTTGCATGTATTTCCTCGAACAGACGAAGGGGGGATAACATTAGTAGCCTTTCATGTGAAGATCAATGAAGATTTTAATGGCCTTGAAGCCGGAACTATTGCTAGAGACATTGTTAAGGCACGTGGCGGTTTATGGACTTACGAGGATAAACAAACGCAACTTCATAAGGGCGATATCGTCTACTACTGGATCCACGTCGTCTATAAGGGTCTAGGATATAATTTATTGGATCAACAATACGTAGTGAACGGTTCGTAACGAATCAAAATAAATGAATAAGTTAAAAGATACAGATCTTGTATAAATTTTCAGATTTTTATAATTTCGATGGAACTCCTGTTAACGTTACTCCAACTGATAACCCATCTTGTGTCCTCTCGGACACGAGAATTAAAATGGAGACAGGTGAACTACGACAAGCTTGTTTCGGCGAATTAATATTTGATGAACAATTTGAAAATATACAAACATGGCGATGGCGCGTCAATGAACGCTTCTCTGGTGCTCCGGTAAGTTAGGAAACTGGATTTGTCATATAAATAACTAATTATGATGAATAACGATAATTGAGAATTTTTTAGGATTATGAGTTTGTCGTTTATAAAAAAGATTCAGACAATGTCCAATTAACGAATGGAATATTAAAAATACAACCAACACTTATGCAAGAGAAGTACAATGCACAGTTCGTACGTCATGGCCACCTCGTACTGGAGAAGTAATAAAATAATTCGAAAGCATAAATAAACGTTGGCAAAGAGATAATTATTTTTTTAATTTATAAAAATCTATGATAGCTGCACAGAAGTAGTAGGATCAGACTATTGTCATCGTCAAGCAAGAGGATCATCAATTCTTCCACCAGTGTTGTCAGGTCGTCTCGATACAAAAATGACTTTCAATTTCATTTACGGACGTATAGAAATCCGGGCAAAATTGCCTCGTGGCGATTGGATTTATCCACGTAAGTGTTTTGTAAGGTCAAATACAAAATTTCCAATAGTTGCATTACCATAACGTGTTTACGTTCTCAAAGTTCTCACGCTGGATCCCTTAAATCCTATAAACGGGGAATTAAATCCTCCTCAGATGAGGATAGCTTATTCTTCCGGCAATCAGGAATTACGCATGGTTGATGGAACAGACGTCGGAGGTCGTCTTCTGGGTGCAGGTGGTATAGATGCCCTGGGCGTGGGTGCAGAGAGATGGCAATACATGGCGAAAAAATATTCACAAAATTTCTGGTCTAATGAATATCATACGTACGAATTGGAATGGCGACAGGATAGAATAATCGTGAAAGTAGATGGCACTCAGTATGGTAATAAAGTGCGCGAGACGAGTTCGCCATTCGACAAGCCGGTGAGCAATAAGAAATAAATAGAGATAATGTCAATTGTGCATTACTACAAAAAAAAATTCATACACATACAAATTGTTTTTATATTTTATTTATCTCACTGGAATAACAATCTGTTTCTCTTTTTGTACGTGTTCAGTATTATTTAACCATCGGCGTGGCCGTGGGCGGATATGGTGAATTTGCGGACAACAGTACCAGTAACGGATACAGAAAACCCTGGCGTAATATCGCCTCCAAGGTATAAAGAGCATAAAAAGTAAATTGATTATCTATACGATATATATCTTATATGAATTTGTTTCACTTTAGGCGCTTTTCAACTTCTTCACTGCGACTAACTTATGGCATGAGACATGGAAAGAGGATTCTACAGCTCTTGAAATCGATTACATAAAAATTTGGGCATTATAAATGACCCTTGGCATCATTCGGATGATATCATTCATTCTATAGGGTGTCATCAACACTATGAAAAATTAATAAAATACAGTTAAAGTGACTACTTCAAAAAAAATATCTTTAAAGAGGAAAAATATTTATTTTATTATAAAATTAACATAATTGCATGTCACTTCATGTGCGGATTTTATACATTTGAACTGTGTACATTAAAAACTGGTCGATATCAAAATCAAGATGTCATCGTCCCAAAACTGTTATATTCTCATGGGATATTCAAACCGGTCTGTATCCATTACTTGACCGGTTATTCCCGCTGGCTGCTTCCCCCACAGTAGAACAGGGGTCCGTGCGGACGAGAGGTACGATAGAAGCAGAAAGTTAGTGGTCGTGAAGCATCTATCTCCAACATCACACGAGATCCAACAAAGAAAATAATTGTGATTCTTTTCCTCAATTTTGAAACTGTTTCTGTTTATGAGGTTATAAGTTTAACGTATCTTGGTTACAGCTAACAATTATTCGCAAAAATTAGCACCGCATAGATTTGCCAATGGTAATTCTTCAAATGAATTAAAATACTTTCCTCATACAGTATAAGACAGTGGTGGATTTACCAGTAGGTTGAGTAGGCTGGAGCCTAGGGCGGCAAATTTTAGGGGCGGCAAATTTGGGGCCAACATTTTTTTTTATGTCTTACAGAAGTTAAAAAAATTCATATTTATATACCTAAATGTTATTAGGTCCACACAAACAATTCAACATGTAATATGTTTCACCACTTAGATAAATTTTACTACAATTTCCCCAGTCAAAATTTGAATAGCCTACTGGCGGCAAATGTGTAAATCCGCCACTGGTATAAGAGGAGATAACTCTAGTAAACCTTTTGGTGAAGACTACTGAAGATTATGATGCTTTTAAAGCAGGAACCGTTGCAAGTTATATTATTTAAACTTGTAAAAGTCTTTGGACAGAGAACAGCTAAACGGAATTTCGTAAAGATGATATAGTCTTTTATTAAGTTCACGTTATCCACAAGGACCTGAAACATAACCTCTGCAGTTCCAATAGTATATGCATAGTGAACGCTTAGTAACTGATTTATACGAATGAATATGTTTGAGAAAAGAAAATTGAATCTTCAGGATCGTATATATTTAATGGAACACTTGTGAACATTATTCCATATGATGACCGATTTTTTGTTTTCTTGGATATAAAGATCAGGACGGAAACTGATAGAATGAGACAATCTTATTACAACAAATCAACATTTAATGAAAAATTTGAACATTTTTACACATGGCCATGTACTATTAATGAGCCCTCCGATATGTAGGTGATTCATAAACCTGATTACTTAAATAAATGATTATGGAAGACTGAACGTCCAAACTTGGGCATTATAAATTAATATGTATATTATTAAAAATATCATTCTTTTATCATAACGTCATTAGACATTATTATTCTCCCTTGAAATAAATACACGTGCTTTATTTAGTCATTACATTCACTGATGTCTCAATGGAGCATTGGGTTGATTGAAGTGAACTGGAGGCTGTGTAAATACACCGGATCCTAGCATCTCTATAAGACGTTCACCCCGCCTTCCATAACGTCTTTGATATTCAAAAGAAGCACGCGGTCCATCGTCAGGTCGAAATTCGATATATTGCTTCTCAGGACCTGGTGGTCCCAGAGCATATTGACGAATAGTAGCAATACCCTTATTGAATCCAGTAACAATTTCATTGCCAAAGGACATAATACCAGGCAGAAGATCACCCATCGTAGCAGAACAAGAGCAGAACTATAAATATAATATAAATTTTTGTACGCCAAATACAAAACGTTGGAAAAGAAAAAAAAGTCTTACCAAAGAAAAAAGGAAAATTCCTACGAAGATCCGCATGATGGGCCTGATAATTGAAAACTACTAACTGTCTTCGAAGAACGGTAACAAACATGTGTGACATCCTGAACGGAATTCATTGGTTTTATTGACTTCTATCGAATCGTGACAATGGTTCGACATTAGCTTATCCATAGGACGATCAATCATTTCATTAATTGTCATTCATTTAGCGCCGCCACTCGATACGAGGTGCATGCGTGGTTTGTCATACCTCCTGAATAACCTAACCTAACCTAAAGTTCTGTGTTTGCTTCTTATTCTTGACTTTTTACTTTCACTCACTCTAGGCTTCCCCCTTTACTCAGCAAATCTCTTCTACAAGGCAGGAATCATTGGTATTAAATGAGAGTTACATCAGTCTCATATCGTAAGCGTTCAAAGAAGGATCAGAGAATATGGACCTGAGATTGATCCTGGTAATAAATGGCATAGCGTGACCAAAAAGCAACTACATAAAAAATTTTAAATTATAAAAATACACATATACATATAAATTGCAGGTAATAGTGTTAACGGTACAGACAGGAATAGAGGCAGCATCCGTCCTGACCTTTGTACATGATCTCATTCAGAATAATGTGGCAGGTGTACCAGTAATACATGAGGTGCTATTTATTATTGTTTACTATCTATCAAAATGGTTGATACTCAAATACTAATATATAATCGTTTATTCAGAGGACGCAGTGGGAATTTGATCCTGATCTTGGAAAACAGAGAAGGGTTCAATTTGAAGCCTTGAATGGAAAACTTGGAGAAGATCTTATTGCTAGACTGGGTATGGGAGTCGGATTTAAAGGACCATGGGGTACAGTCGTAGGAAGAAATGGTGTTCGATAATAATAGTGAAAGCGACTACGGCCTCGAATTTCCTTTACTTTCCTCTTCATTTAAATGGGTACGAAATTCTGATCACGATCAACAGTTCACTTTCGACGCTCTTACGCATATTCATTAAATTCTTTCGAATGGTGCATAAGGAATTATAATAAAAGGACTGTAGCCGCGGTTCAGTGATACCAATAATGTGTGCATGTAAAATATATGATACAATCTCTGCCATTAAAAGTACTATCTTTCTGGTTTTTTTTTTTTAATTCAATGGCTCATTGTATACGTATTTATTTTAGGAAAAAATATTATATTATAAAACGAAATACGTTGACGTGCCGAAACGTAAGGTCTTCTTCTTGCGGCAATCGCATTATAATAATACTAATAATATGTATACGTGACTATCACCTGTAACTCGCTTACTTACCTACGACCATACAACTTTCACTCCTTTCCCCTTCTCTCGATGAACTCCATGACTTTTCAACAGCTAAGAACCGACAGAATCAAACGACTCGTCACGGTGTACGTTCACAAGAGCATCCGTTGTCACTTGACTCAGGATTTTGAGGATTCTCAGGATTTTCATTAAACCATAATAAGATCCACAGTATCAAACAATTATGGCGCAATATTTGAATGTGAGTAAAGAAATTTATGGTCAAGGTAAAAGTGTATAGTAGCAAAAAATTCTAACTGTTCAAGGGCAACCGTACGCTTTCCAATTTTAACTCGAATAACGAAAACGTTTATTTAAGATGTATAAATTTTTAATCTTTCAATTAATTCTTATCATTTATCAATATTCTTTGTTATCTCTTGCATAAAGTGGATCTATGCGATTATATTAATCGTACTATTTGGCATCGTTCATCATTCATCAGCAACAATAGCTCAGCCTAGAGCTCCTAATTTTCAATATTTTGAAAGGTAACGATGATCTTTCTGATTGTTGATTTCTTTAACGAGGAATTCTGCTTAATAACGCGCATTTTTTTTCCATCGCAGGCCAAAGTACCGTTATCCTTTCTACGACGAAAATGGAAGAGGTCGACTCCTTTACGGATACGGAGGATCAGACTTATATCAGTATAGAACTTACACAGCCTTAGAAGGAATACACTAATTAAAAGATAAAAAAAATAATAATCGAGAAGTTATTGTTGCTCCGGTGTTCATGATGACACGCTACTTGTAACTATAAATCACTATGTAAATCCTGACAGAACCCCTGACCCAAAATATGTTATATAGTGTCCTTGAATAAGTATAGATTGCATAAAATAGTTTGTACATTTTTTATAATAAATTACGATTATTACTATGTAACAAACCTCTGACTGTCTCTTGGACTTTAATCTTTGTTGTGTACTATTTTTCCTCTGTATGTGTGTGTATATATGTATATATATCCACTCTCTTCGCGACTGTGTGTATATATATATATATATTCGCTCTCGTCTTTTATCGCAGAGAGGTGACACAGAAAAGGAAATACTAAACCTCATAAAAAACATGAATAATACGTCAGACGGGAATACCAAAGAAAGAGGGAGATCACAAGATGAGGCAGTTAATAAAAACACGACTGTACGTCGTGATACAAGCTGGATTGGAAATTCCCCAGGTTGGGACAGCAAGCAGAATCCGCGTAAGCTGAAGAGAACAGTTAGACCAGAAAAGTAAAGGTGTCGTCTATTCTTTATCATTAATCTAGTGTATATTAGACAATGAATAATATATGTTGGTGTCTGCTTATTGCAACGTACAATATCGTGCTGACAGTACAATATAATGAATTTGGAGATTTGCCAAATTTTTACATTCCAACTGGTAAGTGCAATTGAAAAAAATGTATAATTAAAAACGAAAAAAATAATTTCTTTGATATGCAGATGTTCCACTGACTGGACGCAATGAGAATATGATAAATTGTCAAGATATCAGTGAAAGTACTGTTAATGATAAACATGTTTGTCGTGGTCAAATAATCTTGAAAGATAATTTTAATTTTATCAATACTGATATTTGGAAGTATGATGTTCGCATCCCAACAGAGCCAGTGAGTGCTACTGATATATGAAATTAGAAAAGAATGAAATTTAAATATATTTGTATTACAGGATTACGAATTTGTTACTTATGTAAAATTAAATCAGAATGCTTATGTTAACGATGGAATTTTACATTTGAAACCAACTGTATTGAAGAACGTTGGAGAAAATGGTAAGGGCAATTTACAACTGGAAGGATGCACGGCATCCATACATGGAGGAGAATGCTCAAGAAATTCAATGAGTTTTCAAGTCAGTCTCAAGTTTGCTATAAATTCTTTTAAGTGATCTGAGCGCTTTTGTATTTTGAAAATAATATCTTGACAGGTTTTACCACCAGTATTCGCTGCAAGGTTACGTACAAGGGAGTCCTTTTCGTTTCGCTATGGGGAAGTCAAAATCCGTGCTAAAATGCCTAAAGGAGATTGGATATATCCAAGTAAGATTGACAGTCGTAATGACTATTGTTATTATATTGATCGGATATAGTAAAAATATTATAAATGTATTTTTAGTTATCTGGCTCGAGCCAAAAGACAGTGAATATGGATTGTGGTATATATCTGGTCGAATAATAATTGCCCTTTCACGTGGCAATGAGAAACTTGGTAATAGTCAGTCATTAAATTATGGTCAAATGGCTCTTTATAGAGGGTGTATGTATTGGCCTGATAATTCAGGAATTTTTACGCAACCATTTTTACCTTACATACACAAAGGGACAGTTTGGTCGGATGATTTTCATACGTATAGCATGAAATGGACACCTGGTAATATATTAGACAGAGTATAGCATTTTATTTTATTTGTGCCTCTATTATACTGGCCGAATAATTTTTATAGACGAATTGACATTCAGAGTAGATGGCAAAGGAAAAAGTTCGTGTCGACCACCCAATAAAGCATTTTATGGTCGTGAAACCATATGGAGTAAGGGTGGCAACATGGCTCCGTTCGACAAAGAAGTATGATTTATATTATTGTTTTATTAGTATTTAATAAGAATTAAAGAATTGTAATATTTTTACGAATTTCAGTTCTACGTTACACTAGGAGTTGCTGTTGGTGGAATTCGTGAATTTCCAGACAATTTCACAGGAACTAATAATCGTACGAAACCATGGAAAAATAATGGGGCTAAGGTGACTAAAAAATTTTTAAATTATAGAATGATGTTATTCATTATATATGTCTGCTTTCTTTTTAGGCGTTACTGAATTTTTGGAAAGACAAGCAAAACTGGCAAAGTACCTGGCATTCACCGAATACCTCGCTTCAAATAGATTCCATTGAAATTACAGCTTTATAAATATCAGATTGATCTCATTTTTAAACATCTGACATATACGTCAGGCATACACCTGATAACACCTGACATATGCACCACCATATTCAGCAAGACACAGCTCCAGCCGACGTCGAAAGTTTTCAATAACAGACCGAAGAACTACAGGTGAAATGTTTGCAATCGTATCTCTGATACGATTTTGTTCCATTTCCGTGTGATATTTCATAAAAAATCGATGAAAAAAAATCATAAAATAGCGTATGGTTGAATTCGTCTCGATGAGACGCACAACATGTGGGGGTTCAAAATTGTTTTTGCCATTTAAAAAAACTGGCTTTATGCTTGCAACATAGAAGAATAAATAGTAGGAGCATAAATTCTATTTGCGCTGACTTTCCCCCTTCGTACCCTACAACTTTCGTCTGACACATTTTGCTATTTCGCTCTTCCTTAAACAGATATTCAACCGTACTGTTTCAAATGGGACACCTGTATATATATGACGTTGGAAATGTCTAACGGCTGTACAAAGAGAGCCATCAATGATTTATCAGTAATTAGAAATTACTTTTCCTATGATTAGTTGTGAACAAGCTTGTTTTTAATAACCCCTACCACAGCGTCTTTGAACAGGATATAAAAGGCTGATGAGATTTACAGACATTCACATTTACTGAGGAAGCGCAGAAAGTATGAGGTTAGTGTTAAAGTACCACGTCCTGTTTCTTTGTATAATCGGAAGCAGAGTTTGTTAGGATTCTATTTGTTACAGGAAAACCACGATGATAACACGGGTTCTGGCGATTTACTGTCTACTAGGTACAGCATTGTGTAAAAAGTGGTTTCATAAATCCGTGACCGTTGCTAGTGGTACCAAAGCACCTCAAGGTCCATACTGCAGTGGCCAATTGATCTTCTCGGATGAATTTGACGTCCTGGACTTCAAGACATGGCAGCACGAAATCACAGCAGCTGGTGGAGGAGTATGTAACAGATCAGAACAAAATTACCATACCGAATAGTACTGAGTATATATTATTAATATTTTACAGAATTGGGAATTCAATTACTATTATAATAATCGTAGTAATAGTTACACTGCTAATGGTTCCTTGTGGATACGGCCCACATTGACCTCCGACACCTATGGGGAGGAGTTCTTGACCTCAGGTACACTGAACTTGAATAACGGTGCTCCAGCTGATCAGTATGTACTATTCGCTTTTATCAATTTTTATAAATAGTTATCATAGTGAATTCTAATATTTTATTCTAGATGTACAAATGCATTGTTCTATGGTTGCGAAAGAACTGGTACTCCAAACAATGTCATAAATCCAATTCAAAGTGCTAGACTTCGCACTGTTAATTCTTTCAGTTTTAAATATGGCACCGTTCACGTTCGTGCCAAAATGCCTACTGGAGATTGGTTATGGCCAGGTAACTACTTTGTCAGTTTTCATTTCAATAAATTAAATATTCCATAATTTTATGACGTGTAAAAAATGGATTTTTATCATTTTTTTCTCCAAGCTATTTGGATGATGCCTCGTGACAATGCTTACGGAACTTGGCCTTCAAGTGGAGAGATTGATATTGCGGAAGTTCGTGGTAACACTCAACTGTACGAAAATGGCGTAAACATTGGTGTAGAGCAGACAGGAAGTACACTCCATTTTGGACCACATCCCGGTCTTAATGGAAATAACTATGCACACTATCTCAAAAATGCATCTTCCGGTCAAGGATTTAATCTAGATTATCACGTTTACCAAGTAGTGTGGACACCAGGTAAGAATTAAAAGTATTTTTTTACCCTAATCCACATTTATTTAACATATATAATTAATCATTAATAATGTCTTTGATTCAGATAACATCACGTTCCTGGTAGATGATGAGCTCATGGGTACAGTTACCCCAGAGACTAATTTCTGGGAATTAGGACAGTTCGAAACCCGTGAACCAGGAACCGCGAACCCTTGGCGATACGCGACCAAAATGGCGCCCTTCGACCAAGAGTTTTACATTATTCTAAATCTCGCTGTAGGTGGTATCAATTACTTTCCTGATAACACTACAAATCCCAGTGCCAAACCATGGTTAAACACGTCACCTACTGCCTCAACTGATTTCTGGAACGGAAGATCCGATTGGCTACCAACATGGAACCTCAGTGATAACACATCAGCAAATCTGGCTGTTGATTATGTTCGCGTTTGGGCTCTTTAAATTCGATTGGAACCATCGTGAATCGTTGATTGCCATTTTTTAAACTCGTAACTGTATTACTGTTCTGAGTGTATTGTTTAATTAAAAAAAGTTAAGGACGAGATAAAAGGACTCATTAAGAACGCTAGACGTACTGAATTATTGTTTTTTCGTGTTTTATTAATTTCGCAGAATAAACAAAAATATGTATAAGCAAGTAGTTAAGGCTACACTATGGCAATGTAAGACGAATGTACAAACACTCTCGATGCGCGATTAAAATTAATAGAATGCAAGAGATGCACACGTGCCAAATATTTAACGATGATCATTCTTCATTTTAAATACACATTTATACGATATCAAGTAGGCGTCCATTCTCAATGCGGAAAACACATCGCTCAATCACATTCCACTTAATTACTCGCAAGTTTTCCCATTCATGACGCCGACTTAATGAAAGAACGACAATAAGGATAAAACGTAACGATTATGCCAGGAAATGGCGGAATAAATAACATTTGATATACAGTCATATTGATTTCGATATGTAAAACAGGCTTCGGTTACGTCGAACAAAATTTATGTAATTTTCTTTTTAACGTTCTACGATCTTGCGCGTTTATAAATGAACCATACAAAAATTATTTTAACAATATGCCCGCCGATACAAAGAATAACGACGATAAGTAGCGTAATTTCGCAGAATAACATATTAGCAAAGTCTATGCAGTACTTTTTCTACAACGGAATGGTCTTCAAGGACATCCTTACAACCACTTTCATTTTTCTACTTGCAAATTGGTACACGCGTTTCTAGGTATTATTCGTAGTTGCTAGATAAAAATTTACCATTGACATTTTTAGCTTTGCTCTAAATATTGTGCCTTTTGAGAATCAGGTGAAAAACGCGATTATACAAGGAATAAAAATCGTATGCGAAATTCTGACTCTATGCCGTGTGCTAATATAGTGTTTATTGACTTAATAGTGATTTTTATATGGTTCCCATTATATAATTAGTGATCGTGTAAATGCACTGCTTTATTATAATATGATCGTGCTAATTCTCTTTCGTGTAGTGCTATAAACGACGACGACGACGATATTAATATTAGAGAGAAATGGTGCTAAATCATTTTCATGTGATTTATGTGTGATTTTGTTGCGTGCTTCACAGGTGATTAGTCGTTGCAAGTGAAAAAGCACGAATGAGTGATTTAGTCATGTATTTTGTTTGTTCTTCTGATTTCAGAAAATTACTACGTATATTCTATAAAGTGGTGTGGTATGACACAACTTTATTATAAAAAGATAATAAATGGAATCTCGCGTCTTCCACGTTAAATGCAAAACGTCCTGTGACTCACTTTTTGCTTTCATTCATATTCGGCTTCTTGCAGAAATCGAGCAGGCATGTCTTATTAATCTATTGAGATCATTCTGAGAAGTTTGGATTTTACTGTCGAAACTGACTTCCGGGTATTTTAAGTGTTCACAGTAAGTTTTAGGTGATCGAGTTAAAATCGAACGTGCATCGCGAGAATAAATAGTAGTGAACAAAAAATGATGGCCTGTCGGTGAATTATTTGACGATTTCGTTACAAAAAAACTGCCATTGTCTAACGATTTTCTTGTGAAAAAATGCATCATTTTCTTCTTTTTTTTAAGAAGCATCCAGTTAAAGAAATAATTGATTACTTAAAAGTTCATATGCAGTTTTGACTCCGGTCTGCATTTAATATTCATCCGTAATTCGAGATGACGTTAATTCTTGCGTTAATAACGGTTTTTTGAATTGATGGAAATTGGAGGTACAAAGATAGAAGGAAGGAAGAAAAGAAAGAATAGAAAAACAGCGAAAGGAAAAGATTCTCAAAGAGAAAGATGACTGGGATAAGAAAAGTCCATCCTTGCCAATCACTATGCGTTCTTCTTCTATAATCGAATATCTCTACTCCAGGAAGAATTCGAGGCAGGTATCTTGCTGCCTGAAAAATGTTCATTCGAATTCTAACAAGTTTAGAAAAGACATTTCAATAGTTCACCCCGATTTGCCATTTTTAGAAGGGAAGTATAATTTATAGAGAACCAGAGAAACAGTTACTGAATTACCTTCTTGTCTAACAGTTGAGATTAAGAACGCAAGGCAAGGACTTTGTCAAGGATTTAGGAGTTTTGGAAAATGGGGAGGACTACTTGTCACTATTGCTATTCTTGTTTATTCCGTGTGAGGCTTTTCTGTCTCGCCGGTCGACTGTAATTGTCATACGAAGTCCATTTCAGACTTACTGTAATATCGGCCACTGGTCCGCCGCCTCTCCAATTGCCTCTCGAGAAACTTCTTGATCTCGCTGATCACGAAGACGCTGGACGTTAATGTCACCAGAAACACTATATCTGTAAATTATTGCAAGACCAAGGTTAAGAGGTTATTTCTACTATAACGTCATCCATCTAATTTGAGATATATGTTTACCTTTGAGTGTAAGAGCTTCTGTTTGAAATACTTTTTGCAGCGGATGGAAATAAATAACCAGCATTTGACCCACGACGGACAATGTCACCGCCACTAGGAACATTTTATTACTCAGCATACCAATAGTAAATATGGATTTCGTCTGAAACAAATAATTCAATAATCGATTATTAAATTATAAAAATAAACTTCACTATATAATATTGAGAACGTGATAATACCTGTGACCGACAACTCAGAGCATTAAACATATCGAAAAAGACAAAACAGGTGAACGTCATTGTAGTGTCTCTTGCAGTAATTCCACCAGAAGTCATCTGGGATAAAAAAATATATTAATGAAAATAGTTCTTGAATAAACGACAAAGCTACGTATCAAGTGATAAACATACTTCTCTATTATATACCCAAAGAGTACCCAATATAATAATTGCTGCGGATAGTAGGACATTTATTATGAGATGACTAGTGATCATCGGCTCCTTAGTATTTCTAGGTTTCTGTTTCAAAACATCCTTGTCAACAGGCTCAACACCCAAGCTAAAATGAAGTTGCCAAGAAAAACATGTGATGGATTTATAAATAACAAAAACGTACTCCCCCTCAGTAAATAGTGTAAATACTAACCTTTGAGCAGGTGGTCCATCCATAATTATATTAATCCATAAAATTTGCATAGCATTCAGCGGGTTGGGTATTCCCATTAAAGTAGCCAGGGCAATCAGAGAAAGCGCTGCTATGCTTGTACTCAATTGAAATCGAACAAAGTTACGAATGTTATGAAAGATACCTTTACCCTCCTCAATAGCAGCACTAATTAAAAATATAAACATCCGTTATTCAAAATAATAACATGCTAATGAGTCTTTTTTATTAAAATAAATTTTTAAAGAAACATACATGATAGTTTGAAAATCATCATCCACCAAGATCATGTCAGCAGCTTCCTTGCAGACATCTGTACCATTCTTACCCATGGCAATGCCAATATCAGCCTTTTTTAAAGCAACACCGTCATTCACACCGTCACCAGTCATTCCCACTATGTTTCCATTTTTCTGTAATGCTTTGACTATGCACAACTTATGCTTTGGAGTGACGCGATAGAAAACACTGACTTTATCAATTATCTGTTCTAATTGATGCTCTGAATGCATATCAATCTCATCCCCAGACATCAATCTCATGTGAATCGTATCGAGTCCAATCATACTAGCTATTAAAATAAGAATTGGTCAGCACTACATGATGAGGTATCATTTAAAATGATTAAATTGTAAACCAACTACGCACCAATTGCTGCAGCAGTTTCTTTGGCATCTCCTGTGACCATCTTGATCTTCACTCCACTGTTCACAAGAGTTGTTATAGATTCACGTACATGAGGTCTAGGCGGATCGCAAATTCCAACCAGACCAACGTAAACTAGATCTTGTAAGGATGAACCACGAGCCAAACCAATAACTAGTAGAATAATTGTAGGAATTAAATTATAAGTTAATTAATAATATCATTTTATAAAATATAATACCTCTTAAACCCTTTCTCCCGATGTCATAAGCCTCTGTCAGGAATTCCTGTTCTTTTTTCTGATTGAGAGAGTATAGTTGACCATTGGCGGAATATTTGGTGCATTGTGGTAAAATCTTTTCCATAGCGCCTTTTACGAAGAAGATTTCTTCTTTATTCTGAAAAATCAGAAAGAAAAGGAGTCATGTGGTGACTTCTGATAATAAACTTTATTATTTGATATTTCTTTCATTTACCTCGTCATACTTTGGTGTACATTTAACAGCCATCATTTTTTGCTCAGAAGAAAATGGATATTCCTGAAGTCTCAGATATTTTTCGGGCACACCATACATGCCGTTTTTCATAGCAACAGCTATCAAAGCACCTTCGGTTGGCTGACCCAATAGTGTTTCATTCTGTATGATGGCATTATTGCAAACACATCCGACCTATGGTTGGTAATTATAATCAAAATTGAAAAAAAAAAACCAATACAATTTTACAAGTTTAACGTATAAGAGGATTAAACTTTTTACCTCCAACATATTATTAATAGCAGCACGAGCAAGGTCAACATTGTCGCATTTACGTAGATGAAGATTACCCTGATCATTATAACCCGCTCCACTGACATCAGCCACATAACCCTCAGAAGTTACCAGAATTGTTACAGTCATTTCATTTTTGGTAATAGTCCCGGTTTTATCAGAGCAAATGACATTCACGCAACCTGTGCATTGGATACATATTAAAAAAATAATAATTCAAGAACGTAGACATAGGAGCAGATTAATTTACCTAGAGTCTCGACAGTAGGTAACTTCTTAATAATGGCCTTCCTCTTAGCCATTCTCATGACTCCTAATGCTAGGGTAACTGTCACGACGATTGGGAGTCCTTCCGGTATAGCTGCTACAGCTAAGCTGACGCTGATGGTGAACATCTCAAGGAGTGCCTTACCTTGGATCCAGCCCAGAAGCATGATAACTCCAATAATGCAAAAGGAGTAGAAGGAGAGCTGTGTACCTAAAATGTCCATGCTTCTCTGGAGGGGAGTTTTTGGTGCTTCTTCCGCTTGCATCATTGCAAAAACCTCCCCGAATTCACTCTTTTCACCCGTGTTCACTACGATTCCCTGCGTTACGAAAGCATAAGATTCTCTAGGATTGAGAAAAGATAGTGGGAATGCCATGTTGGATAGCATCGAGGCTTACTTTGCCATTTCCACAGCGGACCAGTGTGCCCATGAAGGCGATGTTCCTCTTGGAAGTATGACCATTTGTCTTGAGTAAGGGTGACATGGATTTTTGTGCAGGTTCCGTCTCACCCGTGAAACTACTCTCATCAATTGCTAAATCTATCGCATCGAATATTCTAATGTCTGCTGGCACTCTATCTCCAATGTTTAAATACACCACGTCACCAGGAACCAAGTTACGGGCGAGAAAAGTCTCTAAACGACCCTCTCTTAAGCTGAAATTTGGTCAATGTGAAACGCTGTATGATACTAATGCTTGCCAAATATGATTTAGATGTGTTCTTTTACTTACCAGTGACAAGTGGGTGGCACTAACTTATTTAATTCTTCTAAGGACTTCTCTGAGCGATATTCTTGTACGAATGCCACTGTTACTACTATTATAATAGCCTGAAAAGGGAAACAAAAAATATATATTTTCTTGGGCAATTCAGCATGAGCAATTGTAAGTTATAATAATACTTACCACTGTAATACTAACGGCATCATCAAATTGTCTCATACATATACTGACAAAAGCAGATCCAAGCAACAGTAAGATAAGGGGATTCTTAAACTGTATGGAAAATACAAAATCAATTTAGAAACAAAATTTTTCAGTAGTGAAAATGAAATATCGTGAAGTATTGTCATATTCTATAAAACATTGAACATTGAGTATTCACCTGCTCGATATATTTTTTCCATGTAGGCTCATCCTCCTTTACTGTAAATTCATTGTAACCAGCTAGCTGCCTACGCAATTCAGCTTCCCTCCATCCCAAACCTGTCCTGACGTTGACATTCAGCCTAGCTGCTACTTCTTCTGCACCCAGCACAGCAGACTCAGCAGTGGTTAGCCACATATCCGCAGACAGTTTATAGTCCTTTATAGAAAAAAGTCATAAAGATTCCTTGAATAGCAATTATGTACGTTCTTACAAATTGCAATATCCCCTATTAAAACTAAAGTCAGATATAATCATTCAAGATGCTCTAACCTAAAGACAAATCACTCAATTTATCATATAAAATAAATTGGGCAATACAATTTACATAAAGTAATTAAAACATGTTGCTCCCCCCCCCCTAACAATTAAATACCAAGTGTTATGTATATCATCATAATTGAAAAAGGATTTGTGCTAACTATTAAATAGGAAACACAATTCAGTCTAATATCAGACCTACAAGTTTTTCTCAAACAGGTTCTACGCTACAATATAATATATCGTAACATGATAAATTTTCAAACAAATCCAAATGTATGGAGGTGTATATAATTCATTTTTCTGTAGACGCTACCTGTTCGTCTGTATTATCGCACGTTGTATTACGGCAAAGTATGAGGTTACGCAGTTCGACAAACGTCAAACGTAAGTATGACACGTTTCAGGGACACGATATTCATACGATATTATCGAGAATCACACGAGCTACTTATACAGTGATTGTGAGCGGCCCATTTTCTCCGATATGCCGAAGGTTCGCGAGCTAATCGAACTAAATGAAATATATCGACCGGCGCCATAACGTTATTGACGTTTATACAGGTGGCATCAAACTGTTGCGAATTAAAATACGTATATATATAAACGTAGTCTTGACAGTGAGGGTAACCTGGTAACCCTCTTCCTAAACAAGACGAGTACATATTGAGAAACCATTAAAAGATTATGACAAAATTTTAAAACGAGAAAAGAATGTAAATATTTTCTCAATCGAGAAATCAAAGCATAGTTCAACTGAGTGTGAATTAAAACAAACTGAATCGAATGTGCAACCAGGAGTACGTTCAGAAGCCTCTCTAGAGTCGCCTCTAGTATAATTCTATCGTCTTCATAATAACGATAATAAAAATCACCCTGAGTAAGATTTCTGAACGCACCCCAGGGATAATGATATAATTTTTAAATTTGCTTACTTTGCACAACTTGAACGTTCGTTACTATTATATGAATAATGGAATTCTGACGCGATCTATCCAGTTATTCTTTATAGATAACACTGAAGAAATGAACGGAAACGAGACAGAGTTCAAGTCGTGATGAATCAGCCCTTCCTCATGTTATACAATAACATTTCAATTACCATTACTGAAGATAATTATTTTTATCTATTGTGCACAAACCCTATAAACATCCTTAGAACAATAAATCAATCTAATTCAATGTTATCTGTCATAAAAATAGTTATGGAGCTTGTAGGCTTATTACAAAGACATTACAACAATGGATAAGGAATTCAATATTGACAAACATTGAGCTTAAAATCTACAGGCATATAACAAAAAGATTATAACAATGAGTAGTGAATCAAGTAATGTAGGCTTACTTCACAAGGATAAGGTTGAAGATTAATAAAATGCATTATATACATATATATATATATTATTTAAACAATTCTTACCTCTTCTATCGTATCATTACTACATTCTTCATTCAGATTTTTTTGAGCCTCATCACTTGGAGATAACTTTTCATACTTAGCACCGTTACTCTTCATTATTTATTTTTTTTTACATTAACAGTTAAAAGCACAGATGACAATAAATTTCTCTATCTGTAATGCTGTTTCAAATTATGAAATTTTGCAACCATGATTTTTCTTCTGTCAATATCACCTATGCACTATTCACTCAAGGAATTTCATAGCAGTGCTGAATGCAAAAGTAGGTGAAGAAACAGGACAAGGCAAGATAAACGTAGGCGAGCTTAATAAACGAAAAGCCTTATTATTATTAACACGTGCTTAAACGTGTCCCGATCGATCCTCCGTTCTTTCCTGTCTCTTTTTTTTCTATAAGAGAACTTTCGCGTTGCTCCAATTGAAATTAGGAGAGCCTCGATCGATCACATTTCCTACTAGAAATCAATAGTAAGGCAATAGTTGAAAGTCTTTGGAAATGTAGATAAAATCGCGTGAAACAAGTATTAAGTTTTTCATAAATTATTTTGTTATTTATCAGGAAAATACCACGTCAGCGATGCGTCAACGATACAACGTTACTATAAACAGCCCCTAGATGAAGGCCTTGACGAGTCGCTCAGAGATTTTTGTTTTGAGTACTCCAGCCACCTTTATACTTGACAATCCTTTGATTCACGATAATGAGTAACCAACCGAATGCCCAGAAAAAGTAGGTTAGGACCACTCTCGATAATCTCTACAACACCCTAAAAAATACAACCTTTTCTGATCACGGTCGCGGCAATACTAAGCTGCTCTTGAGAACTCATCGAACGGTATATCATGGCCGAGGTTCAACATATCTACAGTCGATTGGAGCATAATATATTTTATATCAGTTGGTAAGTGACAAAAAACATCATTGAATTCTACAGACAGCTATGTAACAACTGCCGATAGCTCGACGCGATAACTGTACTTATAGACCTTGGCATTCGCATACAGCGAACTCCTTTATGCTCAACTAAAACTAGAAGTTGTTTACGGATATTCCTATGCGAGGATATATCCTTGAGACGAGGAACACGCTAGAGGCTATAAACTGAAAGGATTTTATGTTCCTCCTTATTAAATAGAAGATAATGCCGAAGAAATCTGCAAAAGGTCGTTGTCGTTGGACTGGTCAGACGTCTTCTAGACATGGGAGTCCAGAAAGGAAACAATATTTTGGTAAATATTATATGAAAGTACAGTGTTTATCTCATTGTTATGCTTTTGGAGTAAATTGTTATTAATCATATAAATACTCTTGCAGATCACGATGATAGGACTGTACGAGGATCAGCGAGACCTAAAGTTTCCTTTAAGACAGGTCGTAATGCAAAAGGTGGACGGAGTAAAAATTTACAGACTGCACTTAAGTTACATTTAGAGGATGATGTGGATATGTCCGATCCTAATGCTAAGCGAATCCGATTTAAGGGTAATGTCGGTGTTGGTGGTAGTGCAAGGTATGTGGAAGGTGTTCTTATTAGTTAGGTTTATAGGTTTTTGTAAAGTCAATGCATTGGTTTCAGGGAAGGGTGTCGGAGTCCTGCTCCATCTAGACGAACAGATGGTGGTGGACGTGGGTTGTATAATAAAAAGAGATTACGTGATGATGGAGGTTGGTTTAAAGTGGTTATTCCTTATGGAAACAAATATGGGAAGGACTTCATTTTAAAGAATTTATTGAGCTATATTGCTCCGGACACAATCATTCCAATTATGGTATATATAAATATGTTCTACATTTTCACATATATTTGAAAAAATATTTAATAAAAAAAATGTCTTCTTTGACAGTACAAAATAGAAGGGAATACTGCTAGTTTCTTTGTTGATGATTACAAGACAGCATTAAAACTACAGAGTTGTGATAAAAAGATTACAACCCAGGAAGGCTTTAAAATTTCTGTAAATGTTTTACCAGGATATCCTATATCTGATATGAATGACAATTTCAAAGAAAGAGTGAAGGCAGCCATGGCAAAACGATTTGTCCAAGCCACAAATGCTTTAGATCTTTCACAATTTCATAGAGAGCCAGGTAAATTTTGTCATCAACAATATACATATTGCATGATATAACAAAATAAGTCTTATTCTTTAATCATTACTAGATCTGCGTGAGGATTACTTCTGCTCACTAGCTCGTACCGCCATGCTTATCTTCGTGATAGATATAATTGTTGAACATACACCTCAATTAGAGGCATTAAATTTAGATGGAAACAAAATACAGGCCGTCGACAGATTAGGTTCTCTATTAAGCCGAAAATTACCATCAATTAAAATCCTCTATATCGGGGATAATCGGGTAAATATTTATGAATATCCAAAATATCGTAGGAAAAAAAATGTTCTAAAATATTAATTTTTCATACATCAGATACGCGATTTAAGAGACACTGACTCTTTGAAACCGTTGAAACTAGAAGAGTTACGACTGGCTGGAAATCCTCTCTGTAATAAATATAAACAACGTAATGAAGATTATATTTCGTGAGTAAACCCAAATATTATTGCCGTAAGACAAGTGCATTTAAAACTAATAATAATATATCTTCAAAATAGCGATGTTCGAAAGCGGTTTCCTAAACTACTGAAGTTGGTAAGTATTTTGAAAGTTATGTAGTTTTAATTGAAGTATAAAATGGGTAATTTTATTTTTTAGGACGGCATTTTACTTCCTGCCCCCATAGTTTTTGACGTCGGTGATGACGCCGAAGGACATAAATTGCCACCAAGTCAAAGGGCATTCGCAATTAATGAAGACGCCCGACAAGTAGCGACGACGTTTCTTCATCAGTACTTTACAATTTTTGATAACGATGACCGTCAGCCATTATTAGATGCTTATGACGAACATGCATCGTTCAGTTTAACAATCCATTTTCCCCCTAATAATTCGCACAGGTGGGTATTGTTTCAATATATTACCACTAGGCGTATTTAAAAAAGGCAATAAGTGGAAAACCCAATTTCTCGTTATAGATTTACATTTTACTTGCCGGAGAATCGAAATTTATTCAGGGTAAATGATCGTGAGAAACGACAACGATTACTCAAACAGGGCAGATTACCTGTAGTCTCATTTATATCAAAAATGCCGAAAACACATCACTACCTCAACAGTTTCACAATGGATCTGGGTGTCTTAACGGTATAATTACTCTTTTTTCATACACGAATTACTAACACTTGATCGGATGTTTATAACTTTTAAATAAATTTACAGAAAACTATGATGGTTGTAACAGTGACAGGATTATTTAGAGAATTAGATGGAGATAAAGCACAATTGAGATACTTTAATAGAACGATGATCATCGTTCCTCAAGGAAGTGGCTACTGCATCCGTAATGAGCAAGTGCACATAACCGATCCTATAGATTCCCAGAAAAAGGAACTAGCTGCGTCGCTACCGGCGTTACTTTCGGTACCAGAAGAAAAAAAGAATTTAGAGCAACAACAAGAACAACTGATAATGGCATTGAGACAACAATCTGGCATGAATGCTGAATGGAGTCGAAAATGTTTAGAGGAAGTACAATGGAATTTTGACGCGGCCCTAGCAGCGTTTCGACAAGTTCATGAAGTGGGACAAGTTCCTGTTGAAGCCTTTCAAAGTTAAACACGTGAGAATACATCTTCGAATGAAGAATTTTTATTTTGAGGTTAAATTAGGTAATTATTATTATTATGCGTCCACGCAATCTTTTTTGTGGGATCGCTCAACATGTATATATGCAATCTTAATAAAAATATCAAAATAAATACCTTAATGCTATGTATGTTCAAACATTTAGTGCATAGATATTGTCATTAAAAAATATATGTAAGAGATATGTCTTACATACCAACATGCTTTTTCGTTGAGTAAAATTTAGCCAAATTACGTATCGTCATTCCGAATGAACTGTCGACTGATAAAGAACGCTGTATCCATCTTGGCAATGACGTCTTTTTAGCGGTGTAACGCTGATCAAGTAAAATAACGCCAGCATAATCATTTATATGACGCACTGCTCTGCCAATGCATTGATTTACAGCTTTCATGCATGCATTCTCATAGTATATGGTTCCTGCATTATAACCCTGCAGATAAAATAATGTTTTACAAACATTTTTAATTTGATAACCTTAAAAAAATTATGCTTACAACGTTCTCGTTTAGATAATTCATTTTTTCTCGAATTTCTGGAGCAAATAAATTGGGATAGGGCATTCCCACTACGATGATACAACGTCCCAAATCATCAGAAAAATTTAAACCTTCACTCAGTTTACCACCTTGTAATTAAAAGTCTTATTAATATTATACATACTAAGTATTATTATTCATATCGTTTATTACTGACCGACTACACTAAAAAGGAGTGCTCCATTCTGTGGTGGTTGTGGATTTTTCACTGCTTCAGCATATTCTTCTAAGACTTGACTGACCTATGTTAAACAATTGATGCAAATTCAAATGACTGATTAATTTGTATTAATCGCTTTTTTTACGACCCCAATTAACTATTCATTTTCATCGTGTTTCATATAATTGTTGTGGAAAAACGTGAAGTAAGAATTTTCGCAATGACTTACTTGGTTCGCGTATTTCGGTTCACGAAAGACACGCTTCTTATTAGATATTTTGTACAGGTATTTTTGGTCTACTAAGTATTTATATACAACTTCCTCATAAGTGTAGGACTGTAGAAATACTACAATGCCAGCTGGTACAACGTTGCAGATATTTATAAGACTTCTAGATAATTCTTCAAGCTGAAATATAGTTATGTAAATTCGTATTTCTTATTAAAGGGAATCAATGGATATCGTGACATACTAAGCAATGACTTGCACGTTCTCCATAGGTAAAGATAAATTGTTTTGCATTGGGTCCGTGCGTTACTATTCTTGTCATTATGTTATCTTTAGGAACAACGTGATCACAAGAGAACGACATGATCCTCTCAGGTGATGCACCAGCCTTAATGAATAATCGTTCTTTGAAATCGGAAATTGGTTCCATGGTTCCGCCAGCGACGACCACTGCCCTCGCTTCCTTAACTATTCATTATTAATAGGATAAGTGATTGATCGATTGGAATCAGTTAATGTACTGTAAATTGCATACCAATATCATTAAAATAAGCAGCTGGATTTAGTAAAAGAAATTTCATGACACCCTGCCCTATAGTCTTGCCAGGAACTAAAAGTATTCGACCGTCCTCGCAACTAGATTTTAGGCATTCAAGAAAACTAACAATTGTCATAAGAGGGTTTGATGATACTTCTTTATCAAGCAACAATTCCTTTTGCTCCGCCTCCATTTCATACTGGGTTAGATTGTGAGCTTTAATAGTTTTCAGGAAAGCTGTAATACCAGTTTTTCTTAATTCAACTTCTTGGATCTGCGTCTGACCACCATACTTCTCAAGATACCCTTGCAGTTTACGATTGAGTTTAGAGTTTTTTACAAAATCTAAAAGTTCGAATATATTGATTGTATCTAATTCAGAAGCAGTCTCAAAATCCTCAACTGTGTAAAATTTGGTAGATTGCTTGGAAGGATCTGATGCATCGTCTGGAGAAGATTTTACTGTGGCACCAAAAAACTTGAGTAGCTTTTTAAGACAAAAGCATAATTGACTTAAATATAAAACATTTTTAGCTGAGAAAAGGTTTTGATATCTGTAAGAACAAAAAACTTTATACTAATAAATTCTACTATAGTATAAAATACTGTATGTCATTTTATTACCTTTGCTGATATTGTGTAAGCTGACTGTAACAATGCAATACATTTCTGCCTGTGATCATGGCACTGTGTATGTGTTCAATAGCTTCTAATAAGTTATGCGCTTCATCAATTATCAGGATATTTCCTTTAAGTTCAATTCCTGAACTAATCCGGGTACTTTTGTGGAGAATAGTATTGTAAGGCACTAAGATAATTTGACTGTCTGGAATGGAATTCCTAGTAGCATAGTATGGGCAAGTCTTCAGTTCTTGAGAGTTTTGAACAATATCTTCTACATCCTGGACCTCTGTTAAAATGTTTGCAATCAGCCTTTGTTGATCACCAGGCATATATGGACAACAGGTAGAGGACTTTAATCTTTTGAGATCCTTCTCCTTTTTGGCAGTAGTACGTTTCTTTTGAAGTTGTAGACAACGTTCATTTATGAAATTTACATGCTTAAGTTTTTTGACTTCCTTGTTGATACAATAATTCTGTCTGCAATTATTCAGGAGCATATTAGTTATAGTACAATATTTATTTAGTTAATAAGTGTAATCAACATTAATGACCTCGAAGCGAGTGGTACCAGGGCAATTTTATCAGAATAAGGAGTTTTTTTTAGTTCATTAACAAATTGTTTTAGTTGGGAGTGTGTTCTTGAGCAGAAGTATATTTTACTATTTTTATAAATTTCTTCCTGAGTGTCTTCATCTTCTGAACTATCAGAATGTTCAAGAAAATCATCCAAAAGAAAATCTTCATCAATAGTATCATTCTTGGCTTCTCCTTCTTTTGAATCCAGATCAGTGCCCTTTACACTATCCTCAGACTTGCCAGGCTTTGGCTTGTAATGTCGTTTCTTATTCTCTTTATTATTTTGAACCCTCTCCTTCAATTTTTCTCGTTTCTCATTGTGTTTTATAATCATATTTAACTTCTGCTGAAGAATTCTTCTCTCTGCAGCAAATTCCAATTGGCTAGATTGTACAAAAAACCAGTCATGTTCAGCCTTCTTTTCACATTCTTTGATTCTGGTATCTATTTCTTGGATTTTTTCAATCAAATCACTTTTTTGACGTTCCTCATGATCCAAGAGCCATTTTAATGCTCCACAAATAATAGAAAGAGATTTTCCAGTTCCAGTAGGACTTTCAAAGATCCCTAGTTTACCATTCTCCAAACAAGAGTACAGATTCTTCATAAAATCCTCTTGAATTGCGTAAGGAGGAAATGGAAATATAAATTCCTCCGGAGTTTCCATATTACTTTTCTTTCCTCGTAGATATCCTCTATAAAGTAATAAATCTAATCTGTAAATCAAAGGAAAACAAGAATAATACTTCCAAAGTCACGTCTATAGTCCATTGCATATGTTCCCACGTGTTCTTGCCATAAAGTTATATTAATATTTATTATTATTGTTACCTGTAAGACAGCTAAGGTAATATTAACAAATTACTATAAAAATCATTTGAAGACACTTTGATCTAAATTCTATACAATAAGGTAAGTTTTGAAGAAAGCGCCTGTGTTTGTTCTCGTTTCAAATGATCACTACTGATTACTACGCCATTGCGTTCCATCAAAGAGCGCTAAAACTAGTGGCGGGATTATTATACGATTTTTCGGAATTCACAGCCACATCAAACGTTGAACGTTTTTTAGTAATACTGGTATGTGAATATTCCTTGATTTTTTTAATATTTTTTGCCATAAACTACCTTGTTTAATTAAAATGATATGATTTTAGAATATTTGGCAAGTAAAGAGTTCAAGTGGTTCAAGACAAGTAAGATGGCAACTGACGAACCCGAAGCTGGCCAAACAGGTAATTTTCAAATTTTTTTCTTTGTTACTTGACCAGGTACAATTAAATGCCATTATTGTACTTTACTGTATAGTGAGAGAAATGTATTTACTTAAAAAATTCATCGAAGGAATTGATATTGATCAAGAAACAGGCAACGTACGTTCTTGGAGGTTATATGTACATTGTTAATTATAAACGGGCTGCCATGAAACAATGCTTAACACAAGTTATATGAAAAACTACTGATTATTTAAGTAGGCACTTTTTTTAGTATATTGTGTTTCCAGACTTGAGTTGCGTGGAGGATAGTCTAATGAGTTTGGAAAAACTGGATCGTGCTTCCCCAGATCTATGGCCTGAACCAAGTGAGTTCATTAAGGGATGTTTCTTGCTCTTCTGTTTATTTAAAATTATTTTACGTTAGCGACTGATGAAGTTCCAGGTATTAATGAATTCATTGCTCAAAATTCCCCTCCGACTGAACCACCTTCCTGGTCATCAGGACTTACCGCAGATGACATCAATCATTTACATCGTATGTCATAATTATTTTTGACGATACAGAAATATATTACTACTGTAAGAAAAGACTCTATATAAAATAAATAAATTTCAGAATTGGGGAACCTAACAACGACTGGTCTTATAGCAGAGGTAAAAAAACTTCATGATTTAGCGTATCAACTTGGACTAGAAGAAACAAAGGAAATGGCTAGGGGGAAATATTTGAATATTTTCAAACGCAAATAGGTTTATTTCAATATGTATATAATAATATCTATAAGAATTTATATTTCTATTGAATATATTTTTATGTAAATAAAATTATCTACCAGCAACATCAAATTTACATTTTTTCCATTATGCATTTTCCATAATCCAACTTGCATATCTTTGCACGTTTGTAAAAGCGGATGGCAAATTCTGTTTGTTACAGTCAGAGCCGTACGATAACATACCTACCTAAAATATCAATTAAAATTTTATTAATTTTATTCTGAAGTAAGCATGACTGATCCAACAATTTATTATTACCAAAATGTATGTATCTCCGTATTTTTGTACTAAAGGACTACCACTATATCCAGAGCAGGGTTCTTGTTCTCCTAATGCGCATAATTCTACTGACAATCCACGCTTTAGATAATTAGAACAATCCTCTTTGGTTAACAGTTTCATAGTTAGACGATGTTGCTCCAATCCTTTGTCTGTAATGAAGAATATAATGTAGTAAAAAAACAACAATTATTTCTAATGCTTATAGTACCTTTCTCATTAGACATTTTACCCCATCCAATTAAATTTGCAGCTCTTCCGGTATTATAATATTCTTCATCGGTTGAAATACAGATAGGCTGTGTTGTAACTAAAAATGTCTCATCAAATAATTTTCCATGACATGCGCATTGTATTTTAATTATTTTTTCACGTACCAGTAAAGTTCATGGAACTTTTCAGTCGCAATAGCGCTACGTTATTCCGATAAGTTTCTGCATCAAATTCCGGATATTTGACTACGTAAGATATTTCATGCGTTTGCGCAGGAAGACCACAGAAAAGGGTATTGCAATCTGGATCTGTTTGAGAATTAAATTCTCCTACAAGAATAGAGTTCCTAAAAGATTTAATAAATTTTATAAACTGTATACAAACTATGTATCTACTATTTTTTCTTAGGTCTGAAAAGAATCTCGTACAATTTATACGTATCTGTAGTGGCCAAAGCACAAGTTGCTGTTGTCAGGATAGTTCTATCATTTAATATCGAACCACTGCAAGGATATTTAGTTTCCTCAGTCACAGTACCTATAGGATAAATCATTTATTTTATTTTTATTAATTTATAATCCTAAAAAAACTCACTAATATATCCAATACGCGCTACGAATGGATAAGTTCCCAATGTTTCCAAGTTACTTCGAATTAGACTTTTTCCGCAATTCCAGTCCGGCCACAATTTCGAAACTGGCTTTTGTGACTCAAAAATTGAATTTGCTATATCCCTAATTATTTCACAGCAAACTTTCGGAATGGTACCAAGGTAGCCGCAAATCAGTTGGCGAAATCTAGTTATCAGAAACATTTACTATTAACAGAAATTTATACAGCAATTACCACTCTGTTACCTGTGAACAGGAAGTGCCTTCTGATTCATCAGGCCGAGCATTTCCGGGCAATGATCGATTGAGATACATTTTTTATTATCCATACAAAACAAAGGATTGTCAAATCCCACTTCGTTTATATTACTATTGGACCAGTTATCAGATTCTGACTCAATAATAACAAATAAATTTACTAATAACAATAAAATTGATTTAAAAAATACTTGTTTACTTTCTCCGTTCACCCCCATTTTTATGAATAAATTATATGACAAGTATACAATCTCATAAAAGCGCACTGTTATCAATCACAACTTTCTATTATCGACTGGCGTTGTCTACAATAATTCACATACTGATCCACCATGTGAAAATAATCTTCTCATACGTGAAACTTCAATTGAATGATGTAGTCTAACAGATAATTTCGTGTTTCGCAGTCACCTTGAACATAGTATTATTTGCGTTTCCGCCGGAACTGGTGAGGATGTCACGTAAAAAAAATATACATTGGTGGCTAACGATAAAAAGCATCTGTTCATCGTGACTCTTCTAGCGTAAGAGGTACAAGAAAAAATTTCTCAAAAAATTCTTAGAATCATGAACCGACTAAAGAGAATGTAATTAGCCTGAGAGATTATGATAATTTCTAAAATTGCGTAAAAATAAATATCATTTTTATTCTTGATAAAAAAAATAAGTAACAGAATTTCTCCTTCGAAGAAATGATTCAGTAAATAAGTACAAATAATAATGATTTAATCATCAATCCTTACGAATGTTTGTACAATAACAGTAATATACTCGTCATTAAACGCTTTTCAGCATGACGAAAATCTCTTATCGTTCCATTCAATGGACGTTTCGATAATTCCACTGCCCTTGAAAAAATCTACAGCCACAATGTTCGCAGAGACGAACCATTTAGTTGCGTACCAGGTAGTTACGTTGATGTTAACATCATCCGCCATTTTTCTTAAACCTCCCAGTCGGTCCAGAATAACATCCCAAGTATTAGGTGTCATTTGTGCCATTGCTGATCTTGGATTAACCTCCGATGAACTGTAAAGCGCATTACGATTAAATTAAAAAAAAAAGATTTCATACAAATTTCACAATTAAAATCACAATTGTACCTTAATCCAGCAATCTCTATTCTGTTCAAATATTTATAGAGTGCAGAAACACTTCTAACGTTTCCCCATTGATGTGTAACACATGGCCATATAGAATTATAAAGTGGCACAACGTTACTCTGATCATATCCTATTATCAATCTTTTACCAGAAGCCCAGATAATATCCAAAGTGGTGGACCATCCGTATGATTTTGGCAGAAGATAATCACCGAGATGTTCCTCAAGATAAGCAACCAGTTTATGATGAACCGAAAGGTCATTGCCGAATCCTTTAAAAGTATGTTTAATCCATCTAATTAATTCAGGATACATTAACTTGATTAATGATATACAGTCAAAGAATAAATAAGAAAATGAGTTTACCTATAGGAAATTCTTGCACGTCGAATATGACGATTTCCTCTGTGTTATCCAAAAATATTTTTAAATCATTAATGACTCTTTGCAGAGGAACTACATTTACTATACCATGATTGCCCCACCAGACTTGGTTTGAGAGGGGATAATAACCCACTCTGATGTCAAGATATCTAATGCCGTAAATAAGTTGAGCAAGGACATCTTCGTCCTGTGCGATAACATATTTATCAATAATATTATCATTAGTAGGAGATTGAACAATTGAATAGGAGGCAGAGTCGTGGGTTCCCGGAAGGAAGAGATCACGAATCCTAGCAGACCCCAAGGTGCTTTTACGCTGTGCTTGCCAATTGGGTCTTGTCTCTAAGCAATTGGTCTTTCGAATGACGCCGTTTCTTAACCAGGCCACGTGGTATTCTAAAAAAAATGTTAATTATTCTCTTGCGTAATTATTTAAAATTCAAAGTAAACTCACTTAAGCATTGACGTTTAAATGTGAGATTCGAACTGGGTACAAAGTCGGCTTGAAATTCAGTTTTCAAAATGCCGTTAATGGTGTCAGGTTCAAAACTGTACAGTACAGTAGACACATCACGTGGTTCTTCGTCGTATAAGGCAATTACGTCGCCACTTTGAAGATTCGCGTGTGTCCAGTAAATTTCAATTCTGCGAATTTCACTTGACGAGAGCATGGAGGAGATTATGAGAGCCACGTGAGCATTTGCGAATTCTATAGGGAAAAAGAAATGTTTTAAAAAAATTTTATTATCATTTTTTTATTTCTTACCATCCGTGCTGTTTTTGCTGCAACTTTTCAAAACGGAGCAGCGAACGACGATCAGAAGTGTTGCGATAGTTAAAATATAATTAGAGTACAGAAACCTCATCTTGGCGAATGTTTCAATTATCACGGAAAATCCAGTATTTATATTGATATCTTATCCGAAAATCTATGAAAATCAAAACAACGCTACTGGATGGCAATTAGTATTCTGCTATAAAAAAATTTACAATTAAATCAAGCACCCCTATAAAATTAATTATAAATTCTTATTTCTATTGTTATTATGTTAAATTCACACGATCATGCATTGATATCCAATTAAAATGCAATAAGTCATTTTAATATTAATATCTAATAAAAGGTATACTAAAAGAGAATGAATGTTCAATCCAGTCAATAATTTTCCAATCTACAATATTTGAACGCTGTATGAAGAATAATCTTTTATCGGGTTATATCTGAAGTAAACACCTGAGAACGAAAAATTAGTTATCAAACAATTTGACTTACAATTTTTGAAATTATTTTACTCCCAAATATTTATCATGAAATTTATGATAATTTTTGTTAAATAATTTTACATTTAAAAAACTTTAGCCAAACTTGCTTTACGATAATGAAATAGCGGTGTTCCATGATACAGGTAGGGCGTCACGATGCAGGTTGAATACTGAATCAAATGTTCACGAGTATTGCCTACGTAATGTATAATAATCGTTAGTCATGGCCGTCATGTAAAGCTGCTAGTTATCGAGAATGAACTAAGAGCAATGAATTACGCATTCACTACAGAAAGGTTTCACATTCTTCATCGACTAACATGTACGAATAGAATGGCGCAGCTGTTAGTCCGGAATAATAGAGTTGACTATAAGTTAATTATATATTATTTAAAAAATTTCATTAAATTATCAAAACATCTAAGTACACAATTTTTTTTAAGACATTCCGTATACGTTGAGTCGATTCTGGTTGATAAATTCCAATATGTCGTATAAGATATCGATTTACAAAGAAAAGTGACCGCCGATAAAGTAATAATGATAAAATAATAGTTTTACTCATAATAAAGTAGTCATTGATCATTATACGATCATTTAGTATAGAAAGTTTATTTGGTACAAACAAATGATAAATATTGTCTAAATTCAACGCAAACATGTTTTTAGTGTTTTTCCATAGTAAATTTTTTATTTTCCAGGAATCTATAAAAAAAATCTTTTCAACGAAATATCTCATGCGTGAAGCTCTACAGTCCTTTGTGACAATAATCGCAAGAGGTTCTCATACATGTGAAAGTGTACCATAAATCCAAATGGTATAAATGACCAATTAATTGATATGAATTTTGAAACGATTTTTAACGCACTTATTTTTCAATTTGCCAGTTTCTTCATTTTCTGTTCGAAAATCTAATTTTCAATCTTTTACATCCAAAAATACATCCGGCGATTCATTTTTGAATTGGGATAGATCTATACTGTACATTTCTATAGAAACGAAAATCAAGAATACTTATACATATATATTTTTATGAATTCGGAAAATGGTCACTCAAATTATTAACCACTGATTACTTACGTAAGTAGAACGTTATTGTAGCGCAACCTTGTAACGTCATACATGAACGAATCCGTGATAATTTGTGTCCATATAGAAAGATGTGTTACTCAGATTTTTTAATTACAAGAGCAGCCCCCTCTACTGGTCTCGTCTTATTCGCCAGGAGAGATAATCTTTGACACGACAATTGCGCAAATACATCTTAGACATGTGTATAATTATATCTATCAAGAATCCAAATTTAAGTAATGAAAATTCTATACGACCCTAAGGTGTATACGATTTTCCTCGTAGAATTACGAAAAACGAAAAAGTTATTGAACTACATTAGGAAAGTGATGGATGGGTGACAAAAAAAAAAATAAATCATTTTTCGCGTGGGGTTTTGACACTTTTCTTTATTACAAAACTGAAAAAAAAACGAAAGACTTCTGTGAGAGTAACAAACTTTTGGCTTATGTGACTAGTTGTAATACTCAGCGGCAATACTAAATTAACGTTATGCATATATTCTGTATTAGGGTTGGCGTTTATCAAGACTTCGTGTTACCGTGACAGAGCACGTGACGATACGTGAGTCACAAAGCGAAGAGTATGGAAGAACAGTGGAAAAAGATGAATGTAGGAAAATATCAAAATCATCCAAATCAACCGTTCCCCACGGGTTAATTTCCATATTTCGTTTAAGATCCATCGTAAAATTTGGACCAATCCGACGTCGGGCGTCGAGTACGTCTCATTCTTTTGAACGGATACAGAAATAAAAAAAAATTCCAAAGAACAAAGAATTTCCATGATTCCCGGCTAGGCAACGTACAGTGTCTTGATTCGTAAGCCACCCTGTATTAAAATACATATCAAAGATACAATGTCCAAGAACAGTAACAAATACGTAACGAGGAACCACTGTGCGATTAGATTCGTAAAAAAAAAGATTGAACGTCGAAGAGAAGATTTTTAAAAAATGTACGAGTCTACAAAATATCAATGAACTCTCGAGCTGTGAAAATATTTTCGAATTTACATTGCCAACCCTCGCGGCGGTAATCTTACACCCTAATGAGCCAACTATACGGCTTTAACCTACAAGACTTAACTAAAACTCTATGCGTTTTTCTCCCACGAAAAGAGCAAGGAAAACAAAAGAGAAGGAAAGAGACAAAGAGATAGAGGGAGAGAAGAAACTATAGAAAATAAAAAGGAGACGAAGACGATAAATCAAAATTACAATTAACAATTACGATATCGATTATCGTAATCGTTCGTCTGTATCAATATCGAGGTCTGTATCCTTTTTCTTTTCCCTATCGCCACTTAAACGTAACGTAACATAAGGCAATAATTTAACTTACTGTTTTAAGGTACATAAATATTACACTAGCTTATCAATGTTCATAGTCTCTGTCTTGGAAGACGGTATGGCAGGATTTTTGATTAGGAATAATTATTTCTCTCGTGCAGGTCGTGTTCCTTTGGCTCTCTCGTGATTGAACGCACGATGCGTATGTCTATTTATTTTAATATAATGTACGTATGTATTTGATGCATCGATGCGCACGTAAAGTGTACATCGCTATTCCTCTTATACTGTAGCCCGTTTTACATTTGCATATTCGGCATTGATTAAACACCTGGTAATGACGCTCCTGATTCTATCCCATTCCGTATCTTTTTTCTTATTTCCTCCCTAAAATAAATACGCGGCCGCGTTCCCTCTATATTAATCTGACTGGATGACCGATTGCTCGATCCGAGTAACGTGAAGGGATGAAAAAAAATAGCAAAGTCAAAATGAAAATTCAACGTGTACGAATCGTGACTTCCTTAAGGAAAGATATTGCTATATCCGTTATCAGACTATTTTATTGTATTTCCTCATTTTCGCTTCAATCTTTGATATATTCCTTTAAATCCTTTTACTTCGTCATTCCCACGCAAACTCCTTTATTATCTCGCGATTCATTCACAGACATTGGGTACCATTTTGGAACTGACAGTATTAATCATAATAATAATTGTACGTAGGAAGAACACGAATACCTGCTGTTTCTTGTGCACAGTTTTATTGTAACCCATTCGGGACCGTCCCGTGTGCCGCTGCATTGCGTAACGAGTGAACACGTGTAATGAGCCATCGGCACCGTTCAGGGAACTCTGGTTATCGTTATCATTCGTTGGATGCTGATTCGTAAAAAAAAAATAAATACAGTAAAACGAAATAGCGTACTTCGATAGACCAACTAGGTGGGAATTTCGGCCGAGAGAAATGTCCATTTGTAAAACTTGAAGTAATAAAAATTCTTTAAGTGTTCCTATATTTCTATGTCTATTTTTTCTTTCTCTCTTGCATCTCTCTCCCCCCCCCCTCTCTTTCTTTCTTTCTCTCAATCTTTTGGGTGGCACGCCTTTATCGCGATTCTCGTAAGAAACGAGTAACGGAATTCAATAAAATAACGACAACAAACAGTCCATGAAACTGCCTCCCGTTACAACGCAAAAGGCGTATTGATTCGTTTATACATATGTGGTATACCGTATATAATATACATGTATATATCAGTCCATGATATGTTATGGCAGGTTGTCGAGATTATTCGTAGTAAATTAGATAAGTAGTGAAGTTCAGTCGTTATAAAAGTTCTAGTATAGATCCCAAATGGGTTAGTAGTTTTTCGAACGCCAATACGAATAGAAAGAAACGGAATAGTTGAAAAGGTGTCGGGGGTGGTAGGGTATGTTATGGACGAAGAGAATTGAGGTATTTTATATAAAAGTGTAACAGTGGTTATAGATAAGAAGGAGAGCCTAAATGAACAAGAAAGAGATAGAAAACGCGCATAGATAATACGGATGCGCGCGCATACAATTTTCTTTCACGCAAACCGAAAATCCTTTCCTTCTTCGTATTGCAATCCTTCATTTTTCTTTGTAGATACGAAAAAAAACAAGTGTGTTTCGTACACTTTCAGACTTAGGATATTTTTCTTACTCCTACTTTTTCGAAATTTTTTTGTTCACAAAATTTATGTCCGAAAAAGAAATTTTTTACACATAATTTTTACCTTTCGATTGTTCTGGGAAATGATTAGCGTGGAGAGAAGGTATCGTTTTTCACTACGTGGGTAAATTCAGTAATTGCTGTTAATGAATGGAAGAAGAATGAGAGGAAGGAAAGGATATTTTTGAAACTCGATAAAACTAATTACACTTGCTAAGATAAATGTGTATATTACTGGTAGTAATCTTGTGCCACGCGATTCGCACAAGTTACGCTACTTCAGACACGCTTGTATTCTCTTTTTATCTCTTATTCGCACTCTCTCTCTCTCTCTCTCTCTTTCTCTCTCTCTCTCTCTCTCTCTCTCTCTCTCTCTCTCTCTCTCTCTCTCTTTTTCTCTCTCTCTCTCTCTCGATCATGTACCTCCCAAAAAGAAAAAAAATTATCCACCTAGTAATTACATTATAGAAATGTGCAAAGAATTAGCGCGGCTCCTGAAAAGCAGCCAACTCTCAGAATGCGTAATAGACCTTAAAAAAAGCAAAGTTGATATCGGTTAGCAGGATTCCACATAGCGTTTTTTTCCATGGGGCTTGAGAAAATCCTATCGCTTTTTATTACAATCGTTTTTTTCTTCTTATATATATATATATATATATATATATATATATACCTCATATACTTGAATGATATACGCGGTAATTCAAAACCACTGTACAACCCGAAGATGGTTCTATCATAAGAATTAATAGAAATCAAATGGATGGAACCATCTCCTTAATAACCGCGTATACGCACATATATACCATATAAGCACATAGTGCTGAACAAGTCTTATTATACGAATCGCAAACTTTTCTTAATCCATAAATATAAGTTTAACCTAGAATTTTACTACCGCATGCCACATTAAAAATCTACACGAATAAACGACGATCATTAAATTATAGAGGCGAGTTATCGAGCACGTAATTAACCAAAAATCAATTTCTAAGTTGAAGTTTTAATTCTTTTTTTCCGCGACCGGAGCCACAATATACTTAAAGCTACCTACAAAGAAGCCTAAAAGAGAGACACGGTAGCGTAATTTCGCATCCGGTTTAAATATGCCGTGGGTCAGCGATTGTCGGAGTCCTTGGAATCCACTTTGTGATAAGCATCAAGCATATTCGCGGAACGACGACAACATTATTAATTATTATTTTTTTTTATTATTATTATCGCCAAGGTACTCCTAGTCACGCGACTCTTTTTCCCCAACGTATAGTTATCTTCGTTCATCCCCACCCCTTCTCCACTGCACTTCCCACATATGGAACAGGAAGGAAATACGTACTCTCGTGTTCTCTTAACGTATGAAGTACTTAATATGAGTAATATATATATATATATATGTATATCGTGTCCCCGGTGGGTACGTATATAATATATTCAGTCGGTCGTGCGTCAATCACGTGTGTTATCTCCCTTAAGAAAATTAAAAAAAAAAAGATAAAATAAAAAAAGAAAGCGATCCCCAAGGAAAAAAAAACGTCACTTGACAATCCTGCCTTAAGGCACTAGACGGCCAAATTTAAATTTGACTACGTTTACAATATGTTACACTATATACTATATCGTAATGTAATGTATAATTTGTACATGTAATAATATATACATATACTTCGTAGTTCGATTAATTTATATGGGGAGTGTAGACGCAGAAGCTCGTTTTTACATTGAAGACAAACGGCCGATACTTTGCGTTAAAAAAAAGACTGAATTAGCCCTACTAGTATTTGCCACTGTTACTACCTACCACTGTTGCTTCTACTATTATTACTACAATTACTTCTATCTACTCGATGTTACTTTGCTCACTAGATGTAAGTATCAGCCATCGTTGTCACTACTGGTCATTTATTGTGCTTGTGAGTTGCGTGCGTTATTGTATAGAAACGACTATGCGTTTGTCATCGTTGTAATGTACAATTTTGCCAAGGCGAAATGAGAGGAAATGGATGGAAAAAAAACTGATAGAAATTTTCAAGGAAAAATACACTTGGGTTGTAAAGACTCGTTGATCGTGAATTTCGTACTTTCTGCGATGCTCGTTGCGCATTGCTTAAAGTGCTTAATTTGAACGGAAGCCACGAATGTTTTCTTATCTCTGAATTGAATCGTTAATCGAATTTTTAATTCAGAAATTAATTAAGTTTTAATTAATTTAATGTTGGACTTGTTCTGGAAGGACATAAAGCGAGACTTTGCATTTGCACGCTTCATATAACTGTGAATAAGATATTATACTATACATATTTACAGAAGATATACCACCCGATAAGTAGTCAAGAGAGGGAACTGTTATTTTTTTTTATTATTATTTTATACGATCTTGGGGCCCTGTTCCTTGTACGTGGGGACCATCGAACGGAAGTTTTATAAAATGCAACGTTACTTTCTGTAGAATATCTTGTAATGGAATAATTGCAAGATTTTTTCTGATTATTTATTTATCTGAAATCGCTGCCGTTGAACAGTTCATTTTTTTTTCAATTTAATACTTTGATGAATTCCCCTTTGCCATCTTAAGGTCATCAAGAACTATGTGAATAATCCGTTTAAAGACCTTATTCCACCTTACTTCGACATTTTTTCATCGAATTATCACCTGAAACTGTTGGACCTTTTTTTTTAAAACTTTGACAAATTAAAATTTGTAGAAAAGACAAAGGAACCAGCTGCTCGTGCATTTTAACTGGAACAAACTTTTTCCACTGCATACAATGATAGGATGAGAGGGACAAAGGAAAATATGCAAAACTTGTCTTTTGTCGAAACTGACATCCCGCGAGTCGAGTCTATTCATCTTATCGAATTTTAAACTAGGCTCTCATCTCCCACCGTGGAATTTTCCTTGCGAACAATTTCGATGCTACAGAAATAATATCGCGACTCGCAGACCCAATTACCTGGTAGAGAAGGAACTATTGTTGAATTAAAAATATATATACATATGTAGGATAGTCATGTACCGATTGCTTCAACATGGAACGAAAACTGTAAATTCGTGTACTGATTCAGACTAAAAAAATGAAACTGTGTGTAGCAGCTCGGAATGGAAAATGTTACAGAGACTTAGATATGAGAAAAGGAACAGTTAATTTTTCTGCAATGGGTAAACAGGACTATTATAGTAAATTTCGAGACGAAGGACAACATGTATTAACATTAATCAATGGAGTAATTAATAACGACGATGAAGATAACCATAGCGATAAGAGCAATAAGAGGATAATTAGATAATAATTGATAATGATGAGAATAATAGTAATAATAATAATAACAACAATATTAATAATTAGGTGAAATTCCGTATAATAATAATAAGCCTACTTAAAATCTAATTGTTCAAACTGTCCGCAAATAAACGCGTTTTCGCATATCCCCTGGGTATATTTCCCACTATTCATATGTATAAGTCCTTTCATTTCGTGTAGTAAAATACCGTCGCGACGCGGTACTTACAGAATATACAGGGGATAATTTTGCTGACTACGAACATTCATATACATGTATATATATTTATATATATATATATTTCCAAGGTCGACTGGAAAGACAGTCTTTTGGTCCGTCTAGAAGCGTGAAGCAGATTGTTCAGGATGGATCGATCCGATCGAATCAATAGAATATAGATCGGCTCGATCAAATCATCCCCAATCAGTCGATCGGACCTCATATACGCATAGATATATTTCGCTCTATAGACATCTCAGTCGTCTCCTAGATTGCCCTGAGTATCGTTTGTACCTGAATAACCTCGAAATCTCATGTGCACTAATTAGCGATAAGCTACAAGTGATTCCTTGAACCAGGATCGCGAATATCCAAGGATTCGAGATCTCACCAATGAATAAAAAAAAAACAAGAAAATATAAATTGCCTAACCTCATCGATCAAGAGGGACGTCCTCCATGTTTGGAACGGTACTGAAATGCTGGAAGCCATTTTTGAAGATACGTCCTCTGCTGGTCCCAGCCTTCGTCTGGTCGAGGAGAGTCACGTTGTCTTCAAATTCCCTGATCCACCTAGCAGTTTCGTTACCCCAGTGGAAACGTATTGGCGCTGCGTGATGATAGACCTTTTTGATTCCCAAGGTGCGTATTTCGACACCGGCTTCCGAGTGATAAAATGAACTGTCGCAAAAGTCCTGTCCAAGAAAGGGTTCTAGTTCTGCGACTATTTCCATGAAGGTGGGTCTGTCGCTAGGTCGCCACTTGAAGCACCTCTCCATCATTTTATGAATGAGTTCAGGACAATTTCTTGGTATAGTGAGAGTGCCTTTGCGTAGAACGTAATTAAGGACTTCCTCGTTTGAAAAGCCCTGGTAAGGAATCTCTGCCAGGGTGAGGATCTCGTAGAGGACAACGCCATAGGACCAGACGTCGGAGTCCGATGTAAATACACCGTCTGAGAGGTTCTCCGGAGCCATCCATCTAATAGGCAGAAGACCCTTCTTGCCTATCTTGTAATAGTCAGTCTCATAAATGTCCCTGGCCATGCCGAAGTCGCCGATCTTGCACACTAGGTTCTTCGAGATCATGCAGTTCCTGGCGGCCAGATCCCTGTGAACGAATTTTTTTGATTCGAGGTAGGCCATGCCGTCCGCGATCTCTGCTGCCATTCTCAGAATTCTTGTTGTGTCGGGCACCATGTCCGTGTCGCGAATACGACGCAGGTACGTTTTCAGATCGCCATTCTCCATTAGCTCCATTATCACAAATGGAGGACTCCCTATGGACACCACTCCGAGGAGTTTGATTATGTGTGTCGTGGAGAAGTTTTTCATAACTGAAGCTTCGTTCAGGAACTCGTTCTTCTCTCGCTCGCTGGCCGTATCAGCGATGGTCTTTATGGCAACCTTAACACCGGTGTTCAATCTACCACGATATACCATACCAAAATTACCTAGACCCAGTTCCTCAAGGACCTCAACGTCCTCACGATTCACTTCCCAATGGTCCACAACGTACTTGGTCTCGATGTAATCGGGGTTAACGCTAGCTATCAGTCTCTCTTGTGTCTTCTTCCGTTTATGCCTGTTGTAGAAGAAAAACACTGCTAGCAAAATACCACAGACGAATCCCAGAGTCACCATCAGTGCCACCAACAACGTATTATTCTCCTTCAGTCCAATGGCGAACTTGACAGTTTTCGAGAAATTACCATCACCCGCTAATGACATAGAACGCACTCTCAGACTGTACGTACCCGGACTTAAATTTTTAATATGATATTCACCACGTTTAACACGAAATTTCTTCTCCGTCAGACAATCGGTGCTCTTCTTTGCATCCTTTACGTCCAGATTCGTGTATTCCACATTGTACGCAACAATGAGACTGTTAGGATCCCTTACATGATCCCAGGAGACGATGGCGATACTGTTATTGAAAACTTTCACATTAACGTTATGCACATCATCGGCATTCGCACTTTTGTTTGTCCTCGTGGTCGTATATTGAACAGGCGAGCACATCTGCACATCATTTTCGACTTTACGTCCACAAGCGGCGACAGAGATAGTATACATGGAGTAATGCTTGAGGTCCTTGAGAACCCAGGAACTGGTGTTGGCACTGACATTAAACACAAACGAGTAATAGATTCCATTGTAAATCCGTGTTTTGGTGTCATGGTTGATGTCCGACACTTTATGATCCTTTAACGGAATCTTAGAAGCAAGACCGTCACCAAAGTCTGTAGAATTATCTAAAGCGTTGGTGCTGGTGTACCTTTTGGAGATACAATAATCTTTCCTTCCGGGTGAAGTATAGCCTATAGTCATATTCTCATGGCACAAGATCTCAAACTTCTTGGACGTAACCACCTCGACATCACTGTCCTTACAACAAGATTGATCTATCGAAGGAGTCCTTACTGTAACTTCCTGAGGCTCCTCAATCTCTATTTCCGGTAGCAGACCGTATTTACAGTAATCACGAGTAGACAAAGCCTCTTGATCATCTGGACGTATGAAACCTGATATTATATAATAACCAATCGGTCCATTGGGCATTTCTGGAGGATCCCATTCGACGACGATCTCTCTGTCACTCCTCGGGAAGGAATTCACGTTCATGGGTACAGTAGGGATATCACTCTTAGTCCGGAAGAAGATAATATTTGAGAGTCCGACTGGGTCAAAGTTATTCTTGGACCTAGCGGTGAAAGTCTTCACGTAGACGGCATATTGAGTGAATGGCTTCAGATCCGTAACAAGGTTCGAGACTGTTGTCGAAGTGTTGTCATCAGGAACGTCTACGTCGACAATCTCCCAGTTATTGTTACCGCAGGAGTCACTGTCGTATGTGATGTTTTTGTTCTCTGTCTCAATGTAGCTTAAAAGGTAACTCAGAAGACGTTGATCATTTGAGGGTTTATAGCTGTCCCATACAAGATTCGCATAATAGGATCCCTTGTCGTTTACTGTAATATTAATATTAACAGTATTGCAAGCGACCTTCTCGCCGTTAGATTCCGGATGCACTTCAAGATCTGTGATGTTTGTAATTCCCGCTATCTTGCTCATGTCGAGGATTTTCGAGATACAAAGCTTGGGATTGTAGTGAAAGAACAATCTGCCATTTAATATCTGTACTGGCTGGTCGCTGGAAAATAGACTAGATAGATTGGGATTGTCCATGACTATGAGGCTTGCGTTATTATATTCAAGTTTTTCGCCCCTGATCACCCGGAGCTTCCTCAGAAAGCCTAACGTAGTGATGGAGGAAGAGTGAGTCACTTTCAGATATCCTGTAATCTCTTCTATAAGACCGAAGGAATCTGACAACTCGTTCATGATATTCGGATTGCCGTTACGAATTTGAAACTCTAAAGCACCCTTAACAAGCGTCGTACCCCGGAACCTTTGAACGTCGGAGATGTGCCTGATAATGCCACCAATTCCAAACTTGCTACAGCGACCCTTACACAGTCGGCACTCCTAAACAAACATGAGGACACAACGATTTATAATAAAATATTATATCAATCTCGAACTCGTTAAATTCAACAGTTTTTTAGGAGTATTTCCTTACCTTGTATTCATCTGGGCCATCCTCGTGACCTTCCTCGTAGCTATCCTCATAGCCATCCGGGCATTGATTAATGCAAGAACCATTAAACGGTCGCCATGAGATTCGCTCCTCTTCAAAGTCGTTGGATTTTAATCTGGTGATTTTGTTATTTATGTCTTTGCACTCAGCCTTGGTGATACATCGTCTCAAAAGATATGAGTATCTGGAATATTATCAAAATTAAAAAACTAAAAGATGATCTTGTAAATAAGAAATAAGGATCGATTAATCTACTACCCAAAGGATGACTTACAAGTGAGGTGGACAGCTCTCGACGCATCTTCCCTCGTGCCTAAAATGCTCGCAGACATAGCAATCGCTGTCTAGAGGCCCAGAGCATTCCCCAAGACATTCTTTATGGCAAGGAGGCTTTTCAATTTGCTGACAGTGTTTAGCCGTCCAGCAATTACCCCCAGGACACTGCGAGCATCCTACAAAAACAAGAGCAAAATTCAAGACAAGAGCACATCTTCATCCAAAACAGCGGTTGAACCTAAAACCCATAAAGGCACAACTGGTTCCTTATATAAAATGAAAACTGTGTATAACTGCAATAGTACCCAGTAAGGATATATCGGCGCATGCGCCGTTTATATAATCAGAGACCTGTTGAACCATCACTAAGTCATGATACGAATTCCTAAGGAAACGGCATTGTATTTAATTACAGATATCAATACAGGTATTAACGAGGCGCTAACACGAAATAACTAAAGGCTTGCCGATTGAGTACCCAGAATGAAAAGAAAAGAAAAATAAGTGAAACAATTTTGTCAATGGGAAACGTGTTTGCGAATGATAAGATTTCAGTACTCGCTTCCAGAGACCAGCGATATATAATAATGTATCCTTGAAGTATGATAGAGCCAACTGGAATTGCAACTATTAAACTTTCATATATACCAGACATATTAGCTAATACCTTGACCTACGAACGTCGTGTGACGTTGAAAAATTTCATCAAATCATCACGTCATTCACAACTGTCGTGAGAGCCTCAGTAACCCTGTAGCTGTTCTAACATTTCCAATGAATATGATTAAGAAAATAATTTATGTTATTACGATTAACAGAGCTTGGCTTATATCCTTTCTACTTTCCACAAATATTCTCCGGCAATATTAAACTTGGAGCTTCAGAATATCTTCTTCAGGACTATTCACTCTCAGCCAAGTCATTTATTGATGGATGTAAATTTGTTTTAAAAAATACCACCGGGTCTTGTATACATTATTAATGAAATACATGAACCATTGTGTATCTGCTTAATGGTAAACATTTGCATTACCAACCTGGACAATTTTTTTCCTGATTTTCCTTGATGAAGTTCTCACCGGCTACCACGATTTTATTCCAATTCACAGTTTTCGTGTAACAGAGATGCGGATTTTTCTCGATCCTAACACCACCTCTGGATATCTTGGTGAGTTTCTTCAGGCCTATCTGATAATTTCAAGAGAGTTCAGAGATCAGACAGTTCGTTAATACGGTTAACTGGTTAACGTTTGTTAACCTGCGGGTCAAGTAGACCGACGTACAAATTGAAATAAGGCTTCGAAGATGCTCCTGATCGTTTTGATTTTGCGTGGGAAAAACAATTGGTGACTGAGCAGTTCACAGCTACAGACAAGACTACGCGAGTTATGTCACAGTAAATCGAATTTGATCCCGATATCTAGATTCTTTAGGAACTTCTGAGGAATAGGGAAATATAAAAAAATATAAAGAGACCCGCAGAAAACATGACAAAATTCATATTACCCAAGATTTCAATTCTGTATCTCAATAAAAAGAAAATAGACATTCGACTGCTGATCAACTATGGATCATAAAGTGAATGCATGAATTTATGGGAATTATGCATCAGTAGAAGTTCCAGTTGAGTTTATTAATAGGTATTAGCAATAAGCTATTTGCTATTAATAAACCTCATAATAATAAATGTCAAAAGGATAACGACTAGTCTTTAACATATTTAATACCATAAAATAAAATCAATTAACATATTCTTCTAGCAACTTACCTCTTGAAGACTTGGCATCTCGTATACCATGAAGGCATAATCCGTGAAAAGAATGTTACCCCGGATGACCTCAAGATTTGGGAATAGGGAGCCTAAGCTTTTCATTCCATATACACGATACAAAAGGAGATAACCAGTGATTTCCCTGAGAGCAGGAAAACTGAAGTTTTGGTAATCCATCTCAGTATTGTTGTGAATCAATACAATCTGAAGAAAGCCCTCGATCACCACACAATTCCGAAGATACTCAAAATTCGTCAGGTTGTTTCTAATGTCCATAGTCTGACATATCCCTTCACCGAGCATCGTATTTTTATTACGTCTTCCCTTTTCGCGCACCTCCTCACTGGACTTCAAACTGGTCTTAGGTAAATTTGACGGACTCGTAGACTGTACATTTTTACCAGATGATCCGCTATTGGAGCTGCAATGCAGAATAGAAATTCGTTAAGAAAATTAGGTCTGGAGAATGGTAAGAAAGTATGTTTGATAATTAAATAAATAAACGTAAAAAGCTTCAATTTGTAGAAATTGTGCATACAAGTTTATCCAACCTATTGTTTATTCAACTGGAACTTTTCAAGAGATAAACTAAGCCAGTTTTATGCGATGACGAGATATCGAAATAGACCTGCAGTTCACATTTTCTGACATCGTCAATTTTTTTATAATTGTACTCAGAGATAATAAAAAAAAAGATATCGCACTTTATAAGACATTCACGAGGTGTAGGATATAAGCCAAATAACTTTAATTACCTTGGATTATTGTTCCTGTAGGTTGAATATCCCTCAGGATTGAAGTCCTTGGAGTGCTCGATTTGAGAGTTACGTGCTTGATCAAGTTGAGTTATAAAATCCTCCTTGATTCTGTCATCCTCCCCAGGAGTATATTTTCCTTTTGATGTTTTATCCTGCTTGGTGAGAAGCTTGAGTCTTTTGCGTTCCGCAATCATCTCCTCGCACAGAACAGTCACCAGGAGGGTGAAGAGAACGACAAGTAACAGCTTCCTCTTCATTTTTGCAGCTTATGGAACCGACTCACCGGCTCTTCTGTATGCTGTACAATATCTTCTAGAGTCTAAGTACGGTTGAGTACATTCTAGCACTACTTCCAAGTTGCTTTATTATATCCTAGAAGATGAGTACTGATTAAGGATGGACCGCCACTTCATCCCTTAGCGGATGTAAGATTTCTTGTCTCTTCTTCTCTGGATGAGATTTTTATTCTTTACCAATTACTAGTTATTACCAATTCTACTGTCGTTGCCACTGCCGTTATCACTGTCACTGCCTTGAGTAGCAACGCTATTACGTCTCGCGATAACACTGCTTGAAAACAACGGCAACCAGAGAGTGGGAACTCCTGTGGATGTTGTTCTTGGTATGAGCTCTCAAGACTTGATTGACAATTCTGGGCCACCCACGTGTCTCTGTCTGTCTCTGTCTCTCTCCCTCTCTCTCTGCCTGTCTTTAGTTCTTCTTCTACTTGCTTCTTTTTCTTTCAGTTACTCCTATTACACTTCATCCAAGACATCGATTGCCTTAGATTCTCTTGGAGAAAGAACCTATCGAGCTGCCGTTATAACAGGTAGTCCTTGATGTCTCTTTATATACATGCATTGGTAACTAACACTTTCTCACGGTGCGCAGTTGGTTAAAGGAGCTTCTTATTGAATATGAAAAACTTTTTGGTCTTCATCTTTATGAGGATGGCGAGACACGCGTTTTCACCTAAAACAAATCAAACATTTGCTATTGTGAGATAACAATGTATTAAACTGTCGAAAACATTCCTTAAACAATTTCATAACACTGATACAACTCTGCGGGCATGAATTGTAGCAATAGTACCACAATAGATATGTATATTCTAGCCTTGGTATTGAGTAAGAAAAATCATAAAGGTGAGTCAGCCGAAATTATTCATACTGTTTAATAATAACAATCCACCGGAAAGGAGGATGAAGAGGATGTAGACGTTGAAGGAATAAGACTCTAGGACTTGAATTACATAGATATGTAGACGTAAACGTCATATAAGATAAAGGCGCGTAATTAACGTCCTAGTAGTTTCAAATGGTTTGTCTAGGTCCAGTATATTACCCCAGACGTGGGATTAACAATACAGAGGCCAGGAGGCACGTCGCCTACTCATGCCGAAAAATTTCAAACTCGTATTTTAACACGTTGAATACCAGACCTAACTTAGCTCGTCCGATCCGGTTACTCCTGAGTTGAAGTCTTCGCTGTTAGACATCTCAACAAAATATTACATATGATTCCCACCAAATTATAATTTCTGCGCAAAACTGTCAGTCATTGTCTGTCACCCGTATGATATCAGTCGAATTTGATACATTTTCATTGAGTTTGGTACGGCCGGTAACCGACACGGAATTCGACGTAATCATACTTATGTAAACTTGTGCGTCACATGAAAGGCTACCAGGCTTCCTTGCGTTATGAAATATATGATTATCCATCTCCTAGGATAATTAATGTTTAATGAACATCCCGTTACGACCACATTCAATGCCTTTAGGGCTTGACTGATCATAATCCCAGCCTTGAATTTCCATTTTGAGGGAATTCAGATTCGTAACGTCTACCGGTAACGAGTGCGTCGCGAAGCCAATTCTTTCCCCCTCCTGTATATGATATTAATGTGTTACAGATATGTCCTCTTTCTTGCCTGCTTGTTACTTTTTTTTCTTACTATTATCCTTACAAACTTTTTACATTCATCTCCAGATGCTCTACCCTCAATGTTACGTACCGCTACGTGAAAGTGTTGGGCTTTGTGTGCATTTATTTGGAAATTGGAACAATAACTTGAATAGGGTAGAGTATGGCAAGGACCATTTTGGGCTAAATCTGCACTGCAAGTAAAAAAAAGAAAGGAACCCGAAAAGAACGAGGGAATGAATAAGTATGAGAGAGCGAGAAAAAATAAAGTGTAGAGTAAATGTAAAAGCTTGTGAAAATAAGAGGAAAAGCGTTTCCGTTAGCCTGAATCCACCTACACGACACGATTAGGTTCAGATAGGACGAGGGCCGAGTATTTTTACTATCAGCAAAATAGCTGGCATTCTCCTCCCTCGCGTGAGTGGGAGCGTTACCAGTTAATGGAAAAACAATATTTTCTGGTAAACAAGGAGGCAACCACTGACGACGATATCGACGTCGGCGATCGGAGCCATGAGAATTGGAGCAACGTTCGTAGGACGCGACAGTGAAAAATGCGTCGAGTCATGAAGGAATTATAATGGGGAAATCTGATATCCCCAAAGGCTCTTGGCGTTCGCAAGGTTCACCGGACATGCGACTTTGAATTTTCTAAACTCGCATGAGGCTTTTGCTTTAAGCGCAATTACCTTATCTCTATTATACAACGTGCGATAGACTAATTCAATCGAGAGAGCGATAACGCAGTCTTCCTTCCTTTTGTTTTAATTTCCTTTTTCCAACAACAATTCTCATTGTCTAGTTACGGACCAGCTGATTCTCTCTTTCCCTCATATTACATCTTGCCCAACATCACTCATTCACTCCTACTATATTTTTCTCTTCTACGCAGTATAACCCCATGGCTGCTAACTCGCGCAGATTATTCGGCGCACGCGACTGCGTATGTATGCACATATGTAGCCTCTGGCGAGCTTCTGCAAAGCGGCATGCGGGTTGCCATGAATTTTCAAGCACAAACAACAGACCAAGCAAATCTTTTAGCCTCTCTTATCTCATGTTTTAACACATTGCTAAACAAATACAATTTTCCATTAAAATCTAACGAGAAATACGTTTTAAAAATTTCCATGAAAAAACTATTACCGCAAAACAGGTGGATATCGTCGTAATAATTGTGAAGGTCGAAATACCGTTTTAGCTACTGCAAGTAAAGCTTGATGTATGGTACGTAAATTTTACATAGTAATTAATGTAATAGTAAGTGCATGGTAAATATAAATATTAATAATTATTACGTAGCGCACTGTAAAAAGAAAACAAGAAACGAGAATCAAAAAACAGGTGAGTAGAGGTCGCGCGTGGCAGTCAAACTTTACTGCACCGTAAACATGGGTTAACTCAAGCAGCGAATTTTAAAATGCAAACAACATTTTTTTCAACGAAGCTAAGTATTAGATACAAAACAGTATTTCTTTGGTATGAATTTCTGCTTTCCACAACTGTGTAAATAGCACAATAAAATTAAATAAAAATTAAAATCCTCAAAATGTATTTTTCAATTATTTTAACGAACAGAGAAATTCACCTAATCACTCTATAAAATCTCTATGATCTTCAAAATACTTTTCTTTACTATACATAACTTATTTAGATATTTCTACGTAATATTTTCCAAGATGCCATGTCTGCCTACTGTTACCGTGATTTTCACGGTAAGTTTTTTCCATACACAAGACTGAATTCCCCAAGCATTCATAGACAAGCCAGGTATCGGTATCGTTCATAACGCAAGCAATAATGCGCTCGTAAAGGTTATCTTGATATATAGAAATATCAGGAAGCTCGAAGACTTGTACTGAGAAAATGAGAAAGAGATCGAAATGGAGAGTACTATGACAGCCAGAGAGAAAACATGTTATAAGGAGTTAGTAAACAAAAAGGGAGCAGGGCCGCGAAATAACATCATGCGTACGACATCACGACGCGTACTCATGCTTTTTTGCGTCTCGTTTCCTCTAACCTCGAACTGAATTGCGCAGCGTGCGCGAGTAGTTTGGTTGGGTTGTCTGAGTCGGTTGATAGAAATGAAAATTGTACCGATGAAACATGAGTTGTGCATACTGTAAATATGACCAATGGAATTATCGTAGACAGAGGTGAGTACCAGTGATGTTATATAGGTTATAAAATTGAAGTTGATGGCAGCGAACAAGGAAAGGAATTCTCACGAGAAAGGCCGTTAGAAATTTAAATATTCCAGACAGTCGATCGTCTCGAAGCCAACGAGAATTCGAATCGTCTGAACAAGATGCAAACATTCGTGCCGTTAAGGAATTGTAATGATAACCTGCATAGTCAATGCCCGATGGCTGTGACTGTTTTTTAGTTCCAGAATCTCTCACGGGAGAGCGAAAAAAGCATAGTCTAATCGAACGACGTCGATGACGCTAATAGTCGAACACGACCATAGTCCCTTTACTTTTTCTCTTCTACGGCAGTTTCTCACTCTCTTCTTCTGATCGAGGGCCTACGATATTATGAAATGTAATAGGCTCTCCGCGTTCCCGAAAATTCTAATAGAATAGAATAATATGATATTCAAGGCATCGGTTTGACAGTAAATTTCTAATGAATTTTGAATAGGAATGATAGCCCGATAAATTAGAAATCAATATCGCCATTACATTGGAAACACATAAATCAATGGCAACTTTGATTTATTTTAGTCGATAGTCTAATCCGTTAGGCTTTGCTATTGATTTCAGAAATAGGAAATACATATATATCTGTTTCTTGCATGCGTGTGTGTATGTCATTCACAGGCTATCTTAAACAGCGCATTTCAGACCAGGCATGCAAATTCTCTAATTTTTTTAAACCCTAGGCCCCCGGACGGACAAATGTATATGTCTATTTATGTGACAGACAATTCTATCTTAGATCGAATCACAAAAGAGCACAAGGTTGCATGTCTTATGGGTGAGCACCCGACAGCCTGTCAGCTAAAAAAAACGGTGAAGTAAAAGTACAAACACAATTACCAATGTTGGTTACATGTGATGCTTCATTCATCATGCTAAATAAAAGAGATAATTTTATCTCATTCGTGCTCTATCAAAATATACGGTAGATATAACGTGATCGTTTAGTAAAGCGAGCATATGACTATATTATATGTAAAAAATTAGCTATGGATCTGACTAGATCACCCCTCTATTTTGCTAGACTTTTATTCAGGCGTCGAGCATGGAAGACAAGTCGGGACCGGTCTGTAGATACAGTTGTTACGTTAGGCCATTAATGTACAGTATGGACTACGCATAGACATTGGAAAAATGGTCGGCTGAAAAAAAAAAGATAGCAACTGGTGGCGGCCAAGCCCTGTCTCTTTTTAATCAACAGCCGTAGTACGAAAGTATAGAGAACTTAGCCAATAGAAGCATTAGTTACCTATAGGACCTAGTTGACTTACGGACACACGAGAGATTCATTGTCAAACCTTGATACCTCGAATATTGTAATCTTGCAGCTACGTCTGCTATTCTACAATCGACTCTGGTTATACAGACGCTCCGTATAGTCACGTTTACCCCCTGAGATCTCTTTCTATGTTATCCTGCCGAGAGGAAGGTTTCCCCGCTCTACTGTGCCTCTCAATGTACGTTACCCGCGCTCTGTTGAACGCACTCGACCTATGACAATAGAGTGAGGGCTCTTCGTAATCTCGCTTTCTCGTTAGTGTCGCATCTCAGAGCTCCGGGTGCGCGATTATATGGAGAATCGACTGTTCTAATCACGATCTGTTATGCTCCTGCCATTATGACGCACCATAAAGCTTTCGAATCGTTGATGAAAGGCAGGTCTGCCTCTCTCTTTCTCTCTCGCTCACTTTTACATCCTCCATCATTCTAGAGATGCACTCGCACGAACACACAGCGCCAGAGCTTAATGCTGCGTAGCTCAAAAGTTTTCTAACCTTCGAAGATCGATAGATGCGACCGTACCGAGTTGGAGAATGATGGTGTCTCAAAGAAGGCCGTATCGGCCACACTACAATACCAAGCGACCGGAGACGGAGAAAAGGGGGACAGACTGGGAGAGCGAGGGAGTGAGACAGGGAGAGTGTAAAGAAAAAGATGGATAAAACCAAGGAGAGAAGAGAGAGCGAGAAAGGTACGCGTGGCCGAAAACGTGAACGCGTTCCGGTCTGAAATTCCAGTCGGCCGTACAGCCAAGAGTTTTCGAGGAATGGAGTGAGAGAGAAAGAAATAATAAAATAAATAGCTATGACCAGACTTTCGGCATTTCGAGTCTTTTAGCTTACAATGAGCGGAATTTATTTTCGTATTTTAACATACTTCCTGTGTATCCAGTTGCGATTGCATGCTTAGCGGCGACATTGACGACAATGTACGACCGTATGGACCTACCGTCGTTTACGTTCCGCAATTGAAGAATCTATTTGACGTGCGGCCTTTTCAGGCCGCAAAACGGCGTAGCAGGCCCGCGTCTCGTATTGCGTAGTAGGCGCTTGAATGGATTACGTCACGCGCCAGAGGAAGGCAGACAGCCAGAGCAAGCAGTCACCGACACACACACGGCACTTGTTTACAACTTTGCTAGCATTTCGTTTTTCTCTAGGTATTTCCACACCGTCACGGATGTCAGTAACTGTTCGCATTTCAATCGACGCGGTGTACGTAGTTTCATCATCGTCGGCGTCGTCTTCGATATATGTCGCACGCTGTATCCTACCGCATTACCATGACGCTCGTAATCCCTACGACCATTGCAACACGATATTTCTCGACGACGCACTTTTCCACCCTCCGTCAGACGCCCCCTGGCCGCCCCGAGGTGAGGGAACAATCGATCGCGGATGTAGGACTGTGGGTGGATGCCATTCTTCCTAGGAATATCACCCATAAAACGGTCCCCACGTGTTACTTTACTAAAGAGGAATTTTTATATTGCAACCTAGCCTGGTAGACGCCCACCCTGGCGTCTATTGGCACTCTCTGACTCTCACCAGCTCGTTTATCTTCTTATATCCCACAGAGAACACCATTATCGTTGTAACGTTTGCTCTCGTCGTCCTCAACGTCGTCATCGTCATCTCCTTCGGCACTGGCACCATATCACTACTACTACTACTAGTATACTACCGCTACGACAACCAGCCTGCCAACGGCAGCAGCACCAGCACCAGCACTAGCGCGACCTCGCAGCGACGCCGTGGGCTACCTCTTATTTTTTAAATATTTTTACTCCTCTTTCTCGTCCTTTAGAACCACTGGCCACGTGGCCATGAATATCACACTGTTCTCCACACACTGACTCCGGTTGTTATGCACCTGAGATGTCATGTGCTCTCGTTGTTATCGTCGTCGTTGTCGTCGCAACTCGTACAGAAGACAGGACGTGTCGAAGTTCACTGCACGCCATACAAGCGAACACTACATCACGACGAACGAGTCAGCTGGTCTGATGTTGACTCAAGCATAGGCGTAGGAGAACGTGGGCACAGTATCCTAACCTAGCCTGGAATTCGAGCTGTTATATCCCTACCACCAAGAGTCCATCAGATGCGCCTGCTTTATTCCTTTCCTGTCGTGGTCCCCTATCCCACGTAGAGTCTCCCGCACTCATTCTCCCCCTTACTCTTTCTCATTGTTCCAATATATTTTTTATCCTAGTTTCTTCTCTTCTCTACCCGCCAGACCCAATCCCTGCCGCCATAACCGTCTTTCCTAGACGCCTGAGACGCAGAAGACTTTGCTGTATGGAGCTTCTTTCACTTTTTATGCTTCTTTACTTCCAATGATACCATGTTCTGCATAAGAAACAATGTAAATTATACCCCTATAGTCTTCATTAAATATACTTAAAATATCAAGATACCGGAATTTGCAGACTTCGATAGTAATCCACCCGTCCATTTCAGCAACTGTCATTATTTTCAGGTAACGCCATTTACTCATTTTTTTATTTATTGTTTATACTTAGTGTAAAATTCTGTGTAGGAATTTATATCGACATATGCATCCCATGAAGCGAAGCGCATGAATTCCTTCAAGTGCATATCTTGTCGCGTCGCTTTCATGAAATCCAACACCTGACTTACCGACGGTTTCGCATTCTCACGAGAATTTGTCGCTCCTGTTTTATCCTCACGTCACCAACAATAAGAATCGATCCAGTGCCGCTTGCGTCGCACGACGAGCCTACCGCTTGGAATTCCAGCAGGGGAAATCCTCGGTATTCGTTCTACCGTTACTCGCTCTTTCTCTTTTCCTCCCAGCCGCCACTCCTGTCACTCTTATTCTCATCTCCCTCTATCTCTCGGTCATCTATTGAAACAGTAAGCGAGAGTGAGACAGAGAAAGGTTCCCTGTCTTTTTTTCCTTTCTTATTTCTCTTGGTTATGTAATTAGGTGTTTGCTTACCGTTTAAACTACGAAGAAGGTGCTAATGGTGCAATACACGAGACTATCTTAAATTACCAGAAATTATACAAGGTACAGCTCATGAAATTTCTACTGTACAGAATTATAAATAGTCATATAGTGAACCAATTTTATACAACTGCTCAAGTGTTGTGTGTATATACATATGTGTATACATACATATACAATAAGTGGATATCGAGGGAAGGATCATTCGAGAACTATAAGGTTCCTTTAGCCGAATGGATTCAATTATTCAATTGACTTCTGAAACCGGCCGTGAAAGAATTCCATGTGTACGGATCGGTCTAGATTTTGAAGTCGTAGCAATTTATATTCATAACCATGAGGCACTTGATGGTACCGACATGGCGACGTATAATCGGCCTGCCATTATTACAAAGAGTAGCCGTCTGGACGTGTTGGATTGCATCATGAAATTAAAGGCTGATAGAAAAAGTCATGAAATCATTTATGTATCTAAGTTATAGATCATTCCTTAATACTATAACTCAAACACTCCTACAAATGGAACCGTCCTATGATATCATTTAGTGAAACTTAGAAACTCTGTTTACACACTTTTACCACATATATTCCTTCTCTTTATATAGATATATATATTTACAATATATATTGTCTTATGTTTTCTCTTTCCTTTCTCCATCTTACCATCCTCTCCTCTTTCACCAAGCCGGAATATCTTTCTACGAACATCGCACATAGACTATCCAAGAGAGTACGTCCAGTACCGATATCAATTTTCTTCTTGGTTATTTTTCTCTCCGGGCAAACGAGACTCCCTACGCAAATACCAAAGATGGTCGACCAACCGGATACCACCTTGTACTTGTAACGTTTGTAACCAGACATAAACTGAACAATAGTTGTTGTTGTATAAATGTGTCTGTTGCGTGAATTTCGAAAGTTCTTAAAAACAACAATATAACCGTCTTTTTTTATTTTTTAGAGCTACAGGAAATTTTTGAATCATTATGAAAGGCTTATATGACAAAAATCAGGCATTATTCCCATTAATTTTTGTTATCGTAACATTTCAAAAAGAAATACTTTAATATGACCATCGCAAATACTCATGCGCATAACGCAGTCGCGATTGAGTCTGAACCAACATTTCGAAAAAGGTCGTTAGCCTCTGCTTGCCCGTCGATCGTAAGCAAAGCGTGACTCATATGTCGCATTACAAGACTCAAGAGACGGAATACTGTTGAGACGGCAAACTCAAAAAATTTGCGATAAAAATTTTTGAGTCCCGCGAGAGTAATACTGTAGTTCCGTAAAAGATGAACCGACCTCCTGCGACGTCGGTAATAAAGGAATGACGCACACCCAGAAGACGAAGAAGAAACGGTAAAGAGGTTATGAAGAAAATTATAAAATATCGTGACGATCCACGTGTCCCAGGTCAGCATCACCACACAAACGACAGACTCATCCATTCCTTCGGACTTTTGACCAAATTTGTAAAGTAACCACTGTGTATCGCCGTCCCTAACTCAAATGAGCGCTGCTCCATTCTTACGAATTGCGTGGGTGGGATTTAGCAAACACACACGTCAAGGTTACCTGCGCACCATTTAAACGACTTGAAAGTTTCTACCCGTTTGTCCTCCTTACTTGCATATGCGAACAGTCGTAACGTGTTTAGAAATACCGATTCGTGTCCAGAATCAGGTACATTTTTGGCTCTTCGGTAGCTTCATTCTCTACTTGAGTATAAAAACAAATATTTAATATGAAAGTTTGTATTTTTGAATAGCCTTAAGAGACGCAATGATTCAGCCGTGTCAATCATTATGTTTTTGTGAAAGACACATCAATGCTCACTAGAAACAGATATATGTTAGCAAGTCGCACCATTGGAAGTGTACGATTATATAATTCGGACCGAGCGTCCTATTATTGCTTGTTATTCGACGCAGTGAATTTCTCTATCAACACCTTCTTATACGTATGTCGTGCTTATTAGATTCTATGTACTCGTCATTTTATGGTTGTCCTATACATAATGTATGCTTACGTACGCACATAGACTTACGAAACCTCACAATCATTTAGACTGAGAAAATAAGCCAGCGTTAAAAGTAACCACTGTGAATTTATCATATTTCATGAGCTGACTAACAACTTGCAAGCCTAATGGCTAAAGTTTGCCCATAACCTAAAAAATTGTCAACATTATCATGCTAAAATTAACGTCAACCATTATTAACATAATGGAACAAAATTATAGAAAAACAACAAGCCCGTTCGTACCTCATGAATTTCTTACTGTAGCGAATGCATTCTTGGGTAATTGTCATTCCCACTTTTGATACTCCTTTATATCTTAAACGGAGCAGCAGACAGTAAAATGATACGAAAATAAGATAAAATTAGATCAAATATTTTACCAGATTTGTAATTCCAAGGTGAATAATGTCACATTTGTAACATCTTCCTTACTTCGTCTAGCACACTTCACATACTGATTTAGATAATTATTAGCTATAGACTATTTTATACATTTTATATAACTTACCTTTATCTTTTTTCATGAACCTGTCCTCCACGTCATGTCGCAATTTTAAAGAGGCGGCATGGCGCACTGGGCGTTGTAAGATTTTCTGAAGCCGAAATAATTTGAATCGAAGCGCCTGCGCTGCAACTTTAATTTATACACCGGCGCCTCCTGTTTGGCCGTTACAGAACTACTATATAGGAGTTATGCATACGTTAGGTACCATTCAAATTTTCGTCAAGACTGTGATGTCTTTGACAAATGTTTGTTAACTCAATCGTTATCAGTATCATTCATTAATAACATTAGAACTAAAATTGTACCGTTAAGTAAGCATTGATATTGGAGTCCTTGAAGAATTATGAGAACATTTACTAGGACATATATGTATCTCTACTTATCTCTATAGAAACTTGAATTAATCTTGGTAATTGAATATTAGCTGAGAATGCAGTTCAACGGGAAATTTGTGTTAAAGTATCAGCAATTTAATACTTTGCATACTGGCTGTCGGTAAAGTACATATAATTGAAATAACTTGTACGCCCAAGTAAAAATTTTAGAATTAGTAGTGAGCATGCTATTATCCCCACTGCTGCCCTGGGCGTTCTGAAGCCTGGAACAGGCTAGAATCGGGTAGTGAAAAAATCAAAAAGCTACTGAAAAACAACGAAAATTTTCGAGCATACCATTAGCCCGATGTTCATCTGTCGATTTGTGGCTGAATCAAAACTGTTACAGCTGACCTCTCACTAGCTTGAATATTTCGACACTGGTTAGCTAAAATAAATTCTATATTCAATATAATTATAACTGAATATCTTAATTGTGAGATTGTCTACGTTTCTTAATTTAGCCGCTTTACTTTCCTGTGCCAAATCTTCCGACTTGCCCTAAGGGAGCAGGACACTTAAAGCGTTGTGTCGTGCCTTGCGATACAAACTTTCACGAAAGAAATAGCATAGCATTCGTTGAGCGTCGGTGCTGCAATTACAATGCAATTATGCCGCAACGATGATTGCGATATGAGGCCTCCAATTCCGGAAAGCTGCAGCGTGACGTGAATTTTAGGATGATGCATGTACATATATATCGGTGATGTTTATCGATAAGATGTGGAAATAAAAATAATATGAATTTCTTGAATCTCCGGATTAGCATGGAAAGTGCAAGGTACCCGTTGCATCAAGTTGAAGGAGAGCAATGCCCCGATACGAATATCCAAAGTATTCTGACTCGTTCGGACCGTATTAATCGGTTCGAGTGGCCGTGGCGAAGTCTTACTTTCACCAGGGTGAAATTGAATTTTATAAAGTGGTTGTAAAAGATGTTAATAAATGCCATAAATAGACTGAATGCCTAAGACTTAATTTTTTGTGACTGTGAACACCTAGTTTTATTCTCTTAAGATACTTAGGTACAAGCGCTTGGCGCATTAGGTGGTATTGCCGGATACGAAGAGAGGATAGATAAAAAGTGAAAATAAAAATATATAAAAAAAAATAATTGCATCAGTTCATTTTCCTTTTGGTAACCGCGTGCCTGACTGTAATGGGTCTTCGCGTTAGTTTTCTAGATGTATAGATTAAACCAAGTAAAATGATCAGATAAAATGCAGCTACATCAAGGGAGTAATAGTGGACTATTCCCATATGCCTGTAATTAAGAATAAAATAATTATATAAAGAAATAAATAATTACCAGTGGTATACTATTAAAGAATAGGAATTACCTGGATGTACTCTTAAGATGATCTGCACCCCCGTATTTAGCAACATGTTCCACCCACCAGGTAGCTAATTCTCTGGGTCCCAGAGGAAGATCCTTGAGTAATGAACTCTTTCTCTTAGCTGCTTCCCTATAACTATTATTATTACCAGCTGCCACCTTCATTATACCAGCTCGAAGTTCAGTTACCGAGATACTAGCCAAATCCATAACTAAGGCATAACCTTGTTTTTCTATGAAACAATAAATATCAGAGTAACTACTATTCTTGGTTGTACCAAATCATTTCAAGCGACACTTACCAGCTTGTGCTGCATTTCCGTCATGATCACAGAACACGGGTAACACCAGTACTGGTGCACCATGGTACGCAGCTTCGTGTAAGGATAATAAACCTCCATGGGATACAAACGCCCGGAGTTGCGGATGTCCAAGTAATTCCTGCTGCGGCCACCAGGCGGCTGTCCTCACATTACCAGGAAGATTGTCTATCTTTCCGCCTTCCCACTTCCAAACAACGTTATACGGTAAGGTTGCGAATGCCGCTAAGAAGATCTCTCTAAGGGCGTCTGGCATTCCCGATGCGCGTACAGAGGAGCCCATCGAGACAAAAATGAATCCTGTGAAATCGAAAGTGCAATAACGAATTTACTGGAGTAAAGAGACTTGAAGGAGTCTCGATATACTGGTAAAAGACTAGTCACCTCGCCTCAGGAAAGTCTCTAAATCGAGACTAAGTTGCATCGCCGGTCTACAATGAAGACAGGCTACGTTCACTACGTTGGACAAATACGGAACAGAATCTGCCACTGCGTAATGGCTATTTTGCAGAGTCAATGGTACTTCAGATATTAAATCCCTCACATCCGGTACTTGGTCACCTGAGTTCAGATAATACATTAATTTTGCATACATTTAATGACGACATGGGCATCTCCAACTGTACCGAAAGAAATTTACCCAAGTATTTATGTAGGGTTGGCTGTATATATCCGGTGGTCATGATCCAGTGCATCATTTCCAGTGTTGTCAAATAAGCAACGTTAAGAATTCTTTGGAAGAAGTTCATATCCTGAGTTAGACCTTTACCAAAATAAGGGGTTATGGACCAGAGTGATGGATTACCCTGACGCGATATGGAACCACTGTACAAGGCGACCTGTATTACAAAATTCTTTCTCAATTATTTCTTTAAACTCTTTATTATAATTACTTACGGTGTTTAACATAATAGTAGGGACGTTCTCTCCGTGTAAAATTCCTAGAAGACATTCCGGATACGCTCCGTCAAGAACTGCCACGTCCCAATGAGCTTCGGAATCACCTTCAGGGGTTTTCAGATTACTTATAGACATATTGTCCTGAAGAAGAGCTTCGCAAGCTTCCCAACCGTACCTCATCGCATTCCATGGCGATAACGGTAGCTCATTCCTAAATCTAGATCCAACCAGATCCCATTCTGACGTGTAATTTCCCACATAAGCCTATATATGTATATAAATAATATTAGGTGAATCTAAAACACATTTATTTTTGATTCTTGTATATCATACCTCTAGAATAGGTGGAACGAATTCTAAAAGATCGTTATTAGCTGCAGGGCCCGGAAATGCACTTAGCAGGGTAACATTATGTCCCCTATCTCTTAAGGCTGTTCCCAAAGCTACGAACGGTACCGTGTGCGATTTTGTACCGCCCATAGTAGCAAGTAATACATTGTATCCCCAGGTGTATTGCAACCCGTGCAATATTACAAATAATATACTAAGTATCACTGTCATTTTAATTATATAAATAATTAAAACAAAATTAATTATAATATTATGATTAAAAAATCGTCTTCCTTTTTAAATGTCTGCCGTGTCTAACTCATGCCATCTTCTTCGAGTAACCTTCACGAACTGAATTATGACGTTGCACTCTTGATTTCTTATTTTGACCATGCAAGAAAAACAGTTATTATTTAAGAACACAATACAATTTCACCTTGTCGTTATTCAAATAACGCGCATGCGCGTCTATGTTAAATTTGAATGTCTAAGAGTGACGCTCAATATTATTGTTCTTTGAAATATGTATTTTTAATTTAGAATTGCTTTGTTGATTTTAGTCTGAAGTGTCTTAATGTATCTTTAATATGTTCTTCTTCAAACTTTCTCTTGTTTTTTTCCTCCCACAACTTTACGTTACGCACAGTATCTCTTTATCATCGTTTACGCGTACCGATTTCTATAGTATTATAGAATCTTACAATTTCCTGGCACCTTCTATTTTCGATAAGGCATGTGATTTTACCTTTATCATCAAAGTGAACTTTCACCGACAACATTTCAGCGCAATTCACTACGTACAACGAATTGCTCCAGTAAACAGCAATTCAGTTCCCTTCAAGGAAAATTACTTTTGATCGTGATTACATTTACTTTGGTATTAACATTTTTACCAACGATTTTTACAGCATATTGGCAGTTTTGCACACATGTTAATTATGGGTTGGCGAAAATATTAAAAAATTCTTTTTTATGCAGTAATTAATTTTTTTCACTTTAATTTTGCCTTCAATTTCTTCTTGATTTTATATTTTTATCGGTCATTCAACTTTAATTGGGTATATTAACTTTTATGAGAGATACGTAATTTATAAGTAGTCAACGACATATTTATTTCGCAATTGATTATTGGCTCATACTGCCGGCGAACATTTATCGAATGTAGCAGAACCGCGTTGCAGCGCGACGTTGGCGAATGGGCGCACGAGCATACTTCGAATATCGCGGAGTGTGAAAGTTTGACTGACCAACGCGACAGACTAACGATCAGCTGAGTTCTTAAGAGAGAGTTACTTACTCCCACCTTTTTCATAGGCATCTAAAAATCTTTTGTCTCAAGATGTATCCTAAAATTCTACGAATTCCGTTCGAATAGTAGGATATAAAATAATATATGTGAGAAAGAAAGTGAGATTTTATTGTGAAATAAACATTTTAAAAAGAACACGACCGTACTTCTTCTTTCGGCGAATAAACAGTACATCGCCATTCTTAAAAATATTTCTTACATAATATGTCATTATCGATCCAATCAAAAGAGCAGAACCGTACACAGTTTTTATTTTCCACTTTATGGTATTGTTTAAATCTGCCTATACTTTCTCCACTTTTCAAAAACGGCAAATTCTTATTGGACAATATTTTTAAGTAACCAATAAGAATCTGCAATTGAAAAATTAACATAGCTTAGAAACATTTTACGCACAAACATCATGTACATGTCAAGTACATAGAAGTTTTAGTTCGATTGATTGGATTTGTTCTAATAGTCGTATCTCTTTAAGAGCAATTTATCGCATAGATATATAGACGCACCTGGGAATAGTAAATTTTTAATTATAGTCTTACTTTTCGTATTAAAAAAATTCATTTTTATGTTCGCTGTCGAAAACCTTTTTCAGAAAGCAGCCGAATTATGACTCCATAGCTTTCACGAATCAGCAAGACGTTCTGCTGTTTGTTAAAGACATTAGGACGCACGTCTCCGCCGCGATGCTGTCCTCCTTCACGTTTTTCCTCGCTTGATAATGCTAGGCTATCGGAGCGTGTCGTTCGGTGGTCCAGGTTTCCAAAAATAAAATTCCCGTTAACCACAGCTCACAGGAATTGCTTGGGCTAGAGAAAATTAGTCAGGATTGATTTTTGCCGACGGAGAAAGAAAAAAGAAGATGTTGATAGAAAAAGTGTTCGATGAAGCAAGGAGTAGCTTAATGATATACTGCCAGAAATAATTATATTTTCTTATCACTCCATACAGGAGCAGTGTGACAGATTCCAATCATCCATGAATAAATTAGGATACCTTAAAGATATCTTCCCTCGTCGAACGACCTAGTCGTTCAAGATGGATAACTTGGAAAACCAGATCTCTCATAGGTCAGATTCGGTCATTATGTAAATTTTACCGACAGAACGGTAGCACGATGACCGATTCTGGCTAATGAGGGTATTGATTTTCCGAATTACCCATCTTGGACGACTATTCAGTTCAATGTGGACTTCTAATCAGACTTGGTAACTATCTCTCGAATTATCACATACAGCAAATTTGTATAGCCAAAAAGAACTGCGTGACTCCCTGACTTTAAATAATTTACGACACAACGATAATCTGCTATTATTTTTTATCAGATTCCTCCAATCAGTCAAATCAATAAAACAGTCTTATGACAGGTAACAGAACTGATAAATTTGAGCTAAATAGTCCTACGCATATAGAAAGTTTACCACAAAAGTTGGCAAAGCACAAACCGTATAACCTCTCAAATATCATCCGGATTGTGTGGTGACTTAATCGGTAATAACTCAAAATTCTTGATAGTTTCTGGCATTTCGACATCCATAAGAAGAAGTTATCCTTGCAAGATGAGTTCCAATAAATTTTCTTTGCGTGGTTTCACTTTCGCCTCTCGCGAAATCAAGCTCGGCGGACTTGTCAGTAGTAAGAACGCCTCTGTGCGGCAGTCGCTCATTGGCTAAGCGTTTGGCGCGTGTTATGAATTCGTTATCCGAATAAACCAACGCGTTACAGCAATAACGATGCAATTAGCTATCATACTGGGATCCAGTAGCGATCATAATCATTATGTGCAAACGTACAATCAGGGTTTACGCTTGGCATATTAGGAATAACATTAATATAATACCTGAAAGGAGAATGGATCGTTAGTCAATGGTTACGTGATTGCACGCGACGTTCTTGTTGTGCCAGTAGCCAAATACAAGTCCTATGTGCAAGGTTTATTAAAGAACTCAAGCTATGTAAAAATCGTTTTGCAAAGTCTTCGAACATAAACTAACTTTTTTTTAAAGATTGTTGCTTTGCGACTATGCAAATAAATAACAAATAACGCAATTAACATATACGCAGGGTTCTCGAGGTTGAGGTTTGTAAGAGCCATACGTATGCTTATACATATTGATACACTCGTATAAATTACCCTGGTAAGGTAAAATTAGAATTTATCGTAATAAATCCTAGTCCTAATTTATCTGAACGTTTTACGAATATCCACCTTTGACGTGAGGTATTTGAAAACCCCAAAAAATTCTTTCTTTTAAAATTCACTGCGGTCTCTGGTACTCCGCGTCGACTGGCTGGAATTAAACATGAACATTTATACTTTAAGGTTATCTTTGGCTAGTTGGTATTTTCTAGTATGGGCAGAGATTGGAATGCTAGATATTAATGGTATGTTTGATCATTTTGTATTACAGGAATTATTTATCGTACAGGTGTCATTTCCTCAGAGCTTCTTCTCTACTCTATTCATAATAGTGAGCGCTGTATGTTGACTCTCGCGAGTCGCGCCGCCTGCGTCGCGAATTCCAAATAGTTTCTTCAGTGATCTTAGAAACGAGGTGTTAAGTATAGCGTAGATTATTGGATTGTAGCAGATTGAAGATTTCGCAAGAATAGCCGGAAGTAACGCAATTTCCGGAGACGGTTTAACCTGGTAAATAATAAAAGTATATCAATTGAATATCGATTAAAATATCTATGATGATTATCAGTGCTAAAGCTTACATGGAAGTATTGCACACTTAGAGCCAAACCAGCGTATGGCGTCCAGGCCAATAAAAATGCGATAATCATCAATGCCACCATTTTTGTGACTTTTGCTTCCTGCCTGCCACGCCGTCCTGATACGACGTTAAATGTTTGTCAATTTGATCGTTATTTAATAATTTATTTATTATTCTATCTGCCATTATGTTTTAAGAAAATACGAGAAAATTTTTAATTACAAATGCTTTCTTCTTACCAGCTCTTCTTCTGACCTTTCGTAACGTCCTGATAATTCCAACGTAACATGTTCCAATAATGAGAACTGGCATTATCAAACCGAATACAAAAAGAAAGGCTATGTAGCTGTCGGTCCTTGTGGATACGTCATGAATTTCCCAGGAGACACTGCAGGATACATTGGCGGCTTCCAATCCGTAGCTGCCCCAACCGAAGACTGGCGGTAAGGATAAGGAGACGGCATAGACCCAGACAAGCCAGGCGATGATAACCGCATGTCTATGTAGAATATTAGATAAAGAAACAAGAATATTAGGATTGGGAGTAATTCACAAAATTAAGGACGAATAGAAATTAAAGGAATTAGAGGATATCCAAGTATTTCCGTGCTACAGAACTGTACTTGGAAACTCATAACGAATTTCGTTTGGGAATTTCGCTCCGCGTCCTTTGAATTGGATACGTATGGAAGAGAAGTCAGTAAACTTTATATTACACAAAAAGAGATACCTAAACTCTTGACATTTTTTATTTAAAGATTGTCCACCATGAACCAGATAAGCAGTTGTTGAATCATTAATCATTATAAAGAAGAAAAAGAAAGAGTTCTTCAAAGCCCACTTGATGTCAAAGGGCATGAAAAGGATTCTTATAAAAGGAGGAAACGATAAACGCTGCTCAGAGTCAGATGTACAAGTGTAATTATGTAATCCTGGATATGGATTTTACTTGAAGGCCCTTGAGGTAATTGAGGTCTATCAAGCATTGTACCCATTGTCAAGGAATTTGGGACAAGACCATTAGAAAAAAGAGGTTGATTGTAGAAAAGATACAAAGAGAATCCAGAGCTTTACAGTCTTCTTATAAGATTCCTGAATAGTTTCAAAAGCTCAGTGCAAGTAAACACTTTGGTAATCCATAATTAATTAAAAAATGTTTTAGTTACTTCAAGCTCTTAATTTCACACTGGAAGTGAGTACTAAACATGAAAAAGACTTTAGTATAATGTCTTTGAGCTACGTTCTTTCATCGCCTTATCATCAAAGTTATCAAAGTCTTTGATGTAAAGGGATTTCATATTTTACCTTGTCAAGAGTGCTTTCATGGGTTGAGTGACTAGTATCCATCTTTCTACTGCCATTGCTGTCAGGTTACCAATGCTGGCTAAACCAAGTGTTGACATGAGCCAGGCATACCTATAAGATAAAATACAATGAGACTTGTCATTATGATACAACATACTGCTTGAATGAATATAATTTGGAATGAATGAATATAATTTGGAAAGCAATAAAATTGAATTAAATATTATTATTATATCAGTTGCAAGCTCTTAGCATCTCTTTGGAAATGACAAATCTTCTGATATAGAAGATTGAAGTATACATGACAATGATGATCTTATAGAAGATTAATGTTAGGGAGATGAACTCTTAATTAGGTGAATAAATGTATGTTTTCGTTGGTGATAAGAGATATCAAGATTGATTTATTTGCACATTTTTAAATAGTGAAGGATTATTAAAGTAACAACAAAGACAACAGGAATCACAATTATTTTCACTATTATATAACTGTCAGGATTTTTATTTTTATTCTTGATTCCTCTGCATCTTTTTACGTTGGAAACCTTGTGGCTTGTCGTAGATAATGGTACAAAAGTAAACATTGAGTAGCCTTTCATTGTCATGTGGAAGAATGGCAAATTTGCTTCCAGATTTGCAATTGCGGTTAACAAGGTCGTTATGGTATAAATAGAAAGAGCCTCAAGTATGCATAATTACAGTCTATATAACTTTTATGGAATTTTATATAGTAAACTGATAGCATGTAATAACCCATTGATAATTGTAATGATCAATTAATTAATTGTAATGGCTAGATCATGAATAAGATTATTAATCACCAGATGCACATCTCATGACTCCAATACCATCCACGGTTGATGGCAGACATCATAGCCAATGGATTTCCAAAAACAGCCACTTGGAAATCACCTACCTGCATTATAAGAAATATTATTTTTTAAATAAGAAATATTATCTTTAATCGAATCGATTGCAATATTTTTAATTTTATTCCATTTTTTTTATAACTCGTTATTTATCAACTTATATGTATTTTTATTTGAATTTTCTCTTATTTATTTTTGGGTAAACCTACCACGAGATTGAATAGTATGGTGTTCATGGGGGTCCAGCGATTTTCGGAATCTTTTATTATTACAATTATTACTAATAGATTCAAACTAAAACCAAAAAAGCCTATCAGGCTTAGTGCTACGGCCGCGGCCACATAAGTCGTTTCACTCATGTTTCCTTCGTGCAAGAAATCGGCTATTTCGGTTGTGCGATTTTCAAACATTTTGTAAGTGAATCAAATATATTTTTATACACACTTTTTATTTTCTATTCGGTCAATTTTTTATTTTTGATAAGACTTTATAATTGATACGATTTATTTTTTATTTTTATTATCATTATACATATTGACTATAGTTTCCTTGGGATGTTTTTTAAAAATATTTTTATATAAATTTTTTGTTTAAGCAGCTTTTAAATCCACACTGTATTAAGTAGTAATGCCGATATTTCAAACTGACTTCCCTTATATAGAGGATTGCGGGGGGTAAGTGAGTACCCCACCTAGAAGCTTATCAACCCCCTCAAAAACCGTAGCGTAAAACAGCATGCGCGAAATTCACTACTGTTTTATCGAATTTCTATATAAAGTTTCATAGTAAAAATATTGATGTCGCTTTTTAAATTATTTATAATTTTAATGAGTAATATTTTTTTTCCAATATCTTCAAGAGCATTCGATATAGTATATTATCTCATTTTTGTACATACCTGATTGCTGGAATATTTATGATTACATTAATTACACTTCTTATGTAATTTTGAGATCACCTGCGAGACTCAAAGAAGAACCTTTTTTTTTTATATATCATAACAGTTCCAGAGACTTACGAAATCTACGCTCCACTTGTCGAAAAATCGGAACAGAGCCTGCGGCTTTTGACGAAAGTTAGATTACAAATTTAGCAAAGAAAATATTTGAATTACATTTTTCGATCGTTGAATGTTATTTTTATACTCTGTCAATGAAATCGAATCTTAGGATTCCAATAAATACATCTTCTAGAATTCACACTTCACTATATAAATTTTACGGCGTTAAATAACAGTTGCATTAATTTTTTAAAAATGTAGTCAACATGTTTCCTAAGATGCTGGCATGAATGTCCATATAAGCCTGGGTCAGGGTACCTTGATCAGAATTTCTGCAAATAAAAGATATCTGCGTATATAGATATATAGATGACGATGATATAACGTGGCGCTGTCAACATTCCATGGCGACTGTGTAACAATATCGCCGATTAGAAACTGGAAAGTTCAACGTAGCTTCGTGGCTCATGAAAGAAAGAGTGAGAGCGAACTGAGACAGTTATTGCTATTGCAAACTGTGAAGAGGAGAGACAGAGCGAGAGTTTCTTTCTCGTTTGTATGACTTTTAAACACCTTTCCACGTCTTCTTATTCAAGGAATCTTTGGATCGTTCCGGTAAAAGTGAAACTGGGCGATGACGTAGTTTATTCGTTTAACTTTGATATTTTTGACAGTGGTACGCGAAAATATTATGGTTATACGTGTAACATATTTAGTACCCTGTGCGTGATAATTTATACATAATCAATTTAAAGTTCTATTATTACATATTGGCGTGCAACGGATGCTTGTAAATTGATTGGATAAGCTCTGTAAACTGAAGCTTGTAGAGAATCAATGTGTCTCGTTAGTCGAAAAAAAATAATTAAAATTGTCGAATTGTGTAACGCGTGGAAATAAAAAAATATTCCGGATAATCGCCTTGAGAGAAGGAAAGCCGTAAGAATTCGCCAAAATATTATTAATCCCACTAATGACAAAAATGGATCATACTCATTAAACTTGGATTATCTACAATAGCAGTAGCTAGTGTTCATGTGTGCAAACATTGAAACTTGTTAAGTGAAAATAATTAAAAGAGAGCCTGACACTCGACTGCAGTCAAAATGACGTTCACTGGATGCGTACTTCAACAAATTTTACTATAATATTCCGATGGTAAACGTAGTAAAAAAAGATTTGTCAACGTACGTATACGTAGTATAAGATCGTACGACGGATTACTCAATGTCGTAAAAATATGCGCATAAATTGCACGCTGTGAATTTTAAACGCACGTATCACACAATCAATTCTCATTGAGAATATACAGGAACGGAGTTTTGAAAAGAAATATTATAGATGGTTCAATTTTCATTAGACAAAAAGTGTTTCTCCAGCTTTATTCTTTTCGTATTAACGTTTGAATGCGCTACATGAGAACGTACGTGGCGTAAATAACTTATAAGATAATTGGCGTGAATGTCACCAACATTCACATATCTTCAGTGTCGCTATCCGAATCTTCGTCGATTGCTTGACGAGCTTTAGCTTCTGCTTCCGTTTTAACATCTGATGGAACACGCTCGTGCTTACCCTTAGTATGAGCACCGACCCAACTCATCTCTAGCTCAAATTGCTTGTCTTTTAATTCATCGTGCACCAGATAAATTATCCTGGCAGCTTCCTTGACTAAGTCCTTGCAGGTCATGTCCGCAAGTTTCAGCTTCTCGATTTCCGTCTTTGCTGACTGCTTAGCTTTACCTGATAAATGAGAATGTTAAACGTATTTACGCAGCATTTTGAAGTTTTTAAAATTCTTTCATATGCCTGAATTTTGTATTATTCATTACCTACAGCACATCCATAATAACCATAGGAGACTCCAGACGGATCTATCATATACATGGCAGGACCTTCTGCTTCGTAAGCACTCAGAATAACAGAACAACCATATGGTCGTAATGCTGAATATAGAGTATATGCATGCATGTACATAGATACACGTTCATTTAGATATTTTAAGGGAATGCCTACGCCATATTGCCCACGATAACTCGCTGCTTCTGATCTTGCTGTTTCCGCTATTTGTCTAGCATCTGAGATCAAACCAGAGACTGCCATTCCAACGTGATGGTCAATGTTGAATATCCTTTTGTTTGCACCAGCTTCATATAATTTTGATGTAACCAATTTCTCCACAGCAAATACAATACCATCCTTTCCTCGTAACCCAATAACAGTTCTGAATTCACAAGGCGATAAGAGAGAAACAAATAAGATATAAAGTATATAAAGAGTACAGCGTAGAACTCTATCGTAGAATTCTCTGAAATATACAAGACTCATAAAATATTTTTATTTATATACATACCCACTATTCTCTACAGCTTTCTGAGCATATTCAACTTGAAATACTCGACCGTCCGGCGAAAATTGAGACGCCGAGAGATCATACTGAAATTATTGTAGGTTAGATATCGTTCATTATATATTATAACAGTACTCCGAAATGTTCGTATTACTAAAATAATATAAATTTTACCCCTGTGCCGATGGAACTCATGTTTCACAGAACAGCTGAGAAATTAAAGTATTCAACACTAAGAAATTGTCTTTGTTTATGCGCTTATGCGGCGTGAATAGGCGAAAATCAAAACCTAATTGTCAGTGTAGCTGCCATGGCTGACAAAAGCGCCAGTGGCGACTCATACCTCCAATATTTCAACCATAAAAACGAAATCAAAAAACATTCATACAAAGATTGAATTATATGAAAAAAATATTTATTTTTCGTAAATTTTAACGAATTTCGATCAAACAGTATCGGATAATTTTATATTCTATAAAATTAAATCTTCATGGTAGAATATTAAATGCGTTATAAAATACAAAGCTCCAACGAGTTTATAATACATCAATTTGTTATAATACATTTATGCTATGTGATAAACAAATATATCAATAAATAATAATATCTATAACTAGTACTATCTCTGCTTAATAAGAAAATTTAATGTTCGAGTATGGCATGATTTTTCTGTATATTTAAAGCGTGCACTCGTAGCACATATATTTAAAGCCTTACGTTGTATTTATCTTTTTATTATCCTGTACTTCTACTGAAAAATGTACTTATGAATAATTCCCTGATTTCATTAGCGATAATCGAGCGCTCGTACTTCATATATGTACTTTCATTTTTTCATTCATGCTGCTCGATTCAATTTTATCGCATTTCGATTACGAAAGTAAATTATTACAAAAATATACACTAAGAATCTTTGAGATCTTTAGGTAACAGAAATACCGTTACGTAAGTTTTTACGATTTTGAATCGTCTTGATATAGTATGATATATAAATTTTGTACATCTACCTTATTATTAGATATTATAGTCTCTTAAAAACTTGATACTGTGCAGACATACTGCAGTTCTTTTGTATGAACTTTTTTGTGCTTATTCAAAGATGTGTTGTGCTTAAAGGATTTTCCACACTGTTCGCATTCAAAGCGCTTTTCACCAGTGTGTACAGACATATGTATGTCTAAATGTAATTTACGCTTAAATGTTTCTGCACAAATATCACAAGTGTAAGTCCTCGTACAGAATCGTACATGCCTTTTAATCATATGTCGCATCTCAAAGGACTGTCCACATATGTGACACTGAAGAGGCTTCTCACCAGTGTGAATTCTCATGTGTTCCATAAGATAATCTTTATTCGCAAAAGCCTTTTCACAGTGTGCACATTTTTGTAATCTGTAAACACAATGTAAATAAATTCTTTAAAAATAATTGTACGCACTTCATACAATATTATTATAACTAAATATGATACCTGTTCTCTGTGTGCGTTGTGGTATGTTTGTTTAGTCTTCCTTGCGTCACAAATGTTTTACCACAAATGCTACATTGATACGGCTTTTCTCCTGTGTGACTACTAGTGTGCACTGCTAGATGAGATCTTTTTGAGAAAGATTTTTCACAATAAACACATTTGTGTGGTCTTTCAGATGTGTGCGTATAAGAATGGTAGGTCAGTTCGGTTTTGCGTGGAAATTTCTTTCCGCAGACGTTACAGACAAATGGTTTCTCGGAATGTTCACAGCTTGTATGCTTGCAGAGGATTTCTTTTGTGGGGAATGTTATATCGCATATTTGACATTTGTACTGTTTTTCCTTCTTGTGAACATGCATATGGACGGTCAAATGACCCCTTTGAATAAATGTTTTCTTGCAGGTAGGACATTTAAATGGTTTTTCTCCACTGTGAAGACGCATATGTCTTCCCAGACCTGATTTTTGTGTGAAGAGCTTTTCACAAACTGGACACTGGATGCGTTCATTGTTGTGAACAGTCTGAATGTGTGTTTTAAGAGATGAATTTTTTGTAAAAAGCTTCTGACAGATGTGACACTGTGCCACCTTCTTTGTGGATTTTAATGGTGTCATTTTTATATTATCTCTCTGAATATTTGTACTTTTTCTGTTAGTGGCTTCTTCTGAGAAATCATTACTGTGATGTTTTGTTTCTTTATTAAAATTATTCTTCTGACTACAATTCTTCTCTTCCTTGATTAAAATCGTTATCTGAAGAGGAAAGCTTGAGTTTGAAATTAAGTTATTAGGCATTGTGCCATCTTTATGTAAATTTTGTTGAGATATACAGTTATGAGTTGCTTTATTTATTTCATGATTACTTTCAAAAGGTTCTTCCTTGACTTTAGATATCTACAATAAACACACATTATATTGTACATAAAGCATACACAGACATTATCCCTATTTGGATTTAATACTGCACATAGAAGTATTTATGGTGGAAAATTTAGTCTATCGGAGTGTTATACAATAATTTGGAGACCAGATATATGAATGAGGTTTTATCAAATATCAACTTTTTGCAGGCACTCACGAATCATTTAGATGTGATGAAAATCCTCTGTCAACAGAGGCACTAAGAATCATTCCGTAATCTCAATTAAAAATTAGTCTGTAGCAGAATAAATATATCATCATGCATATTGTCATATATCTAGCAACTATTTATCAAAATTACATTTCTGCCAATTTGAAAATATATAACATTATATTCAAATAAAAGGAAGCTCACATTTATGTTAAAGGCATTAAGGAGTTCACTCACATTATCTATAAGTGGAATGCAGATTATACTCTCTGGAACGATTTGTTTTTTATCCATTTTACAGGTATTTAAGCATATACAGATTCTCGAATTTAACTAAATCTTTACTTGCAAAAAAAGTATCTTGTCAAAGCCATAGTAAGAAGAACTCCATATTGTCAACAGAAAACATCCATCGAGTAAAGCTTAAACCTTTCTTATGCACGGTGCGTAAATGGAGCTTTTAATGATCAACTACATCTGGTGAAATTGTAGGAGCTATTGGTTGTTGATCAGGAGGTTTCATTCTAAAACCAGTAACATTCTTTTTTTAATATGAACATTCAATTGATATAGTGGCACAAAAAAAAGTTTCTTTCAAATTATGTAATAAAGAATAAATCAGTGCTGCTAAAAGTTGTCGAAAGTATCGATCCACGAAAAATTTGCGTAAAAATATTTTCTACAGATATATACTAATTTTTGAATAATGAAAATAAAAGGATTCTGTCTTGATTTTTCTTGAAATGCCTGACGATGCATCAAATTGGAATGAGGACATTATACTACTTTAAATTACGCCAATGTAATCTCAGATATGGCATGACTCGCGTATGGCGGTTTCCGCTAATCTGACGTGTACAAAAGTCAAACCACACGACCAGCCGTAGGTTAGGCGCGTGGAGATCGAAATCATATTTTCGTTGTAACAAGATTACAAAAGATGTTGGACCTTTTTACGATATTCAGTAAGGGCGGAATTGTACTCTGGTGCTTCCAAAGTACCTCGCAAATCTTTACGCCTAGTGTCAATGCCTTAATACGTAGTGTCATCCTACAGGTGAGCATTTAAATAAACACGTATCATCATCAAGGATGTTATCGAATGTGAGAAATTAACATTTTTCAATTATAAGTTCTGGTTGGTTTACCTAACTTTAATTTACTCAAAACTTCCTAGCGTGAATTTAGGTAATTCGCTATAGGTTTCGAAACATAATGTCGCATGATAATCTAACATATGCTTCTGCTATGACAATTTCATTGATATTTTTTACAGGAACGAACTGGAACTCATTCCTTTGAACATGATGCTCTGCGTCTTCAGTATAAGCTGGACAATGAATTTGAATTAGTTTTTGTTGTGGCATATCAAAAAATATTACAACTGTCATATGTCGACAAGTTCCTGAATGATGTTCATCTGGAGTTTAGAGATCGTTATAAAAATCAACTGCAAAATTCGCAGTGGTTTTTGGACTTTGATTTCAAAAAAAATTATGATCGTATACTTGATGCTGCTGAACATTGGGGAAGGACTCAGGCTAAATTACCCAAGCAAATGCGTACCTTTGATGAAAGTTTTAAGTCTAAAAAGACAGTTGCTAGTATGATTGAGAGGAAGGACGACAAGGATATTAAGAAACAAGGTAATTTAGATATCAGCTTGTACTTGATCATTCTTTAATTTTAATTAATCTAAATGGTGAAATATTACTCACATAGAGAGGTGATGGTAGTAGATTATCTATAACTTTATGTGATAGTCCTTTTTTATGGTATAAAGACAATTACAACACAATCACTTTCTGTAGGCTTTTAATTGGAAATGGGCATATGCTTTTTATACCTTTTAGGCAAGAAGAAAAAAGGGACCAATGCCAATGAAGATACTCAAAGTGAGTGTAGCACTCCATTTTTGTAGATCAATGCATTTTGAGTTAACACAGTAAAGCGATAACTTACTAGTAAAGATTCCTAACATATTATACCTATAAACACTTCATACGGATATTCATAATTTCACATTGAGTATTTTAATCATAGTGAAAATTCAAGAACCTCCAAAGCCAGAGTCGCCTAAACCAGCAAATAATCAAAATGGTGAACTCGATGAGGAAATTTTGATGGCCAATCGCTTAAAACTCGCGCAGAAGCTTACTGGACAAAAGAAAAAGGCTGAAAAGCAGTAAGCAATTGCTGATTTATCACATTACAAATAAACAGACATACTAATATTCTTTAATTTGCAGAAAAAGTCCAAAACCTGAAAAAGCAGGCAAGAAACCCCGAGTTTGGGAATTGGGCGGTACCAATAAGGACCTGGCAAATCTAGAGCGTACTAGGGATAAGCCTGAAGAAAGTGGAGATTATGTGCCAGCTGATACAAACGTAGGAATTTTATCATAAAAAATTATTTTACACGCACAACATAAAATTATTATAAAATTAACAATATAAACATGATGTTTAGATGATTGGTCAGATGAAGGGTGGAATCCGCGATTTGGAAGTAGAAAGTGAGTCCGAGGAGGATTCGTATGAGCCCGAAGTTGAAATTGAAAACGAGAAACCTCAGGTGCAAAAGAAATCCAATGGAATGTTTGCTATGTTTAAAAGTCTTGTTGGAAATAAATCTCTGACTTCTGAGGACATGCTCCCAGTTCTAGACAAACTAAAGGATCATTTAATATCTAAGAACGTGGCAACCGATATATCCAGCAAACTTTGTGATTCCGTCCGTGTGAAACTCGAGGGTAAAGTACTGGGAACATTCGACAGCGTCGCCAGTACTGTGAAATCTACGCTGACTGACGCCCTGGTGCAAATACTATCACCAAAGCGTCGAGTGGACATTCTTCGCGACGCATTCGAAGCCAAGAAAAACAGCAGACCCTACGTGATGACTTTCTGTGGTGTAAATGGCGTCGGCAAGTCTACGAACCTGGCGAAAATCTGTTTCTGGCTGATCGAGAACAATTTCCGTGTCTTGATCGCTGCGTGCGATACGTTTAGGTACGATTACTAACACCCTAAGTAGAATCTATATTACTCAGTAAAAAATATAATGATCTTATTCTCATATAGAGCTGGTGCAGTGGAGCAGCTAAGAACGCATATGCGTCACCTGAATGCTTTGCATCCTCCTGAGAAACATGGTAACAATACCATGGTCCAGCTCTACGAGAAAGGTTATGGAAAAGATGCGGCTGGTATTGCGATGGAGGCCATCCGCTTTGCGAAAGATTCCAAGATCGATGTGGTGCTCGTCGATACGGCTGGTAGAATGCAGGACAATGAGCCGCTCATGCGGGCTCTGGCTAAACTGATTAAAGTGAACGAGCCGGACTTGGTCCTCTTTGTCGGAGAAGCCCTCGTCGGTAATGAAGCCGTCGATCAGCTGGTTAAATTTAACCAGGCATTGGCTGACTATAGTAACTCCTCCAATCCTCATATGATTGATGGTATCGTACTGACCAAATTTGATACCATTGATGACAAGGTATTATAATGAGTTCTCATAAGATTTTCTTCTTTCTATTTGTAGATTATACTCAGAACTTGTTTTCTTATTTTTGAAGGTGGGTGCAGCTATTTCTATGACATATATCACTGGCCAGCCAATAGTATTTGTTGGAACTGGTCAAACTTATACGGATTTGAAGTCTCTGAATGCTAAAGCCGTCGTTCATGCTTTGATGAAGTGAAAACTGTTTTGCGTAATTAAGTCGTGGATGTAAAGCGTCATTGGTTATTGATTGGAGAATTAATGCATACGCGATTCCAAAAATACTTAATGCGGATATCGGGTTTATTCGAAAGGGTACAAGAAACATAAAGCCGTCGCTTTATTAAAGTGACAGCAGTTGTAAGACACTACTTTTTGCTAAACCTTAAGATTGTCTTAACGTCATCTATGGTATGCTTTATTTATTGTATAGATAGCTATATCGATGAATTTTATAGAAAAATTAAAGATTATGAAAAAAATTTGATATGATGATTTCTCTCTTTTCCCTAGTATTTTTACTGATATTACTGATCTCTTTGTTCGTTTTAACATCCACTTATCTCTCTGCAAAATTTTATAGCTAATTAAATTTTATTACATTGTATCTGGTTACTTTCACAGGCAAGACTTCTTGGAGTAAGTTAAAAAATAACAAAATATTCAAGAATAATAATGAGAAACTCTTATATCACAGGAATCTCAATATCCTTTACATATGACCCATTGGTAACTGATCATTAGTTCTAGTACTTCCTTCGACGTGTTTTGACGTGTCCTGCTCGTGAGCCTCTTCCTCAAGTTCCCAGTGTATAGCATCGTCAAATTTCTGATCCTCCGTAATAGAGCCAAACATGGTCATCCTGAGTATCAGTCCTGCCAGAAGACGATTGTCATTTCGTATTCGGATAAGGAACAGAGTACAAAGCGAAGACAAGAGAATAGAACAGAACAACAGAGTTGACTAGATTATAGATGGGAACGTGATGCCGGTTATTGGTGATATGAGTTTATATTGTATTATGTCCGTGGTAGGAGTAATAGGTGAGGGCACACGAGCACTATCAATGATTGGTCAAGATTAATTACCTGTAATTAGTCCAGAGACAATGGCGATGACCAAAGTGACCAGCAGTGCCAATAACTGATACGCAGCCTGCTCTCCCGCCGTTCTGTCATATCCTGCCGATATCCGGTTATAGTCGTCTCTCATTTCCGCCAGTTTTGCTTCAGAAGACGGTGCACGCGCCGGGAAGATCTAAGCAAAGTGTGTAACTTTATTGCTAGCTTTATTCAGCGGTCGCCATTATTCAGGACTTACTACGTAGAGAGAATAATAATAAGATTCCTCACTGGCTATGCCAGCCATTAGTGCGCCGAATAATCCCGCTAAAACGCCGGGCATTCCGTGTAAATTGTGGACGCCACAAGTGTCATGGATCCGCAAATGTTTTTGTATCAATGGCTGCAAGAAGAGGATGGGAACAGGTGGATATGTCGGTGTACCGGTACTTATCGACATCTTTTTGTAATTATCTTACCGTTAGAAATTTGTATCCAACTACACTTAGTACTCCAGCCAGAGATCCAATAGCTAGTGCGCCGATTGGTCGGCACATCATTCCTAAATATTTAAAAGAAAACTTATTATTACTTTTTTCGTATTGTTGAGCAGACGTTACTTTCAAATATTTTTGGGCGAATTTACCGGCTCCAGTTCCTATGGCAACGCCACCTGCGAGAGTTGAATTTTGAATGTGAACCATGTTAAATTTATTATCCTTCGAAACAACTGCTGACATTGCAAATGCCATTACGCAGCTGGCTGAGATTGATAATAGAGTATTGATAATGGCACGTTGTTGATTGTCTCCTTCGAGGGATGCACTGTTGAAAGACGGCCAGAATAACCAGAGAAAGACCGTTCCTTAAAGATAATTAGATCACGCTCAAAAGATATGTAAGTCATTTTTCAATGCTAGAAATTATTACTCAACCGCTAACCGATCATTGCAAAAATGTCTGACTGATACGACGGTCCCTCCAGATGATGTTCTTTGGGTTTTTCTCTGACACCAAAGACAAAACTTACAGCCAATCCAAAATAAGCTCCAAATGCATGGACAAACATGCTATCACCAGCATCTACAACCTGAAACACCGTATTGTACCAATCAAGAAAACACATTCGGCATCATCATCGAGGAATATCAAAGTAAAAATTATAAAATTGTTTTAAAATAGTAAGAAACACTAAACAGACGTTTCTGCGATGTTCTTCGAATAGCTCTTTGTACATACAAGTAGCCACATGTATCACCATATATAGAATTAACCGTATCATTCGAATCCCTAGGAGTCTTGTCCAAATAATTGCTCACCATTAGAAGGTGTTCGCCGATGTACTTGTTCGCAGTATAAATGATCAATTCGATTATCCCCATGAAAACCAGTTGCATATACGTGGTTTTACCCAAAAGAGCCCCCATGGAAATCAATGGCGCGGCTACAGCTATATCAGCACTCAATAACCTTTGTTATAAAAATCGAACGAAGAAATTATAAACGGTAATATGATATTTCTCATTCTATATTCTAGTGTTCAAGAGGATTTACTTACCCTTGAAGAGACAGGAGTGCCTCGCCGTTTTCCTTAATATGAACAACCCCGTCGCAGAGCAAAGCCACTTGAACGAGGATGGCGCCGACGAGAAAGGTCAATCCTATTGCACTTTGACCATAACGTCGTAGAAATGTCATCAAGAACCCAAAGCCGATCCATATCATCACGTGGACATCTTGATACACTGTACGTTTTAGGGGAGGAACCAAATATGATGGATAAATGGCATGCGGTTAATTCAGCGTTACAAAGCTGTCGTTATTATTCTCAAAAAAAAAAAGTAATTGGTAAAGTATAGATATACATAGTTAGTGGAAGTACAAGTGGTGCTTTAGAAAATTTCGTGGTTACCATACAAACGTTTCTTTAATCTTCTTTTTCTTTAAGGTACCCATACGTATGTACATTCACGTTTCTGCATGGAGAAGATATAAGGAAAAAACTTACGCGTATACGTGACTGGCAAGGTTTTCGGTTTCCCGTTTAAATGTTCTGAGATACTGTTCTCCTTGTTTTCGGCATTGGCCTCAGGGGCGTAATCGAAGGTCGCCAGGAAGCCGCAAAGGAGAAAACCCTCGATAAAGAGGAGCGTTATGCCGTAAGCAATTTGGCTTGTCATTTTCATTGAGGTTTCAAATCTTTGTTCTTTTTTCATCCTACTATACGAATGGCGTTTACTCTAAACAACGAACTTGTTATTTATAACTTTGAAATTTTATACTTCACAGATACTATTGAACCTGGTGCAGTGCTGTTGAAATAATTACACTAGGATCTAAGGATTATCCTGATAGCACTTTATTAATTCTGAACTGGCTACTGTGAACTTACAATAAGGACTCTGAGATTTCTTTCAACGAACATGGAATAGGCTGTGGCGACTCGTCGAAAACTTTTTAGAATATCGAACAGAGATCTATGCTGGTTTAAAGATGACGAGGTTGGCGTCGAGGTCGAATTCAGTTACAGTACGTCTCAAAACTTTTTACACCTGTGACGTATCGTTTTCCAATCTCGTATATGCTTTACAGTGTTGGTAACAAGTATATGACGTGGATGGATAACGCGGGTTTTCCAAGTCTCACGTAGGCTATGCTCATTCTTGTGTAACTGCAGCTGCCAGTTACTTTTAGACGAAACTGTATATAGAATTTTTGTTTTATGCATTAGTGAAGAGTATGAAGTATTGGTTATGTGTGTATGCAGACAGATCCAATATTTGAGCATGAATTCCCGGGCACGTGCATTCTGACAGTGTTACCAATTTTTCTTGGACAATGTTTTTTCCTGGATTTTTTGTCATTCAAATTCACGTCGGCACCAGAAACTTCTATGAGTCGCTTTTCATGATGCTTATTCTTATTAAATATATTGGTAAAGTAGTAGCAACTGTGCTTCTATCTGGGGCACAAATATATTCTTATTATCTTGATTACTCTAAAAAATTTATTCTTTCTTCCTCTTGTGTCAATAATGAAAAAATGAACGTTTTACATGCACGCTCTGCCTTTTTATTTAATTTCATACCATTTATTTACATTTTTTTTTGTAATTAAAAGTTGCTTTTAAACTTTATGGCTTTGCTTTGAGACTCGAACCATTAGTTAATAGCCAGCTTATATTCTAGCTTGAGTGCAAGTTATTATAGACGTCTTTATTAATAATAAAATATTAGTTCATAGCTGCTTACGTGCTCAGTTGCAATTAACTTTTTTACACGGATAAAACTAGCGGATTTATTTAGATTCATTTAGATTAATGTAAATACACGTATATTCTTAACCCTTTAACTACCACGGCACTTTTGTGGTTGAAAACTCTGGCCTCTTAAAGATAGTTTTATTTTGGTATAAATTTCATGAATCTATTTTTACTTCATTTTTATTTTTAGTTATTTTTAATACATAATATGATTACATAATAAAACAATATTCCTAGATGATATATTCACTTCAAACCACTGTTATGTAGTAGATTAATATAAATATTTATATGGCATTATTTATAATAGTAGTGGTTTGAAGTGAATATATCCTTCCAGGAATATATGGTAGTTAAAGGGTTGATTTTTGAATTTCCGTCTTTAAAACTTACTTGGATAAATTCTCATAGGATCCTTTTTGCTTCTGATATCGTTTGATTCTTGAAAGAAAAAAAATTCTTTATATTTACTTATCTTGATCTCTATACAAACATTCATGGAGTATATTTGTTCATACCGGTATGATTTTTATGCGGAATTATACTGGCCTCTGGACCATATGTTGTAAGTGTAGCCATTAATATCATTATGACAATTTGCAGTACAAATAGCAGAAACGCCTGCTGCTTTCCAAAACACAGAGGCAGCATTGCCTGCGAATGAAGATTAAGAATTCTCAATAATATTAAAAATTATTATAAACTAATTATCAACCCTTCGTTAAGAACGTAAATTTTAATGTGAAATCTAAACGTAGGAACTTTTTTAATTATCATACAAAAACGGACTTTTTGTTAACTACACATTCGTTAGACGACGTTTAATCAAATGAAGAAATATTTGGATCAATTTGTTATTTAATTGCTCTATATATTTAAATAATATAGATATAAAAATAAGATTTTAACATAGAAATTATTTTATTATAAAAAACGATTCACAATGCCGAGCAACGTGATTAACGAAAGGTTAATGTTTTTCGAAAATGGTTATTAGAAAAAAAGTAAATCACTCCCATACCTCTCCCATTTTTTATGTAATATTTTTTGTATTCCTCTTTATTTTTTATTCACTGTGGATCACTGCGGGTAATTTCACTAGAGAGCAATATTTATGAAATTTTTCAAAACTATTTTTGCTTCACAGTTAAGTGACTTTTTCATTAAATAAAAACGTTTTACTTTAGTTCCCTCCTCGTTTCAATTACATATGCTGACCGTCCGATGCGCAACTGACCTCGCTATCTAAATCGCCCTAACGGATATACGCCATTCGCTTAATGTTGTCTTTCATGTCGAATAATACTAAATTGTCATGATGCTAGAAGTTCCTATAGTGCGTTACATTATAGTAATAGATATATGTATAGATAATAATGAGTGAGTCATAAAATATGCATACAGTAAATGCACCTGGTATGATGTGTGAAAAATAATCCTTAAATATGTGGAGTACCGAATTTAATCCTATTATTAATTATTATTGGTATTGTTTTACATATTTAGTCATTATATTGTTTAAACTACGATCTGCGTACTACATTATATATTATTTCGACAATTCTGAAAAATCCTATAGATATATTTCCCCATCCTTTAGCAATGATCGAATTTCGATGGGAATAGAATTTATTCTGATACGAGATTCGATATAAGCTATTGACTATATAGTTAGATGGGATCGATATCTGTTGTTTAGAAGACTGATTTAGCTTTCCTAGGCCTCCAGGCTGATTTAACTGATTGATTTATTATCGGGGACATATCGATCGGCCAAACATGACATACGATCCTTAAACGATTTCGAATCGTGCATAAACAATTGTTTGTTGCTTTATCGTATAGCCGTAGAAAATACTTTTCGTTATTTGATAAATGCAAAGTACTTGAAAATTATGATTGCTATCAATATTCCAAATTTCGAATGATTTGAAGCAGCGTTATCCGATCTGATAAAAGATTCTATGCTGTTCTAAAAATTTTACGAAATCTCACGTTATCACTATATAAAATTTAGGTCATATGACGTAATAATAATTAATATACCCAAAATATAAAAATTTACGTATAATAAAAAAAATTATCAACCAAACCGGATGTTGTCACAGTTTGACTGCCAACAATCTACGATATACTTAAATATCACAAGCGATAACGACTGTCACAAAAAAAATTTATTTTCCACACGTTTCCCATAACACGAAAAATTTAAGCAGTGTTAATGGAAACAAGGGAAAAATGTCACAGGAAAATAGGAAACGCGAGTCCACAAAGTTTTCTTATCGCACAGCTACGATATGCAAAGACACCCTGTTACGATTCTACATACGAGAACGTACTGTTTCTACGGTTCGCGAGCACAATGAGTATCCGAGGAATCTCTTACTATCTTATATAAACTCGCAGCGAAATTGGTAACAATTGTACTTTTACATAATTCTCGAGATATTTTCCAAAAATAGAGCATCGTGTCGTAACAGTATAGGAGACATTTTTTTCGCCGTCTCTCATCATTTCTACAACTTCATCCTCGTCATTGTCTTCTGTCGTCTCCCTTTCTGACCCGTAAGTAACGAAATGCGAAACCATGATCCTGCCAATTAATAAGGCTAATTGAAACTAGGACGTGAAAGAATGAGAATTTATAGTGAGCACCGGGCAACCACATTCGTCCCCCTTAACGAGAACAGCTACGACAATGACAATCAGGATTAAAAGTTCGTAAGGTCAGACAGAAAACTTAAAAAAATTAACTGCATTCTTCACAAAATTGTAACATTCATTAATGCTCTTTTAGGATTATTTTCATTAATTAAGATAATCGAAAAATTCAAAATTCGTCAAACATATTAGTTAGTATCTTCTGATACATACTTACGGTTCTTATGATCATCCAATTCCGTGAAAAATAAATTTTCTCAAAACTACCTCAAGCTTGCGAAATCTTTAAAGTCAGACAGTCACTGACATTCTAGGCTGGTCGCGAGCTACTAGTCGGATTTATACTGTACTACAAATCGATAATCAGCCGTGGTTTACTGAGAAATTAGTACAGTAACCGCAGTAGCATCTGTGCAAATAAAACATTTTTTTTGCTCCATAGAATCATTGACGCATACAGCCAAAGGGACTTGAATAATACATGGCTGCTCGAAATCCGCTGAAATCCAATAAATAATCAAAATGTTGCGCTCCAGGTGCGGTTTCGCCACTCCACTGTTCCTTACCACGGCGAATTTTCAAATTTCCCGCCGTCTCAGTCTCAGCGCACTGAAAAAGGCATAGGGGAACATGGGGGCGTCGAGGGAGAATTTCGGTAGAAAGACGTGCAAAATCACTACGCAGCGGGCAGGATACCGTTTCCTTTATTACAACTAAATTAACAGACGAGTTTACAATACAAATCGATTTGCCACAGTGCACTGCCCAACGGCGGCTCACGGCTATTCCGAATCGTAGTGGCTAGTCTGACGCAGACCTGTTCTTATTCCCGAGTGCCAACCGAATCAGCGAATCCCCTCGCGGCCCGATTCGCGATCTAACGGGCCTCGTTGGACACGAGCTTCTCCTTCATAAGGAATGTGCACTCTGACCTCGGTATCCACCCAAGGCATATTTGTGTCAGCATTACTCCCGCTCGGATATCCTTGTTCGCGAGATATTCTCCAAGACCGTCTTCGACCGAAAACTGGTTGTCTGATAAATCCCTTCAAAAATATCCAAATTACGGCAGCCGTGTCCCTTCTGCCTCCTCCATTGGTAAAACGTCCTGGCTCTGCTAGGGCGTCCACTGGGCACTCGGTGTTCCACATACTCGCACCGTACTGATAATCCAAAAATCGGTAGCCACGGCTTTCCGCGAGGAATCCAGATGATCGCGATTCGCGATTATCCGATAGCTCAGCTATCGCCCGAACACGGAAGAAGAACTTTTACACTCTCGATCTGCCGGTCGATCGATTTCTCCCTAGGAGACACCTGGTTCCCGGGAACCCCTCCGTACCACTGTCCGCAGTAGATCGAAAATCAAAACAATCCCCCCTTCCGGCTCCCTCCCCGTGCAGACTCAGACCAGGGCCGGATGAAGTTACTATGTAAAAAGAAGAACATTAGGTAAACAAACAATTTACACCGTTTTCGTGTCTTCAGTTTATTCTTCATATTGCTAAATCTTATAAAAGAACATATATAATACATATTACAGCTGACGGCTCTTTGTAAGTAGTTCATCTTTCTTTTTTTACTTGCTTAACTTAGAATTACGTTGACCTCAAGCGCAAATGACTGAACGTACGCAAAGAGTAGGAAAGAATGATAAGTGCATATAGACAGGGTATCGCGACATGAAGATACAGAAGATAATTATATTACGAGTATCATTAAAGCATAAATTATTAATCAGGATAATATTAATAATGAAATATAAATTTTAGTTGAAAAAGAAGGAAGGCCCTTAATAATACAGGAAAAGAGGTTCAACTCATCTTTTTTGTCGTTTCCCGATAAGCTTACTTTGTTCCTTATGATTAAACGTTTCAAGGTCTTATTAACAAAAAAAAAAACACGCGATCCTTCAAACCAGCTGATAATACGAGACTGAAGCAGCGTAAAGAAAAGACTCTGATAAAAAAGTACCAGTCTCACACACGAAGCGCTCTTATACGTTAATGGTTGCCGTATTCATATTCGTCGTGCTCTCTTTTTCTTTCCCCCCTCATTCTTTTTCCTTTCGCCTCTCCTCCTCGTTACAATAGAAAATGCTAATAGTAATCGATAAGAGGTACACAATTTTTCAAGTAAAAATTGTATTGCTGATACAGTAAGAACAAAGGAATTTACAATATGATGATGAGACAGGAGTACAGATAATAATCATATAAAAATTTATCGACTTCCGGAAAACATTGATTCTCTTATTCAGATTCGTATCCGGTGAAATCTTTGGCTCCTTTGAAAACACACAAGAACGACGTCTTGTTTGGTTTTCCGGAATAGAATGGATATCGACCATGATAAATAATAATGATAATAATAATAATAATAATAATAATAATAATAATAATAATAATAATGACGCTAATAATGGTAATAATAAGTAATAAAAGCTAATGCTAAGATGGCACTAAATAAACATAAGAGCATAAAGTTACATATAATGGCGGTGCGCGTGATATTTGGTCTTATAATACAATGAGACATGTGTATATTTGTTTTTATCTCTTAAACCCGAAACCAAATGTCACGTTTCACATTAGTTTCCCAGTCTGAAATTCATCCGATATGCGCGCGCATCGCTTTGTATTCCAGAAATACACGTATTAGCTAGCTTCACCTCCCACATGTATAATGTATGTAGATAGTCATTAACTGTATTTCATCCGTTTCCATAAATCTTAAGAAGATATTCTCTGTCTCTCTCTCTCTCTTTCTCTCTCTTCCTCTCATTTAATCCGGATTGTCTCTCAACGTGATTCACGATTCTCACGAGCGTGTCCCGTCAATATCATGATAATTCTGTGATAAGGATTACACTCGCACGATTTCATTGAAAATCGCTGTCTGCGATCCTCATCCTATAATAGAGACCTCACGTAGCGCGTGGTCCAGTATTAGAAACAGGACTTGAGTTTAATAATTAAATAATAATAATTTGGCAAATCTGCCATACAGCGCGAGACCGCAGTATTTTAAACCCGAGCCGCAAAGTTTCACGAGTGATCTCTATTATCGTTCATTTTCCTTATAGATTCCTTCTAGTGCTAATATTATAATTATTATTATTATTATACGTCGCTTCTCCAGGAATGTGCATTCCCACGTGACTTCACGGCTCGGCTAATTGACTAAACATAAATCGTCCAGCTCTGCGATGTCCGGTTTCATTCAATTCCATTCAATTCCATTCGTTACTGTACGAGGAGCAGCGACATCCTGCACGAGGTCGTGAGGTCACCGCCTACCTCCGTAGAGTAAAAGTTTGACAAAAGTGTCGGTCGAGGATCGAAATACAAAAAGATGAGAAAAAAAATTACAGAACCAATGAAAGGTCCTTCTACGTGAAGAGGACGATCGGCAGGATGGCGGAGAGGATCAGGATGGAGAGATTACGATCGGTCCTATCGGCATGCGATAACGAGAATATAGAGAAAGAACCAGCTTTCGAATTTTCACGATGACTCGAGGGCTGCTCCGACGCCATTAAATCCTCCCTCGATGGTTCCGGACATGGAAGTTCTTCTGGCTTCAGGTCGAACAGGTGTTTCATGTATCCTGTTTTACCCTCGACTATCTCCACCTGGACGAGGACGAAGAATCGATGGTGAAAATTTTACGAGTGTCAATTGGACAAAGAATATCACTAGATGAAGATCTAGGGAAATTTGTTACCTTGGTTTGATTTCCTTCGGGACGACTTGGATAACCGTAACCTTCCTCGTATTCCTCGTAGTAGTCGGCGTCGTCGCCCATATAGGCGTCGTCCTCTGTGTTACGGTCCTTGAGATTATCAGCGGTGTACTCGGCTTTTTTTAGTAACGATAGAAGAAAAATATTTTGACATTACAGCTACCGTCATCTACTTTGTGAAGTTTCAGGTAAATAGAATTTTTTTATATTTTAATCTCATTACCTTCGTTCTGAGGAATATTAAGTCCTTTGACGGCATCCTGATCAACAGTTGTCGCGTTGTTACTCTCCAGGAAACAGGTGAGCTCGTCGAGGACGTCTTTGAGCTTCAAATTCTTAGTCTCGTTTTTGAGACCCCAGATCCAGGCGAGCCTGCAGTCGCAGATGAGATTATTGCCTGAAAGGATTACGATTGTGAGAATTCTTAATGGATGCTGAGTATAAAGCAGATGGGGATAAAGCCAGTGGGTCGGGTTAGGTTAAAATCAGAAATAGAGTAGAAAATAATCAAAAGAAGTAAAAAAAATATACCGGCTAGTTACAGACGTATTAAAGGGCGACTATACATATATATATGTAAAGTACTGAGAAACTTCTCATTTAAATGCGTCCAAGCTGACTCAACTTTCTTATTAAAATAAATTTATAAAGCAATTTCGCGAATGTTTTAATAAACCACGTCCACGAGGGAGGAGGATCTGGCTTTTTCTCATTGAATTACTTCAGCTGAGGTATATCGTGGGCCTAAAAAACTACGTGGAAACGGGCCTTAAGGTCCTTCCGTTTCCATTTCTCATTATCGTTCCTTCCGTACTTCCCGTTTATTCCTCTTTCCTTATCTTTGTCTTCTACCGCAACCTCTCCCTCTTTCCTGTATTCGTCGTCGCCCCAGACTTTAGCCTATTGGGACTCGAGCACCTAAATCGAGTTTAACTCGAGTCGTCCGTTGAGGATTCCTCGATTTTTTTTGGATTTGGCAAAATGCCCAGCTGCCCGTTCTCATAGCGGCGACGAGTTCAGACGCGGAACATTTTCCATGAAAGTATAAGACGAAACTCTTACGAACTTTCCGTGGTACCAACTTTTGAATAATTCAATAGGGGGGACCGACAAAACTGGGACGGACTCGGAGAGGCCCCTTTAATTAATTGTTTAATAATAAATAGGATATCGCCCCCCCGTTGCCCCTGGATCCCTTGGGAATCTGGGCTATTCATGCGGTCCTGGATGAAACAACGTAGTCCGGGTACCCGAAGATAATAGCCCAGGGTCAGACACCATACAGGACACTACCTACATTGCATCCCCTTTTTCAAACCCTCTATATAGGTATCATAACCCACCGCCCGATACTCTGTACACGTAGGGAGTATCAACTTTCTCTTTTTTTTTACAACCTGCTGAAAGGGTATAAAGATCCCAAGGGACTGATGGGCGAGTGAAATATTTTGCTTGGGTATCCGTATTCTTGTCCCGCCCTCCAAAAAACTTTTTTTTAAGTACCCAAAAACACTTTCAAATTTTACAGGGTGCGCCAAGTCACCGAGAAAATTCGAGTCTCAAATTTATTTTTGTGGACCAAGAAGAGGATGCGTAGTTGTCAGGATTTGAGATAACGTCAAATGGGTGGGTTGGGTGGTATAAGACTCGGCAGTAGAAAGGGATGGTGGCCTCGAGTTGCAATATGAAATATGTAGAACTTGTCCCCCAACTCTCGACAGAGAACCCTGAGGGTGGTACGTCGAAAAACGCACTTCGAAATAATAACAAACCCGGTACACGTGAAGGGTGCGTTACATATAATATCATACGGGGGAAATAAAAACGGTATCGTAATTTATTGAGAGGCAATTTCGAGGGACGTACGCTGAGAGCTTATGCCTGTCTCATACGCAAAGGCGATGAAACTTTTGATCCGACTCTCTTATCCGGCAATGCATCTAAAGTAATTCACGCATAGAATAATATGAGTCCGTAGGGATATGTTTTTGGTTATTCATACCTTTTTATCCTCTAGGGATTTTCGTATTGTAAAGTGAAAAAAAATCAACAAACATTGTATACCCAGTGGCATTAAATCCCAGTAGAAATCTGTGAGCGAACAGGAAAATACGCTGTGATACATGTCGAAGTTGACCGAATCCTACCGACATTTCACGAACGACGAGCAGCCGCTGTGTTCACTGAAAGATTTGGGAAAAAAAGGCCATATCGAAAATCCGAACGAGGTACAGGAGAGGAACGTGTCGGTGTAAAATTTGTAAAATGTCAATAGTTTGCCGATGGCAAAGAGAGCATACGAATTCCGAGGGTAATCGTAGCGTCGCGACGCCGTGTAGCGCTATCGATATACGAAAATCGTTATCGTAAATCAACTTACGTATCCGCTTAAAGCGTGTTAATTAAATTTCTCCAGTAAATTTTTCGTACTGAGGATTCGTAAAAATAAATATTATCATTTGCTTCGATTCGTGATTAACCGATGCATATATAGATATACAGGGCTTTTTAGGTAAAACAAATAATTTGCCTTGACGCATTGAGAGAGCACGTGACGATTGACTAAGGATGCGAATGAAAGGTGAGGCAGAAGTCAAGCAACAAGGTCGAATCCACAAGTTAACGACAGATGGCGTCCCTTACGTTCCGTTTAATCGCGCCAACTGGCTGAGACGCTGGAAATTCGTTAACGCGACGTCGAATCAAGACGGATTTACAGTAGTAAAGTCGTAGCAGGGACAATATGCATATACTATATCTATATACACGTCCAGTGTAGGAAAAGGTAGGAAAGCAGAAGGGCGTGTAACCGGTAGAGGAGCAGACTACTACCACGCCCCCGTCCCGAAAATTTCATCCCCTGAATGATTAAAACCTAATATAGGGACACGCCTATCAAAAGGGGGTCGCTGCGCCCCCGCGCTAGACGCTCCGCTAAAAGCCCGACGTCCCGACGACTAACCCTCACGAAATTCACCTCGAATTTTCACAGTCACTGGCTTCAATTTCGTTTCATGGCTTTTTCGACCCTTCGTGACCTCCCTTGCGAACCGCTACCGCCGACGCCCCCTTTACCCAAAAACAGAAAGAGAGCGCAAGTCCCCTCCAGCCACGTGGAGAGAGAGTTTTTGATTTTTTCATTTCTCTTTCCTTTACACCTTTCCCATAGGGAGTTTCATTTTTTTCCATCAATTAATTGACATCATTAGACTAATGCCGACACACACAGAGCTGACCAGATTCATATATTATACAAGATCGCCGATAACAGGCATATGCCAGCGATGTGATTCTTATCAAAATTGAATAATGTCATGTCGTATACTATCGTCCAATCAACACTGCCCTTTGTGACACGTGAAATTTACTCGTTCAGATATTTGACGAGCGTCCGGTACTCTTTAAATACGAAATTTCGATATCACCTGACATTACGTAATTGCGGCTAGATTAGCGATCCGTATTAATTACTATGGAACGCAATTAACGCACGAGGCGATACCAGCTAAATCGAGCTTTCCAGTTAACCAATAGCGCGCAGAGTGGAATAGGGGTCATTGAGCAAGTATGTGTCACAGGGAGAGAGATAGAGATAGACAGAGCATACGGGAGTGCAAGACAGAGAGAGCGAGCACGAAGAGCCCATAGAGTGACACGGTGAAATTATTAGCAATCGAGGGAATTTAACGATATACACGGGAGCCGCGAATGAAATTTATTCCAAGTGGCAATTCGCGGGGACGTCGCGAGATAAATGTTTGTCGATGCGGGATTAAGTTTCCCACCCTGCCTAACGTACCCCTATAGCTATACGAATGAACTTACTCCCCGACTATCATCCCCCCCAAATTTCTCGAATGACATTTCCTTTGCCATTGGCAGATACCAAGGTGAGAATAAAAAAAGAAGGGGGGCAGGGAGGGGAAGAAAAAATTGTCCAACGGCATCATCAGCGCTATTTCTTTATACACCCCCTGATTGTTCCGGCGCATCCCTCTCAGTGGGTCGAACCATCTCAACCCCTGTATCTACGTGTGTATATATAGCCACGAATGTCGCCCTTCTAATACGTTATTAAACCCCCCCCCCCCCCCCCCCCGAAAAGTCAGGCCCTAAAAGCCAAACTCAGTTACCATCCGCAACCCCCGTGTTTTATTTCTCTCGCAGCATCCCTGAACAGTAGATATAGGTATGTCTAAGCTTCTATACGTATATAGGGGGGTTGTTTCTCAACTGTACGTTTATTCAGTACCAGATAGGAACGATCTTCAAACACGAACCAGAATATATTAGGCGATTTTCTACTAAGGAGTTTGAAAGGGGCGAGAGGGGGCAGTTAGAAGGGATGACAGGGAATGAGTGTGTACGTATGGAAAGTGGGTAATATGCGGCTGAATCTAACAAGTCTCCGAAGCTCAAGGGTAGTTTCACATAAGCCAACCGCGGAGCACGTTCCTATCCTTCGCTCTAAATGAGGGTTGAAGCACGAATCAGCTTTTGTTTATCCAACAAGATAACTCGGCCAATTTCGTGGCACAAAGGGATTTCTGATTTGGCTGACTTTGCGATCCTCCTATAGGCAACGTGGATGATGGCCGATCTGGCAACGACCATCCGATTTGCATACCTCCCTGAAATAAACAATGGACCTCCACAGCCCATTTCTGATACTGTGAAAGAAATTTTAGAAAAAATTCATTATCCCCGAAAGACTTTTTATTCCTGGTCTATCGTTTGCCTTTTTTTAGCCTCCTACCTCTTTTTCAACTTCCTCCTGGCTTGGTGCATCCGTTCCGCGTGATTCACAGTCGCCATGCTAATTCGCCATTTTGCAAATGGATTCCAGGAAGTCCCAAGTAAACTCCTGCTTCACGGGAACCCGTGACACAATCGAGCGCTCGATATTTTTTACATTCTTCAGCAGCTACTATGGTTATAAATGTGTGTGTATATATATGCAACCAACTAGGTAGCAAATATAATCAGTAAACTCAGTATGGTAAGCACAGCTAGCATAGCTGGTATAATCAGTATAGAGCACATATAGGTTATGTTAGCCGTACAGCCAACCAGGCAAAGTACCTAAGCCGAAGTCGTTATATGCAAATGGCCCTAAAACACAGTACTTGAGCGTTGCGTAGCCCGCAAGACGTGAGTTTTAACTGGCGTGAATTTACCACCGTCGCTATGTAGTAAATTGTTCTGTATTGGAGGAGGAAGCGTCGCGACGCTACGAACGGTAAGTCGTAATACTTTGAGAATCTTTGTGTTATGAAAACCTATAAAAAAAAAGTTATCTCCTTTTGTTTTTTTTTCGTTGCCCCTAAACTGCAGTATTTTTCAGACATATAAATCATGTAATTACGTGCAGGCATACATAGAGGATTACGTAACGAGGTAGTCAAGAACGGTTAATAAAATCAGCAACGTAGAGTTTATACCTTTATAGGAACTATGACATGGGGTATTTTGAAATTAAAGGAAATTTGCTAATGGTGGGTCCTTTTGTAAATACGCCATTACGGTCATGACTACTCGACTCGAATTGTCTGTACTCGGGAGTGGCCCGATTAAAACGGTATAATTATTTCAATTTTTATCTTAAATTAAATCCGCCCTGTGTTGCCCGAATATTTAAAATCCCGACGATCATCCACAACCTACGTACCCACCTACCTTACCTACCAACCTTCATCCAATCTGCTTAATTGCGTCGTTCTCCTTTTCCCTGGGCTCCTCGAAGCAGCAGTTTTACGTACCGAGAGAAAATGACTGTTAATTGTTAATTAGTCGCGCGGCCGAGATGCTTATGCAAATAAGCATTTATTTTTTCTTTTCCCCGTTCTCTCCATACCAGGAGATCCCTTCTACCGTTTCTAAAGAGAACTCTGGGGGAGTCAGGTTGCCTTCAGGAATGTACATTTGTAATGACGTAAAATGACATTGTGCTTCGAGCACTTGGAAGCTCAAAGTGTTACAATAGCATTGATATGTGTATACATATATTTAGTACTTTGCTGCTATGCCAGTTCAGTGACCCTATCGTATCTTGAACTTGCGGAACAGACCAGACCTAAGAATTCCGTGGTACCAGGAGTACAGGCTGATAATTTGTATAAATCTATAGTAATACTGGGCAACCATGGCGGGGACACGGACACAGAGTTGAAGTTCTAAATAAAGTTGAAGATTGAAAGGGAAAGCTTACTCCAGGCAATTTAGATGGGATCCATTGAGGATCAGGCGCAAACAAGGGTAGGTATGATATTTCATATATTTGTCAATTTAATAAAGTGCTTTTAATGGATTGGCCGGAGACCAAGGAAGCTCCGCCATGTTGTAGTTATTGGAATCGACTATACCGTATAAATATATATATACAGATATATATACACAGTGAATCATCATCATTCCGGAACTGGCTTAGAAATGATCGTGTATGGGGCTCCGGTCACGCCTACCCTGTTAACATCCAGGGGGTTGTTTTGATTCTTTTTGTTCCCATATACATTAGCCCTAGTCGAACCCTTCTCAAAAATTGTATCCAGAGTCGTGCTGAGGAGCCGCAAGGGTTCGGCATCACGACAAAGAAGTAGCGAAACGATTTCGATCTGCAACGAGAAGCCTGTGGGGTCAAAATTGGTGGATTTAAAGGGTAGCTACCGGTGGAGAAAGAAAGAAAAAAAAATAAAATTTAAGGGAGAGAACAAAGTTTGTTACAATTTCGTCATTCGTAACAATCGAAGGGTGGACGAATTTCGAGGGGCAGGGGGACAGTCGGGAATATAATTAAAGGTCGCCTCTGGCCCTGCCAAGGGATGTTTTGGTATCATTATAATATTCTAAGCTCACTCATTCATATTTCTCATTCACCCTTAATGTTTCTCATTCATAGGGCCCAGTATGCTAGCGGAATATATACCTACGTGCCGAATCCCTACGGCTCGAATGTAGGTCCCAACGAAGTCGAAGCGACTCTACAATTACGCTACCCTCGGCAGCTATAAATTTTCAGGCATACATATTCAAAATGGTAGCCCTTATGAAATAATCATGGAATTATTACCTTGCGCGGCTCACGGAATAGACGTGGCATCCGCGAAATCCTCTATCTCTCTCCTCGCTCTCTCATATTCCATTTACCCTTGTTCCACTCATCCCCTCACTATACGCATATATATGTATATTGTATAGTATATATATATATATATATATATATACACACTATGATCATCGCGAACCATGACGGTGAGCATCTACCTTTCACGCCAAAACCAAAACCGAGGGTGCCTTTATTCGCTCCTGTTCACCCACCCCTCGAAGCGTTTGCGCCTCGACGCTACCGAAGGGAAAAAAAAAGAGACGCCTACCCGGTACGAGTCCCTGAAAAAATTGTGATAAAAATTAATGAAAAGTCAAGAGAAACAACCCCTCCGTCCTCGAGTTATCCGATATATTTTTATCCCTGTCCGCAAACCAAGCCCTTGCTACTCAATCGGCTATAGGTAGACATATACTATACTCAAATAAAGTACCCTATTATGTTTCTACATTTAATACAGACCCAACGTTACTTGACTATTGAAAGTACGTAGCTGCTTATATATCCCCCTATATACTTAAGCACAATAGATATATTGAAATACATAGATACCCGGCATCCACTACAGGAATTCTACGTCTCGATAACAGGGCTGCAGAGGTTCGAGCAGACGCTGCAAGTGTAATTGATGTTGCCTCAACACGTGTAATACATAGGACAATAGAATCTATATGGGAAGTACAGTAATCTGCATAGAATGTGTTGTATTAGAATAAACGAGAAGAGTGTACAAGGTTAGGGTTGGGATGACCGATAAGTACCATAAGCCAAGTGCGTCCTACTGCGGGGGGTTATTATATCAAGTATCTATGTGATTTATGTGCATTAATAAACGTTTACACATAGTAGCAGGTCGTAGGGTACTCGCTGTAAGCACAAAGGCTTGACGGCAAACGCTCTCACCGGCAAAGACGGATGGAACCGTCAAATTGAATTCCCGGCCCTGGTACAGGGCGCACCCTCAACAAACGGCCGGGATGGGCCGCCGGAATTCTCGCAAGCCCGAAATTTCCGGTGTAACCAGCGCCACGCGTCGGCACCCTCCGCACTTACTCGTCCACTCACCTGTCCACTACTTGACAGCCGAAGTTCGTGTGCTGCGCTAACGGAATTTCCGACGGTTAAATACCGACGAGCTATTTACCAGATTGCCAAGGCATCTCGGGAATTTTCGTGCTGACCGTATGAAATAACTAACTTGGACAATCGACAAATTCTCTTGAGTGTCAATCCTCGAGGATGCGTCCATCTTGACTTTCGAACTTGTACCCGTTGGAGTGCATGCAGGATCACGTTGGCTTAGTATCTACTCCAGTGGGACCTAAACTATGTTCTTTTGAGTACTGTGTACCGGGTTGTTTAACCGAAACGTATCACCTGAAGTTGGCGCCTATTCGATTCTTATGGTAAAACCATGTTCAGCTGGTACGCTTGGGCTGAATGAGTAGCTATGTATATATGTGTAATGAAAACGGTTTGACGATGTTTTGGTAAGATCGAAATATATACGGTGCTCGGAAAGTGCGAGATTCGTCCCTTATCGTGAGTATCGTTTCTTGTATCACTATGAGATTTTGCCAATTTGCAATTACCGTAAGGAAACTTCTTGCTGCGAGTCACGTAATTTCCTGTGTGACATCTCGATTCTGAAGAGCCTCGTTTTTACCCATTAAAATTCAGCACGTGATTGCGAGTTATTGGTAATGTTGAATGGCGGGAAGGTATGAAAATAAGATTAAAAAGAGGACATTAACGAGTCGTATGTTTCTGGGAAAACTAATGAAAAAAAGAAAAAAAATGCACTAATTAACGTACGCACTAAAAAAGTCCCGTTATACACTACTATTTGCACGTATCGCGTTCCTCTTCACGAGTTTTTCTAAATATAGCAATATTCAGCACTGCCGGCAGTCTTGGTTTATAAACATAATTATTTTCTATATCACGTGACTGCTACCGATTTTCAAAATAGACTGTACCGTTTCTTTCTCACCAGCAGAGACTAACCTTTAAGCAATTAAAGGGTAGCTACCCCATCACATTTTGAACCCTCGTCCAAGGGCGAGCATTTACTCGGGCATAATACGCGTTATGGGATTACGTCAAAACATCCTAGCCAGTCCAGACATACTAACAGACGTACATATATTTACAAAGGGAAGTATAAAAAAAGAAATAAAAAAAATCGAAAGTGAACGCGGCGAAAGGGGTTCGTCAGTTCCGAACCGGACCTACCCTTAGCGAATACCGAATCAAACGAGGCATTGTGGCCCCCAGGATTGCATATACATACATTGCACACACGAGGCAGACATATGGAAGAGGTAAGAGGGGTGGATGAGATAAGGGGTAGAGGGATGCACATACATTACCATAGGCACGTGTGCGCGCACGCACGTATCGCCCGTTTGTTTACCCTGTAGACCGGCTGTCCGTAGAGTCTCGAAAAGTCGTAGACGAACCTCGGTCCTAAAACCAACCCCTACCCGACAAAGGGTAGGGGGTTCACCCGCGGTCGCGAAACCACCCGACTATTGCCTTACGAGGCATCAATTTTACAAGGGCTCCTTGCAAAACTACCCCCTTTCGTTCGTTCCTTCTTCTTCATCCTACCCTACCTACCCCTTTCATCATCCCTCTACCCTTACAGCCCACAGTCGTTTTGTACATCTCAGCTCTCCGTGACTGATTGAGGACTGACTGTTTGAGGAATGCGCGATCCAATAAATTGATCGTGGGGCTGTTATCGATTGAGTAAGGTAGACCTAGAGCGTAGTGTCGATATGGGAATAGGGGTCGAGAGGGTGCGCGAGAGGACAGCTCTTGCAGATCTACATCCCTGCCACGAGACGTGGAGTTAGAATTCGTGCCGGGAATAAATTAGGTGGAGGTTTAAAGCGATTAGGAAGGTCAGATTCTAATCCGGAAAAACGAGCAGGATCGGACGGGCAGATGCTTCTTTTTTTTTCATGGCGACTCGGCACTGAGTTTCAAACACGAATATATGTGTGCTTGTCTGCTTCATTGCTTGCGAACCATCGTTTTCCTCTCCCCAGTCTGCCTTCCATCTCTTTCTCCCTGTACGATACATGCATGTCAGTCCTCTCTCTTACTCACTCACGCTCCCGCCACGTCTCTGTGACGTAATCCGTCCCATTTATTAAAAGTCGATCCGTATTGTTTTACGGCTCACCCCGTACGCACAATGAAAATGCTCGAACGCCACATGGCGTCCATGTCGATCAGTTTCACGTCCCCAACGCGTCAAACGTCGTGGGAACATTGGCTTTGCATTCGAGTCTTGAGAGTCAAGAGAGGAACGATATTTCTCTTATATACGTTTTTATACGTTTTAGAGAGATTGCTGAGACTTACTGGATGTAAATTGAGACAATTCTTATAGCCTTTTCAATCAAGATTCACACTCTTTTAGTTTTATCTTCTTTCTCTTGGTAGAAGTTCCTTGGTAAATACCGCGGGTTGTTATTTACAGTGAATGAGGATTGAGAAATTTATTTTCATTTATTTGGCGAACGTTAATTAATCCCTGAGAGCATGGCAAATACTAAGGAAAATGGCGAGTATTGTCGCGTGCTGAGAGCAAAGGCAGAAGGAACGATAGAAAAGAATAGATCAAGCCTATAATATTCATCCATAGGTTCCATCTATATTCAGAGCTGCTTACACGTACCGGAGTCGAGACTCATTTGAGAATAATATTTCCTGAATTGCGAATAATAAAGATTTTCAAAAGTCCCCCCCCCTCCCCCACTTCTCTCACGGCTCTTGCCTGCAGTCCTGTATTAAATCCCGTTGCAAATCCCCCATAGGGTGTAAATCATACGAACGCAGCTTCCAGCCTGATCCAATCCTATTTATCCTGTCCGATCCGCATAAAGGACTTCCATTGCGCGATGGAGAGAAGCATATAGTCCAGTTATAGGAATATCCTATAGGATTCTGTACACCACAGTAAATTCATCTCGACTCGAACACCCGGTATATTTCCTAGTGACTGTGCCATATAACTATACAGGTACTAGTAGGCATAATGTACCCTATAACTAGATATTTTATATGGGATTGTCTAAGTTAGTTTATGCCTCTATGGTACTAGTCTATGGTGATACCAACACACCATGAGTACCTAACCTAACCTTTGTTGTAAAAGAGTAGCATGGAATGGTATTGCTACTCGTTAAGATGATCCCTATATACATTTTCCTCTCAGACACGAGCTCTTCCTTTAAATCCCCATAGGCTGTGTCCTATGTACACAGTATGCAATTCTTTCTCTCTTTCTACATATATGCGTGTGTATATGTGGACTAGCTTAAAGTGCATTGGGAACTGCATTGGCGCACGCAAGGATCACGCCGACAGGGGGTCCCTAACAAGACGTGTGGCCCACCCGCACGTGTCTGCATATATGTCCCATTCATATGGATTTTGTTATGGAAAAGAGACGCGTGTCTGTTCGAGCCTTAGGCACTGTTTGTTATTTTTTCTTTTTTCTTTTCCTTTTATCTCTAATTTGTCGCTTCTTATCAGCCGATTTCACGAACGGTGTATATGAACCTTCAGTCTCGAGTATCCCTTGACTAAACCCCTTTCCGCAGAATTCCACAGGGTGGCGTTAATGTACGAGGTTAAATTAATAAATTGAAGCAGGAGCCTCTGGATGCTGGAGGTGAGAGGGGGCGTCCCGACGTCTAGCTTTAATGCGTCTTTCAAGAGACGCCAAGGCATCACGTTCCACGTGGGAATAACGAGAAGATAACATATATCCATATCGTCGTATGACAATTGTCAGAATTCCTAAATTCATTAATTTAATTAAAAAGTGTTTACCTATCGGGTGTCTTACATACTTTATAGATTACGTAATTAATGTGATATCGTGTGGTAATGCGATTTTATACCGATACTCACCGTCGAGATATAAATGACTGGACACGTTGTAGAGATTGGTTACGATTGGCTTGATATTGTCAAAAGTCATGGTCTTGAGAGCATTTTCACGAAGATCCAGAAAATAGATACCAGGTGCCCCAGACAGGAAATCCGGTTCCAGTGATACCAATTTATTTTCACTCAGACACAATTTTTTCAAATTTCTCATTCCATCCAGTGCCTTCTCAGATATGTATTCGATCTGATTCTGATCAAGTTCCAGTGAACGCAATTCTGGCAATTCCAAAAAGGTCTTGTCACCGATCATCGATAAGAGATTGCTACGCAGGTCAAGCCTGATAAGATTTCTCAAGCCGTAGAAAGTCTCTGTCGTCAGTACAGATAATTGATTTCCATTCAATTCCAATTCCTGTAGTGATCCAAGATCCTTGAATGCTTTATCATGTAAAATGGAGACGTTATTTCTGTTTAGAAATAATTGCTTCAGGTTCGGTAAGTTCACGAAGACGTCCCTGAAAATAAAAAATCAATGTATAAATTATATAATTAATGAAAGATTTACTTTACAATATTTAAAATATTTTCATATCAATACGTTCAATCCTAACCTGTTTATCTCAGCGATACGATTCTCATCGAGATTGATAACCGTAAGATTCTTCATATTCTCGATAGCGTATTTTCTCAGGATGACAATCATATTACGACTGAGATTAATCTCGACGACAGTTGGGAGATTGGAGAAAGCATGTGAAGCGAGTTCATGTATGGATGCATATTGGAAACCGATCTTCTGAAGATTCTTCATCTGTCCCAGTACAGTAGTAGGTATGGAACCATAAGTACCCCCGTGTCTTATGATGAACGTAAGTTTCTCAAGGTACAATTGCGAGCTAAAGTGTTCCCATATAGGATCATTCACGTCGACGTTATCAAAGATCCAACAATTGACATCCGATGCATTCCTTATCTGATTGTTATCGCAATAACAAAACATAGGAGTATTCCGCCTATCAAGATCACACACATTGACTTCCTTCTCCTTAGAATCCTTACTCTTCTTCTTACTCCTGGCTCTGGTACTGGCGGCAAATATGGCCTGGACCGTCGCAAGTAGAAGGCACACCAGGAGGAAGTATCGTTTGACGTGAGCCATGGCGTCCTAAAAGAATACAAAAAGTCACACTTAAAAAGCACGATCCACGGGTTTTAAGTCCACTGTAAAATTTCACACGGCTCACCGGCCCGTCGCGTTAAATTCGCTTGGTTGGACCGGGTGTAGGATTCTTTTTTTCTTTTGGTGGTTATGACGGGAAGGGATGTGAAGAGAAAAAAAAATCGAGTCTGTTCGCGAAAAGAAGAAAGTGTGGAGTAAAAGAAGAAAGAGTGGAAAAAATATCCACCCCCACAACCCCCCTTCTCATCATAGTACCCGTAGTACCCTTTTTCTCGTAAAACAAAGAAGAGCATCGCTAACGCGTCGTCCGCGCCGGGACTTCCCCGGGTGAAACTATACATATATCGAAGAGAGGTGATGAGGGGAGCGAGAAAGAGATAAAAAGAGAGACAGTCAGAGGACCTTTGAAAAATTATTCTCCCAAGTGGAAAGTTGCATAATACCGCCCATCGCCTTCTATTTTTCGGTAGGAACTTTCAGTCGGTCGACCGTTTCCGCTCGTGTTTGCGTGCCATTAAAACTTCGTAACACCCTCGCGCGCCCCCAGCGCCATGGCTGGTTCGCGGATCTCTCGGCAAACACAAAATTCAAGCGAGATATGGCAGCGACGCCTCTCATAACTTTAAACCAATGGATGCCAATTATGTACCCGTCTAAGGGTGCAGTGAGTTTACCATTTTTTTTCTAATTTTATCACACCACATAATGTTCATAGGTGGACGTGTTACTTCGTTCGTTCGACTTCTTTTTTTTGTTTTTTTTTGTTTTTTTCAAACCACTGGAGGGAAAGGACGTTAATTAACCGAGAATTAATTACCAACTCGATACACTTTGATCCAATGAAATCGATTTGTTATCATCACTGACCTACGATACGCATGTATATGTGAGTTCGTTAAATATGATGGAATCCTGTAGCAGCTATCGAATTAACCACGAAATGAATTTTTTTTTAAACCTCAAACTCCACCAACGGCGAAACCGTCGAGTACTTTATTTTCGCTCGATTTTCCACAATTTGCAAGGCGCTCGACGCTAACCAATAGTAGTCGAACTACTTTTACCAAGTGTATTTTTAATATACCCTATGTCAAGTAATTCGCGTGATTGGTGCTTTTTGAATTTGCAAACTAATTTCTTCGATAATTTTATCTAACAATAAAACAGCATGTTCTAAAAGGTTGATTGCACAGGGAATTTTCAACCGGAAGTCGATACCTTGTAACGCTATCCGAGAAATCTTGTCGCTGAGATACTCTCGTACGAAACTTTTAAATGAAATTCTTCGAAAATATTTAGAATGCATCAGTCTTCGCGTGCATGCACTATTGGACCGTTGGATATTGAAGGGATGCTGAAGAAATCCCAGGTATCGGTAAATAAAAATTATTAAGCTTTCTTTCCCCTCGGATACAAAGATACCAAGATAATTGATTATATTATTCGATTAATTAAAAAATTTCATTATAATTTTAGAATCCTCAATTAAATCTTATACTCTAAGGATAAAATCACATTTAAATTACGTCATTTCCAGAGTATATCAAAATTCGAATAATCTTCGACAAGATCATCCAAGTTGAGATGTATCCGGATGCATTAAGAAATTCCTACTTGATCCAACTATTTAACGAGTTTCGCATAATATACAGATATAGTTATTATATGAACTACGAAATAGAGCCTGTATAAAATATTGATAAAAAAATATAAAAAATAAGAAACGATAAAAAATGGCGATCTAAGAAGCAAAAGTGCTTCCTAGGAAATCAGAAAAGTTTCTAGCCCGTGTCTGGTCTGCTCCTCTCTACTCTCAGCATCCTCCTCTTACTCATCCTGGATCCCGATAACGTTTGCCTTTATCTATTAAGTTATTAGAAGTTCCCTCGAGTGGCTTGCACTCGAGCGACTGCATCCTATAGATCTCTCTCTTACTTCTACCACCCCTCATCGCACACAATAATATCACCGACTGGTAGTGCACTCGAAATCTCAAGTGCACTCTTGAAAAGGTGCATATAATCCTGCAGAGTAATTATAGGGCCACGTCACCAATTTACATATACCCTATCCGCTAATACATATATCTACACATATGAAGTTTGTATATGTTGTAAAAAAGCAATATTTCCTTTAATAATATTTTAATGTAAATAAATATACCAGTCCTGATATACCATTTTCAAATCCCTTCGGATCCTCTTAACATGTAGGCATAGGCTAACTTACGTACGTCTGCAGCCTACGTACCAACTTATAGTCCATAATTGTAGGTTAGGTGCATAAGGTACCCGTTCCGAGGTGTCACGTTTTCGATTTAATACGGCATCCATGAAATCGCACATTTCATAGGAATATTCGCTCCAGACGAGAAACCGGATATTAATTTTAATCGTGGCAGAGTGAGACAGAGCTGAAGCAGTGAAAGGAGTGCGAAGTGGAGAGAGAACGTGTTTCCCAGAGAAATACATCAGGTCTGAAAATAGAGGTGAACGGCATCGGCGTGTAGAGAATAGAGCAGTTATTTGAGATACGATGTGTTGTGAATATGGTTTAAGAGGGAAAAAAAGGAGGAGGGGGAGGGTGAGAAAGGATAAGAGAGAGAGAGAGAGAGAGAGAGACTACGAAATTTTCATGAGTGACGTCGCATCGTAATTACGAGTCAACTAGTGGCACATGAGAAACCGCCTTAATTAGACTCGCAGTGCCAGTCTCGTCATCTCCTCGACACGGGGTTACTCGGCCATCTTTAATTTTCCTAACCTATGGTTATTTTTGCTCATGGTGGTACCAGTGATGCAGTATGCACTTTCATGCATGCCTCTAAATCCCTAGACTTTTTGCCTGAATCTTCTGAACCCCTTTTTATATGTATCTGTATATATGTATATATGCCGGACATTTAATTGCACAGCGCACGTCGGCCGATGATGCACTCTTGCACAATAGCCTCTCGAGGAGGTGCAGAACGCGAGCCACGAATACATTTTCACTCTGTTTCCGTCCAATTATTAGGACAATGCTAGCATTGTCTTCGATCTGAAAAAAGTTAAAGAGATAGAGAGAGTAGCGACGACGCGTCGAGACGTCCCGGTCGGTAAAATAGAGGGAAAACCGAGGAAAATATTGGCGAACGGGAGTTAACCGGTATAAAGTCGGGCGTGGCCGAGTTTCGACGCAATTCAACGAACCGTCAGTGAAATATCGCTGCTCCGTATTCACGTAAATATGCTAGACTAGAAACGCGAGAGAATTTCAAAGGGGATTAGAGATATGGGAGGGACAGAGAGAGAAAGAGAGAGAGAGACGGAGGTATAAGATAAAAATAAAGTGAAAAGAATGAAACACAAGTAAGCACGTGGGCGATTTTAAAAGCGTGGGTTCGCGTTTAGTGCTACGGTGTGATGTCACCTTTACCTTTTCAGATCGTTAACGCTCGAAGCTACTCCGCGTTAGGCCATTTTCGCTCCTTTGTATTTTTATTATTCCAACCTTTACGCTGTATCTGCTTTAATTTCCCTATATGATAGATGCCTGTATACTTATATACCTGTATATACCATATACTAAAACTTCCCACCTATTAATTCCTTAGTAAAGTTTCACGCGGCGGAAGTCGGAACTCCTTTTAACGGCGGAAGGACACACCCGTGAGGATTCACCCGGCTCCCAGGATCGTGCTACGTTCCTCTCCTAATTGCTAGGTTGTCCACGGGACTGGGTACTAATTACTGGATTGATGCTGGGTACGCGTTACAATCTGTACCACCTCTGTTCCACCTGGGTAATATACCTATGTATGTCAGTAGAGTCATATAACGGCACCAGAATTACAAGCCGGCGAAACAAAGGTCTGACAAGAAGACCGATGCCGAGCTATTTAACTGATAAGACATATTTCATAGTGTTCATAAATCTTTTAAAAATCGGCATCGCGAAAGACGCTCGTGCCTGGCGTTAAAGATAGAATTCGAGAAAGCTGAGTGACACTCGCCATCTGGCGTTCAGATACCGAAAGTATAAATGCAATTGACAATGTAAATATTTGAATGACTCGAAAGATGCCATGATATTGCACGAATATGGGGTGATGGTCATTTGCCATATTAATAGAGTACCATCAGAAGATCAATCGATAAAAAAGAAAAAAGGTCAGAACAGGATACTGGTGAATTTCCTGTTTTTATCCTGTCAACGAGGCTAAGGACAGCCCTTAGCGAGTCACGAAAGTTAATCGAAAAGTTGCAGGTGTGCTGTGAAAAAAAAAAATAGCCTTATAAAAAGTGGGCGCACCCTTTTGCTATAAACTGTAGTATTATACATATACGTGTCTAGCGGTCTACTATATATAGACTCGAGACTGTATAGACATATAGAGGTTACGTTATATATAACCAACAGCCGTCTACTCAACTGTCTAATACCCAGCTGGGATAGGCCGTCAATAGGTTACTCAAATCGTTCTTCGAAGAATAAAAAGTCATCGTGACCCCACCCTGCCTATTAACTGATTAATTAGATACGATCGAGATCATTTTCTCTTATTGTTATTAATTTACATCCTCCGAATTAACACCCGGGTCACGTTGCCACGTTATCACCCTTGTCTTTAATGCAATTCAATAATACTGTGTACAGTATAATAACGAATGCAGCATGATGGGTATAGAATGCGAGTTTCAGCCTGAAGATTATGCCTAGACACGGGCCTTTATACGGCGCCTTGATGCTCTATGCAAATCCTTACGGCAAACTGCTCCGCATTTGCATACCTAAGCTCATAGATAAGGTAGCGTTAGCAATAGGTTGCATAAGGAAACGGAAAGAGTCAAAGATCTGGATTTATATTTTTCAAAGCTGATTCGCTCTTTCTCTCTCACTCTCGCTCTGACTCCTTTTCTCTCTCTCTCTCGCTTATTTGCCCACCCCTTATTCTCACCCTAACCTCACCGACCCATATCTAGACACTCCACACGGGGCAAGTTTACTGTAATTTGTCTTTTACCTACCCCTGTTTTCACTTCAACCCCAATGGTGACTGGCGACTACATGCTTAGGCCTTTCTAATTAATTCCCTCCCTTAACCTTCCAACGACTTAGACTTATTTTAAACCACGCGCTTACCTCAGTTACACGCTATAGAACGAGGCTAATAACACTTGTGCATCGTTAAGTATGTATATACATATATAAAGGTTCCTAAGTACGTCCACTGGGATAAAGAGATTTAAAATTTTTTTTTAACTCATAAATGCATACTAGAGAAGCTGCCTTTTCTTTCCTACGTAATTTTCTTATCTTAACGCTCGCGCGCTCTTCTCTCATCCCGAACTTCCTTACAACTTCCACCTAGCGCTGCTGCAACGTGCACGCCACTTCCTATATCTTTACGCTTCCGTGAACGTACAAGTATATAAGTACCCATGTGCACATAAGAATGCATATGCATGTAAATATACATGCCAGTACTCTCCCCGTATTCTCCTTAACGTAAATTATCCTTGCGCTAGTATGACGTCATGTTCTCACGTAATGCACCCATGCGAGGAACAATGCAACGAATTTATTTTTACTGATTACGTCGCTATAGATAATTACGGTATTAGTGTCAAAGTCGTACTGATAACGTCATGGATTTCTATCTACGTAACGCTCAACGGCCCTGACTTTATTCGCGCGAATATTATGCATGCAAGTGTTTAGCATTGTTTTGTTTCTCTAAGATTTGTACGAACTGTACCAGAGCGCAGGATGTTACCGTAGAAAGTTGCAGCAGGAAGGATGCTGCATCTTGAGATTAGAGTGCGTAACGAACATGGTTGAGATAACAATTAAATCTGTAGGTATTAATTATTTCGATGCTAATTTTCACGTGTTTCGTTAAATCAGAGCTCTGAAAGGTCTTTATTGAAAGTATATAAATTATATTCAGGTGTATATGTGTATATACATATATATTGACTTTCAGAACTTTATAGAGCAGGTAATATTGAATTATGTATGGGACATGCATTAAATCCTGTCGCAAACGACAGTGTAAATAATTTTTTTAACAACGACCAAAGTACCGTGTATGCTAATATATTTGCAGATGAAAAACTTTGTTTTTGTTACGATAAAAACTAAATTTTTTTAAATATTGACTCATAATTATTTTGTAATATTTCGTATCATGTCCCTATATAGGTATACGTATACGTGTCGATGACGTAACAAGCGAAACAAATAAATTTCGTGTTTCCAAGCGTGCGATCGTTCGCGTCGCTGATAATCGAGGAGGAAACGTCTGACGGGTATAAAATAGGGCGAAAAATAATAAATAAAAGAAAAGAGAAATAAGGCAAGAAAAGAAGAATATAAGAATGGATGCGGTTTCCAATATCTTTAGACGAATAAGAATCGTCAGCCTGGCTGACACGATGCATCTTCCTCAATTTCTTTTAACGTCAGTCAGCCCTTTAACTTCTTTCTTCTTTATTTATATATATACATATATACCGTCCTTTCCACCGCTATGATATACATCCAGATGCGTTCACGGGTTCTCATTTTCTTCATTCTCCGGTATGTAACGTATAGTATATACATTAACCATACATTCACCATATACACCATGCAGCACAGTGGTACCCTAATTTGACTAATTATTTATTCAGTGACACGAAAAGTCATTTTTAATGCTACTCGTGGCTAGCTAATACACAGCTTGTATATCTATACTCATATGCGGGCGTGTCAACGGCCTTAAAACCCGAACCCTTTATTTGCCTTCGACTCGGCTTCTATTAGCGGGACGAGCCGTATGGTTAACCATGGTGGTCCATGGGGTTGGTCCTGTTAGCGAACCCTCTTATTTTTTCTATACAGCATCCAGAGCAGAGTCATCGGTCTCTATATTTACATACAAACAGTGACTGACTCCACCTACCCCATTTGCATTAGATTTCATAATAAAAAAAAAAACATGAAATCAAAGAATATCTCGACTGTGTTAATACAGGTTTATACAAATATATCTACTGGTCCCCATATGGTAAACTCCTAGTCTTCAGAATACGTAATGATTACCGGTTCCCAAACGAGGAATAGTATCGCTTGATGAGGTTATTCAAAAAAACCAGTATTTACGTAACAACTGACCCCGTAAGACCTCACTAAAATTGTATTGTTGACTACGATAACGGTTTGCTTATATATACTTCAGTACTCGTTCCACGTGAGCAAATTTCTGCATTGTACTATACCTGCATTACGAACTGTGTGTATGATGTATATATATATTTTATACACGCAAGCCAGCCACTCAGCATATGTGACGGTCGCTAAGCGGGCCTTTGGCTAATTAAAAGGCACTCGCAACAAATTAATGTGAAATCCATGCACAGGATGGTTTCTATTAACTGAAGTATACCTACAACATAAACAGACTTGTTCGGGACAAGTACATAAAACGCGAATTAATTAAGTGCAATAATTAAAGAAAATTCATTATTTCCCTATATATATCCTCAATATTAAAAATGAAGCTTACGCATTCGAAATAAATCCGACGAAGAAGAAGATGAGTATGAGCCTTGAATTTTTTTATTTTCCTATACCTTCCACGAGTGCGAGAGAGACACGCTTATGGGCGTTAACCCGCGTAATCCAAAAAAACACTGCCTATCTTTCTCAAACGAAATAACCCATCAAGTACAGGTCAATCAGCTTAGGTTCAAACGACAATTGACCTCCCGCCATCTTTCAAAAGCCTCTCTTCTCCCCCTCAATCCGCAACCCTTAATTGCCATACCTTTCCGGAATTTATGGATTTCGTAGCCATGTTTACAAATGGCTACGCTCAATTCTACGACTATGCTCTATTCTATATCTATACTAATACTCCTCTCTTCGGGGAGTGGGGTAGCGGTAAGTACCCACAGACTCTGCCAAAGATGTTGAATGCTCTGGATATGGCGAAGGAGGTTGCTCAAACTGGAAGTGGAGGCTTGGGGAAACGAATTTATGCAAACATTCAAGGAGTCCCTCGTGCAACATGTGTACCACGTACTTTGAATGTGGTACGCTGATATATGTATAGATAGACAAATAGATACATGGACGCAAGACAGACAGAAGGGCCTTCCAAATTAAACAAGAGCCACCCCTAATTTACGCAACGTGTAGTATGTTTCTACGCTGACGGCGAAGTCCGTCATTTAGGCAAGGAAACGCTTACCAAGTTTCGCCAAAACTCTTGGAAATTTCTAATTGACAAACAAGCTTTGTCGGGGATTTCGAAGTCGATGGACCACCCTTTGTATACCTAGGGAGTTTGTTCTCCACTTTAGTCGCTAGTGGAAAAGACGTAAAATAATAACAACAATTATACAGCAAATTATTACTCGGCAATACCAATATCGATGTAAAAGAAAACCTTGGCGCGTCTAAAAATAGATTTATGGTATTAAGCTTCTCGCAAGGGAATTAAAAACCATTATGTGATGTCACGCGTACGCGATATTAGGGGTTGAAGAACTACTAGAAATTGCGTGCAGACATTTTTAATTAGTCGACGGAATTGCTAATAGTTTCACTATGCTTATGGCACCGATTTATCTTTATACAGATTCTAGGTATCTCAAGGTTCATTTTATATTCGGTACAGACACCCGTTAGATCTGACCGATGCATTATAATATGAACCGTTACACGATGACGTGTCGGGCATTGTCCTGTCTTTATTAGGAAGGCGATAACGTGCTCTTGCCATTTAGCACAATTTAGCCAGTGGCAGTCGATGCACTTTGCTTCTGAACTCGAAACACGTAGTTTATATATATATAGTCTTTTTAGAAAAAAAGTCGGCTAGCCGTTATGAGTTCCACACGTCATCATAACTACCGTTTGACAAATTTATATGTATACCTATATATACATAAGTGTATAGATATATCACTGAAGACTCACCGACGACGCAAAACCATCAATAATGAATGAGATTTACAACATTCTCAAACTCATCCTAAACCTCATCCTCCAGTCTCCATTCTGGTCCTTCACATGCATTCAGTCTCGACTACTTCTCTATATTAGAAAATTTCCTCTCTCTCGCTCTCTTGACTAAACTGCCAGCCTGTTGCTGAAAGCCTGTTGCCGAAAATCTATGCAAGAGCATAAACTGTACCTATCCTATAGGCGGTTACGCAGAGGACGTAAGCCACATGCGCAATTACGTACAATACGTCCCTTGAAAACATGATCGTTGGGTTATAGTAATAGGGGTGGTTCCCATAAAACATCCCTTAAAGGTCTGAAAGATGTAAAAGGTGGGAGTTGAGTGCGTGACGGGACTAATCGATGTTTATGCGACGAGGGTAGGAGATAAAATTAAGTAAATAGAGAATAAAGGGGGTGCTCGAGAGACGGAGCTACGATTAATTTAACCCCCGTTGGATAGCGAAAGTAAAAAAAAAAAACAAATACGTAATAAAAATTATACCAGTCTCAATTTTATATCATGGTAACCGTGATACGTGTATAGGACAAGTTTTATGGTTTTTAACATGAAGGGTGGAAAACGGGCGAGCGCTAATGGTATTAATTATCCAGTTAATTATCATTCCCTCGTCAGTGCCCCTAGGAGTAGATATCATTTTACAGGGGTTCCCTTTCAGCATCAATCTAAATGTGTCAACGCCCCAGTGGTAGATTCGATCCTCCACTCGTGATATCACGTATACTTTAAATGTAAATAAAACAACTCGTCAGTATATATATATATATATATGTATAACAGGCGAATACTCATTTACGCGTTATACCATAATAGCCTGGTACACACGATGCTTCGATTAATGAGAGAGAAAGATTATTTATAGTGATTCCACGATCTATTCATACGGCTAATATAGCTGACCGTTCTGTCGATTCGCACTGACACGACGATTGCCAGATATGAGTTACGTCAAACTCGGGCAGATTTACAATTAACGTTTATCAATCCAGACGCCCGGCACCGGCCTCCATTTAATTCGCGGATGTCCTTCGTTACGGATGACATAGAAGTTCTACAGAACTTTCACTGTGGGCTACGGTAATTCTGAATGAATATTCATAAGAGACGAGGACGACATTTCTGTCACACTTAAGGCTCACTCACATTGCTGATATTACGTCAAGGGGTATATATAAACAAGTATAGAAGAGTGCTACTAAAGATATACATGTATATATATACATACATGTATATATACAGGGTGGTCTATCGGTCATGGGTAAAACTGAAATTGAGAATAAGACCCTGAATAAGTACCGAATGAGTCACGTACGTTGGGCTACCATGCGAATATTAATGGCTCTATTAATAAAGCCGTTTTATGGCCCGTAACTGTAGATACACCTGTGCGTATACATATATGTATATATATTTATGATATATGTATAAAATGTAGCTTTATTTTACCGGGACCCCCCTGCTTTAAGGTCATAATCAGAAATACTTGTTAACAATAATCGGATAATTTAGGAGCAAGTTATTACATACGAAATAGACGTCTCGAGCTGATCTAATGATTTGACTTTCTGATTCAATAGACGTAGAAATTAAACGTGTTCTTTAACAATTGTTACTTTAGCTTTATAAATTGCGAAAGAGACACTCGCACGTTCCCTTTGAAAAAGTTCCTGACTTTTGAATAAAGGATGATGAGCGAGAGGTAAGGGAGAAGGGCGGGGGCGAAAAGAAGACGACGAAACTGGGAAACGAGAAATGAGAAACGTTCGAGAAAAGTGGTTCTTCGCGGCTCGTCGACATCAAAGACGTCCCGACGCAGCGCGGCGCTCCGTTGGGTTTATATAATTCCTTCTCGCTTCGGCAGATTTCAATGCTATCGGAAATCTAGCCTTCGTCTCCTCTGGTGCGTCAGCACCGTTCACCCCTTAACCCTCCCCCTGCCGACCCCCGTCACAACAAAAGGCAGAAAGTTAGTTTCCTATGAAATCTCGTTCTACTCTCTTTTGATCGGTTGGCTTTTCGATACGTCACGGAAATTATTGGCGTACGATGTTAAAATTAGGGGTTGATGAGGAGGGTGTAAGAGGGTGGTGGTGGGGTTGAGAACAAATTTCCTGTTAAAAAAAGACACCTGGGTCCAGATTTCATGAGACTTGCTTTTTTGATCTTTGAGAATAATAAAAAGATAAATCAACCCTTAGGTCGAGGGTTGGTATTAAAGTAAGCAAACAATATATATATATATATATATATACACACATTACTGTAGTAAAAAAACCGTGACACAGAATAACACTTTCTTACAAATCTAATTTACACCCCTTTATAAAGCGAGGTAAAAAGGTCACCGAGGTCCGGTAGAATCTTTGGGACTTGGTAACAATATATAAACCCTTTGGAAGCAAGTACCTAACGTAAGGAGCGATCGCCCGCATGCTGACGCAATAACCTAATATTTACACAATTAGGCCCAGTGGCCGGCAGCCAGAGTAAGCCAGCCAGTCAACCAGTCAGCCAGTCAGCCAGGGAAGCAACCAGGGAGCGGGGTCCTGAGAAACTTTGTTATACCAAGCGAAGCGTGAAACCGGCGTTCCAACCCTCCTCGGGCTAGTACCAAAATGGCTGCGCCCTCGCGAAAATGGCGACTTCTCTTTGAAAGTTATCCATATTATACGCATATAACCACAAGCCCACTTAGAAGACAGTAAAGAGACGCGGAGTCACGGCATGTAACATTTATAAACAGATGATCCATACAGCAACCGCCAAGCAGTTAGCCAACTGGGCAGCAGCCGCTGTGGTCCCGAGCATAAATTAACGTGGAAATATCGGGTGAATATAATTCGCCCACGAGATTTCACGAGATGACGCCAGGTGGCTAGTATATCCGTGACCGACGATATTTCAACGTGGGGGTCGACGCTGACTAATCTTCCGTTGAGGTGACTGCATCTGGGTGGCTGGCTGACGGTCACCGTTCAAGTGGCTACGACACTGTACTGTGCAGTATCGTCTACGTCCAAGAGAATCTTCCTTGCTGGGAGACTCTGTCGCAAAATTATACGAAGGGGGGAGGGGGGGGGGTTGGAAGCTAGAGACATAGAAATATGAAAGCCACCGGTGGCTGTCGTATCTGGTAAAAGGTCAACAGACACACTGTTACGTAAGTATGTGTATATGTGTGTATATATATGTATATATTTCTACAGAATGACGCTGCAGTCTTACGAAAGTTTAACAGCCCCCGCTGCCATTTCTGGTACCTCCTTGCAGCTTCCGTGACGTGTGCGCTGGTTTTAGATTAGTTTTATAATCGGACTTTTACCAGAGCGGCTGCTGCCACTCGCTATGCTATTTTACGTTTATTCTATTTTCTTTTTCGCAACCCCCCACGACCGCCCTAATACTACACGACTACTCTTTATCTATATGTCGTCCTCACCCACAGCCCTTCTAAGTCCTTACAGATCTTTTCTATGTTTGTCTTTTTTTATTCGACTCACTGTATACGTAACTAGACTTTTGTCTCTGTCACGCCACCAGGAAACTCTATTATTCTTGTGCATTAAAGGATCTGCGAAGGGACTCGGGTGGTGTCCCGTGACGAACGGATTGCCGTGTGGAGACTGGGTGTCGAGTTTGGATTAGTACGACGTCAGTCTCGATGCTGTGGAAAGTGATTATTCTCGAGAGAAAATTACTTCGGAAAATTGCAAGCTTTCGTATGCCTGTTTCAGCTCCGCTACCAGCCGCTGGGTTCTTAAGTCTTACCAGCCCTCGTTTATTATGGCGCTGGTCGTAGCTGCGTTTGGTGGGACGCCCGAGTAAAATGTGCGGTTTCAGGTAGTCCGAGTGGTTGGCGTGCTAGCTATACTGTGTATATAAATATGCGGCTAAAACGGGAGATCGAGGGTGTAGAATATTATGGGTAGATTTTTATGCGGCGACAACCCTGATGACGAATAGCTGGCGACTCGAGAGCTTGTCAGATTAATTATGCCGAAACTAATTATGCAGCGAAGCCGCTGCGCACGTTGCGGATGGGGAGTTTGGGGGGAGTCGCGGAAGGTGGAGGGAATGCAGGAACAGGAGGGTCGAACTAGGGAAAACGTTCGGACTGTGCACCGGTTGGATTTACAATATTTTTCAGCAGCTAATGAATTATTCCCGTTACTTCATCCCTGTCGTCCCGACGCCGGCAGCTACGTCGCGAATTAATACTTCCTTCGCACTCCTGCCACGCGTCCTGCTCTTTCGTTTTTCGCGCCATCGTTTTAAATCTCCGTTCCATATTTTTTCTCCTTCGCTTTCATTCGCCCCGTAACGCTCATCGCCCTCTTACGTCTCATGTGTGCACGTGAAAAATTTCCGTGAGTTTTACCGTCGTCACGCTATAAAAATATTTCTAGTCGCGTTATTCCATAAAATGCAAAATGTGATACCGAGAGATAAAAAAAAAAAGTGAAACGTGTGAACCAAGCTGAAACTTTACGAGAATTTAACGAGGATACAGAAGCGTTCACTCGTGGAGAAGCCATCCGTTTATTTATTTATTTTTAACCATGATTGTCAAATGGCATGAAATTTTTATTAGCTATTGTATTTGGACTTAACCAGTCCTTCTGGTTCATGATCCTCCTCTTCCAGTTACTCCTGCGGTAGCTGAGTAACTTTAGCGACAGCTGAAGCTCACGGGGTAGAGAAACGACAATTTCAGGCGCTAGGAAATCCTGTGGGAAATGAAAATTTGATGTCCCGTAGTAGCGTGGGGCGTCGCGACGGCGGGCGACCGCCACTGTGCTCTGCACAGCCAGTGTCCGTACAGCGGATGGGACGCAGGCTGGAGTGCGTATACGTGATCTTAACTGATAATTCGTGTAAGCTAATTCTCAGACAGTACTTCTAGTCCATAATTTATGACACGTTTTAAATATATTCATAGGACACTCATAAGACTCCTCATATCCGATGCATGGAATCAATGTTTCTAAATTATTCAAAAGTCCAGATACGTCTGGCAGGGTCGGCACAACCTTCCTTCATCCAATACCCTGCACAGTTGAGAGTTCGCCAGTCTTTGCCGTGCCTTTATGCCGGCTCAATTATTTACACGGTGGCGTCTTTTAGCTGTCTCCTCAGGTTTATCATTCGGTTCTGTAAAATAACATTGGACAGCCTCCCAAATGGCATTAATGGACATTCCTTATTGCGTTTCTCCTGAGAATCGAAGCCAGGAGGAGCTTCACTCTAGAGTACATAACCCAATTGGAATAAAGTTAGGTTAGGTTGTCGAGAATTTCTAAGATACGTATCCGGAAGATTCCGCAGAAATCTCCTGCGGTTCCCAATGGAACGTCTAATAAACAATATCGATCATCCAGCATTGTCTCCCAGAGTCTCGGAGGCAGCGGAAGGATAACGAAGCGAAGCCATCCCCGTCGTCATTGGCTGTTTAGCTGATTGGCTGTTTGACTGGCGAAGCATCATGGCGAGTATCGACGGATAGCGTCTCGGCGCGATTTAATTAAAAATAATTAGGATCCGTTTTAACACGGGGACCGCCCGACGTCGATGAAATTGCCATCCTGCTGAGAGTAGACTAACCGGAAATTCATCTTCTGTCGTCCATTAGAAAATACTTCAGGTCCGTACCAACCCACATCTAAATCTTGGCACTTCGTTATTTTACAAAGTGGAGACGCACTGCGCCCTATACTTATCCATCCTAACCTCTTGCACAGCATCGTTGCTGCCAACTTTACGGAACGACAACAGCTTCGTCACATCCGTTTCTTTCTCCTTGTTATTTCTTTCCTATCCTTGTTCGAATATATCAGCGAGAGACCCTCCAGGGACCCTTTAAAATCTTCAAGGAAGTTCTTACGATTTTTCAGGGCTTCTGGATCCGTCCGGGGGCTACGGTACCGGTACGTCGTCGCCTCTGCCCCGGGCTGGAAAGATGTTCTCCTGTAGGAAATATCCTCCCAGATTTATTTATATCCCGGCAGTGGGATATCGCAGCTTCGAATTCTCTGCCGTAGCCGATTGGACGTAGGCGAAACGAGATCGTCGGCCTCTTTCTGGTAATTGGATACTCACGTCGTACGCTCTTCAAATGATACGTGGGTGTCACGTATGATAAGCGGTACGAGTGATACTACTGGTGTACCTATATATTATACAATACGAGCGTATAAAAACGTAGCTTTTTCATAAAAATTAATACACGACTCGACACTTTGCTATCCATTCAAATATCTATGTCACTTCTCAATAATTTCGTCGAAATTGCATGTCCGTTCGATGGATTCTATACTTCAGTTAATTGAATCATCGAGTTGCGTGATAACAGGAATTCAATGAGAATAATATTTCATGGAAAAATCAATGAACGAGTGGATAAACAGAGAAGGACATAAAGATAAACTCAGGGCAATATCGCAACGGGCGACAATTATTTTCACCATGTGTTTAACAATAGTCAAATCCATTCACACGTGAGCGCTTACCGTCCGATATGTAAAACTATATAGCAGTATAGCGTACGTTGTGAAATTACGTGGAAAACCGAGGTACCAGTAGGGAATTCGTAAATGTTGGTCTCTGGCTGCATGGACGCCGGGCGTCGACGTCGGAAATAAAGGCCCAGATCCAAGTTATGAATCCCGCCTGGTGCAAATGAAGCGAAATTCGAGCCTCCCTACGAATTCCGCGCGAGTTTCAAATATTTTAAGGGATTCCTCATGGTGTACTACCATTAGTATTTATATACGTATATATATATATATATATGTGTGTGTACAGAGACGGTCGATGACGGCGACCATCCCTTTTCGATTTCCAGCAGTTTCCCCACCCCTAATGCCGTTTCAGAGGGTCTCATTATATTATTGACCAAAGAACCACCCTATATAGTATAAGCCGTATGCTCAATCTATATATCATTGTGGATTAAGTTCTGGTCGATATTCTCATTGGCTTATTAATTGGCGACGTATGAGATTAGCAGAATTTTAATCACGGACCAATCAGGAAATTCTATCGTGAAAAATGTATATTTAATTTTTCTATAAATTACGCGTCAAAATTTATAATGATCATATTCTAACTCGACGACTTCCCCTCGCACATACGTATTCTTGGTTCAGAATTTACCGCTAACTATACTTTAATGGCTCTGGGCTGTTCGCTGTGTTATTCTTTGGCTGACGCCCAACCTATGCCGGAGCAACCGCAACTGGATTCACTCTGGAGAATCGCGAACTGGCGCATAATTCCTACTGATTGTTTGATAGTTGCGAGCAGCCAAAGTGATTTTCTCTATTTGCCAAATGCTTTGTTATGCACTAACGAGCGGGAGCGCGCGCGTCCTGGTTAAACATAGCTGGTCGAGAAGCGCGGATTGTGAAAATCATGGGGTAAAATACAAGCGTAGAGACTCACTGGGGAGACTGGGAAAATTTTCGATTTTACGAGTTTCCACGCGAAACTGTATGGATACGTAGCAGATTAATTGTGATATTAAATTTCCTACGCAGTTATTTGCAGCGTCTCGTTCCTCAGCATCATTGCTGTTTATACTGCACGTCGGTAATAGCGTTATGTAATAACGATAAAATGTCAGTGGCTATATATTATAATATATACAGTTATAATCTCGTCAATGAATATTTTTCCATCGCATTTTCAGCGATCGCGATTGACGATATTATTTCAATAAGATAAATCTTATAAATTGCGTCTGACGGGGCAGTTCGTAAAATCTGCGGTAACAGTTCGCTCGAGAAAAAAAAAATGCAAAATTATTAAATAGACACGGGGGTGGAATATCGATTTGCCATTCGAGAATTCGAAATCTGCTCGAGTCCACAAGAAGTTCTGACAACTTGTGCAACCGCGGTCATTGTGAATGAATAATCGAGTGGGGCAGCGAAGAAGACAGGACGGTAGGAGTTATTTATTTTTTATCATGGGAAAATAATGCCCTAAGGTTCTGAGCCCGTGACGTCATACACCTTGAGGGTATAGCAATGGTAGTAGTAGTGCCAGCGGTTACGTCATAGAGCGCCGCATGACATAGTACAGTGAATCGGTACGCTTAGGATTTAGGGTGCGGGAAGACAAGGGTAGAGTTTAGACGGGACGAATGGGGATCGCGTAGGGGTTGGGATTTCTCTTCAAAGGGCGATTTGTCGACAGTCGACATGACAAAGACATTAGTCCGTCGGTAGCCGCGACTCCCTTTTCCTGCACCATTAAGAAGAGGAGAGGAAGAAGAAAAAAAGGAGGTCGAAGGGGCAGCAGCAGCGGCAGGATCCTGAGCACGCAGGGTTCCAGGGATGCTGCGACCCCCGCAGCATCCCGCGGAATTTCCGCTAAGTGATCTCAAAGGATGTCACGGTGGGACAAATTGATTTTTCCAACCCCTCTTAAGGGGTGCAGCAGCAGTACCATTAACAGCCTCGACAGTACTTTACTCCTAGAAGTAGAAGTACAGTGCGCGCTACAGGGTAAGATAGCCTTATCGATAATATAACAATCATAATAAAGCACGATCAAAAGTTCGAGCATCCAATCACGAAGTTATAAAATTACTGCGATCGATCTTAGAGCAAGGAAAAAAAATTAGATTTCGATTTAAAAAAAATTAACGGTGAAGCACGTGACATCCCTTATTGTTCCGCGATAATGCTACTACCGGAAGTGCAAATTCTCAAGGGATCTGATTCCCACTCTGACCGGCCATACACTTTAATCAATTTCCTGCTGTTTGTGTTGCAGACGCGCGTGCACCAAGCTTTCCCGGCTTCGGTGTCTTTGTGTTCCTGGGAATTTCCGGAAAGCGATGACCCCCCCAGTAATAAATGCAAACAGCTCGCCGTTGCCCCAGCTGAGGAACAATAAGAATAAGGAAGTGGACGTTAACCTATTACCTCTTATGACCCTCTCTCAACAATTTAGTTTACTTGCTTCCATTACTTTTATCACCCGAGCGTATTGTACCGTAACAGGTACGTACGTTCACCTCAGCTTCCAGTTGACGACAAGATGAATAATATAGTTGGACAATAGAGATTCGGGTAAGACGGGAATCCGAGGACGTCGTTTGTTCAACGTTCCTTGTACCCATCCGTAAGATACTCCATCCAAGTCTGTTTCTTTCGATTGATCTTTGTTTACACGTTACCCGTATAGATTCAGAGAACACTTTAGTCTCGTACATCCGAGATGCCGGGTATCCATAGGGGAATAAGCCCGCCTCTTATGGTAGGAGGAAAACGATAAATGTATTTTCAGGCTCTCTCTATCGTGAAACGTCAGGACGCCCAGCGTCTGAGGAAGGGCTCCGACTGCTCTCGGCGAGGATCCATTCAGGAGGAATTCCCAATAAGCCGTCCACGAGTCTCATCGAGGTAGAAGAAGACAAAGAGGGTATACGAGTGGGAGTGAGCGAGTGAGAGAGATACCAGGGAAAGGATGAAAGAGAAAGAGCGAGAGGAAATGCAGGGACTGATCGAAACGAATCTGCAGAGGAAAGTTTCGTGGCGCAAACGGCAACCGGGCAGATCGCCTACGAATGATTTGCTGCGGGACAAACATTTCCAATCAGCGATAGAAAAGCAAAGGCAGAAGGTAGGCGCTATCGCGCGAGAGTGACAGAGTTGATATAGATGAAAAGAGAGAGAGGACCGACTGTTTATAGGTAGAGAGATGAGAGAATCCAGAAGTCGTGCTGTTGCCTTTAGGGTGAATAGAGAATCCATCGAGGAACCTGACTCCTAAAGGGATGCTGTAAGGGGTGCGATGGGTACAGAGAGGGGGATGGTCGAACTTTTCCTCGACTCGATTTTTATCCCGTTACCAGAGGCGAATTAGTAAGGACAGAGGAAGGTTTAGAAATTAGATTTTCTCTAACGCCAGATGTTTTCCTCATCCTCTCTTCCCTTTATCTGCCCTTCTGTCCTATCGCCACCTTCCCATATCAGCCCTCCTGAATTGCATGCTTTTCCGGCCCGACCGCCGTCTCCCTCTTCTAGCCTATTTTTTTGTATTTAACCTTGTTATCCAGAAAAAGAGTAATGACAACATAATACACGTACAGTTCAGACCAGAAGTAAAGTTCAAATAATAAATGCAATAAAACTTCAAGCAGGTAAGTATACCGTAATATCACAATAAGGAAGTATAGCACGTGATATAAGGAATTGGTAGGTACGAGCCGTGACGGGTTCCCCGAGGAAAATGGTGGAATAGAAACGCGTAGATCCCCGGGTACGTTTCAATAAATAACTTTTATGTTCGCCGCAGTGCCGTAAAAATGATACCTAGTGCTGCCAGCAGCCGAAGTGTCATCAGCAGTTACTAGAAAATCTAGTAGAACGATCGGTATCATCGGTAATGTTAAAGCATTAATCGTGAATGTACCCCATACGTAGACATATATATATACGTACAGTGACATTGGGCCCCATGCAGTTTCCTAATTTCTATTTCCGCTTCCTATTCTGACATGACACATAGTCCCTAGTCCCATAATCTTTCTAGCATTGGATGTATGCGTTTACGCACTTATACGTACACACTATATATCCACTACGATACATATGGATAAATGCAATACGCAAGCATGGGGATCCATGTGTGGATCCGTTACCGGCGCATGGACGACTTCACGCTCGACTTGGTTCTAGCCGAGTGAGTCGAAAGCTCACTACGTGCGATTGGATAATCCGTTTCTATAACGGGTGACCCCAAAGGGAACGGGACATACAAGACTATAAATCTCGATTTTCTGGGGTAGAATTTTTTGGGGACGAAAAAAAAAAGATATTCGGCAATTCAGTACGACTGTCATGGATACTTGCTCTGCCTTTCTCTCGTTGGTATGAATGCTAAGCATCCCTTTAGATATTTTCCGTCTCATTGATCTTGAGATACCTGACGATCGGAGGATGGTATTTTTGAATGTGGCATTTGGTAGAAAAATGGGATGCTAGAAATTATCAATCCTAATTGCATTAACGATGTGCTGTCGATGTATTGTCTAATGTATTATCGATGTCCACCATTTCGTATAATAAAACTCGCATGTATAACGAGTAGCGTGATAACGATAGCGTATTCAATAATTCAAGCGGCTGCTTCTAATGAAGACGCAATTACACTGAAATACTTGGATACTTGAATCAAAGGGGTGTGCAGCAACCCTTCCGGTTAATAATTGTCCATGGATACAGTAGCAGGTATGCTAAACAAAAGGTAACGAACGTTTGTCATAATTAATATAAATGGCTTTCTACTACCTGTAAGTCCTTAGACTATTCGAGATCTTGCCGCGGCTCGTTGTCTTAAGTATTGTTTGAGCCGCGGGGGAGATAGTAGTGAAGAGAACGAGAGAGAGCGAGAGAGAGAGAGAGAGAGAGAGAGAGAGAGAGAGCGAGAGAGAGAGAGAGAGAGAGAAGGAGGATTTTACCACGATATCGAGAAATTTTATACTAATGGAGAATCAGAACCAAAGGGATTTAAGGGATGGTATGGTCGCGACAAAAGGGGTGGGATAAAACGCCAAAGCCGAACTAAAAGTACAGTCTAAGGTAAAAGAGAAAGAGAGTAATGGTCGTGGAAGATCTATCGGCTACCCTTAACATCAGGGGAATTTTAAACTGGGACTTAAATTTAACCCCGAAACGAAGCCCGATAAGAGAAGAGTGACGTTAGTAGGGGGTTGAACGATAGGGGGTCTGGACCACTTAAACCAGGATCAAGATGATCTCTTTTACACCATATCCTGAGAACGCTTTTTGCATACCCACCTATCTGTCATAGGTTATACGAATGTCGTTTTGGTATAAATTAAAAAAAAAATGCGTCACGAGGTTAAAGAGCCATTTTAATCCCCTATACTAAAATGGGTGCTGCGTCACGTGTCATTTGTCACCGCTAGTAACGATGATCGAGGAGTGGATCACCCGTAACAAGAGGGACGCTCTTTGCACTGTATATACAGTATGTACTGGGTGTCCTAGTAATAAAGTCGAAATTTGTCGAAAAACCATTGAGAAAAGGGTGGGGCGGTAAAGAGTGAATTCGCATTGTCCGAAAGCAAGTCGCATGTCGGTCCTGCCGTCTGCGACTATACTTCATAGATCGTGTCGCATGCAAGTTTAATCTTCTGGAAGTAACGCAAATGCAGTGCTGGGACTGTGGCGGGATCTGAATAATGCATTTATATGTCCACACGGATATGCGCCGGTGCGAATGCCTCGCGAGGATACGACAGTTATTGTGCAACGCCCTGTATCTCGTTGCAACGCCTACGTTATCTGTCCGCCTAACGTACAGAAGTCGCATTCACTTAATACTGGAAAAGTTTCACGTTTCAATCAATGAATGAATCGAGTGAGTGGAACTACAATGCATTCAGGAATACCAGTTGTGTGTATACAATACTAAGCACGATAGAAATACACCGCAGGCACCTAATTTCAGATTGGCTTGAAGATTTCGCAGTGAGCAAACCTAACCTAAAGTTAGAATTACCGTTAACTTCACAGCCACTTCTGTAGGCACTAGTTTCCCAGAGTGGAGATGCGTCTATATATATATATATATTTATACGTACACCCTCGGCAAAGTAGGTAAGTTTGTATTTTCCATTTGAGACAAGTTCCTCCGCGCGTTACTTCTCCAAAATTTCTTGAGTCCTTTACAGCCGTTCCAGAAGGATGTGTATAGACGGGGATGTAAGCACTCCGGCCGATTGCACGCTGTAGAGGATTAGTTTAGGAACGAGACCCCACTCTTGGAGCGTATTGCTCCATCCGTTACTGTATAATGCCCGCCGATATCCCATCTCAAAAGGTTATTATATGTATAAGCCATTCCCCTACAAATAGTAGCACGATAAACAATTGTCCCAACGTTCCGTGCGAAATGACATACCGGGCGGAATAGGTTAGGTCAATACCAATGCAGCCTTATGTAGTAGGAATATGCGGGAATGGCCGAAGACGGCTCTCGTAACGTGAGGCTCCTCGACAGTCGGCTTTTGCAAATTTCATTGGCGATTTCTACAGGCTTTCGCGAAATTATCGTGACGTGCATCTGCACTATTCCGCAGAGTATCTCTTCACCCGTCGCTACGTCACGAATACTAGTCGAGACCAGTCGAGACGGGGTTCGACGATTTACGAGAATACCAAGGGCGACGGTGCTGCCGAGATCTCCAACGTATTCATGACGGATGCCGAGGGAACTACTAGACGGTTTGAATATCATTGGCGCTTCTCGATTTTAACTGCGGACAATACTTTTGCCAATGGCGTCCCGTACTGGATTATAACCCCAGTCTACGGGCCGAATAAAATTCGGCTTATTTTAATACCCCTTCGCAAGAAGTTTCTCTCGGTATCATCAACCCCATGGCTTACCTATCTATCTCGTTCTTCGCCCTTTCCTTATACTTTCGCTTTTCTCTTATTCGTTCCCCCTTTTAGTTGAAAATCGCACGCTTTTCTCGTGGGATGAAGAGTCGACTAAAATCCGATAGGTCGTATCTTCATCGTTGGATAAAGTGCTGTTTCTCATCCTGTCAAACCTTCTGAATATATCAGAAAAATGTCAAACTAAATAATTTCATAGATACGTAACATAGATATAGGCATATACTCTATACTTAGAGATTGAAAATGTTCGGGGTTGTGGATGGTAATCGAATTAGGCAGGAGCATCGATTAATTCTAGAAGGGTCCTCGATCATGCGAATACGTATCCTTCTGGCGAGTTAGAATAATTCCTGTATAAATCTTTCGAATAAATCTCTGTAGCTAGCTCCACCCACTTCGCACGGATGATTCTGAAGATTCTACCATTGTCAATTAACTTGAAATTGAATTAACGTGAATGGCGCTCGAATTAGGCATTCATTCGACTGAAATGGACTCCATATGGGAGAGCCTAGAGGGCCTTTAGTCTAAAGTGCGTTACAAAAGTCAAGTAGCCCGCGAGTGGCGGACACCGCGGGTGAAAGCCCATTGTTGCGTCAACACATATGTCCAAAAGAGCATAAAGGAGCTAGCCCATATGTCTATCATTTATATCCAATAGAACAGTTAGAATATCGATCTTCGATAAATTTCTTTATCAACTATATTTCACTTTCTGTTAACCAGGATGAATCGAACCATGTCCTACAGCATCTGGTAAAATTATCCAGGTATATACCTAGGGTTCCAGTTTGAAGTATTTTTGACAGACGGATACCCCGAAACAAGGTCAACCCTTCGATCCTGAGGTGAAGTACGTCGGTAAGAGTTTTGGTCTAAAGAATTTTTTTTCAGTTCAAAGTAAATCACATTGCTAGAAATCGTACAGCATTTGGCCGGATGGACACCTGCTTTCCATTGGAATTTCACCTGTAGTCGCAGGCAATTTTTCCAAGGACGTAGACCTAGCAAATTCGTGAGACCTTCTACCTAGCTTCTATGTAGCTACCTGACCACCAAAGGAATCTGGACCGAATAATGGAAAATTTTCTTGAAAACTCAACAGACCCAACAGGCAGGTGCGTTTTCAGGTATGCATAGAGAAGATTCAGGCTCCTCAAGACCAGTTTCTTTTCTTGCTTCTATCTCCCTACGTTTGCTACCTTGCAGAAAAAAGGGAAACATAAAGGTGGATCCACAATGCCTAAAGGTTGCTGTACCTTCAAAATCCTCCTGCTAATACCTGCTAAGGACATCAGGTAAATCCAGCCTCTACAAGACAGCCAGTTTCAGTTCCCCTACCATAGCTATCCTTTTTATAGACCTGCGTCAGTTCTCATTAAACCATCCTTTTTGTTCTAGCGCTACAACTGACTCAGACCATACGACTGTCAGAAAGTAGAAATGCAACACGATTACTACTAAGGATCTATTTCCGTTGGAATTCAGGTCAAAGGAGAATCGCAACGTGCTTTACAAATATTTGAAACTCTTAGCAACCGGTCCAGTCTTTCTTATTTATACAAGCAGCGACACCATGATTACAAACGTATTCCACGAAAGACCCGCAAAACCCACAAATGTCACAGATACCCATTTACGCAACCGTACAGTCTACAGTTTCTACGGTAGAGTCATTGAAATTTCTCAAGAGGAAGTTTGCCGACTTATTTGCTTCCACAAACTGCGCAACCTCATCCGGCTACTACGCTTCACGGCGTGACCTTTGGCACTGACCAATTTCAAAGCATCTTACAAGATAACACTGCGATAGCGGCTTGTCTCACATACTGTCGGCAAGTTGTACAGAAAAGAGATTGAAAATGAGATTCCTTTTATTTTAGCCTAACCAAACACTCTTCATCCAACAGATAAAAGAGACCAGTCGCTAAGATCTGTCTGCGGGCATTTTGATACTCTTCAGGTAGAAGATCCAGTCCAGGTATATTTGGATGATAATTAAATATACACGATCTGCCATGGTCGCTGTAGCTGATCTTGTCCTTTTACAGGAGCTGAACTCTCCTGATGAACATCATCTTCATGGTAGCTGGGATTGAGCGTAGTTATAAAAGAGAAAGATAAGCTCTGTTCTTTGACCAGGATAAAATACATTTACCAAAGCGCACACTGATACTTCAAGATATTTGTATTTGTATTGTGAGAATGAAGAATTTGTAACGTGGCCAGTAAGTACTTCCAGAAAGTGTTCCAATATTTAGATTTATATAATATCGAATTTATTGGACATTAAAATGGTCTGATCAGTGACTCAAGCTCGTTTCCAGAGCGAGATAATAAAAATGTGAATGATCAAGGACTTTCCGATAAAACGATTATTGAAATGGCCACCTCTTTTCTTCTTTGCAGTTTCCTATGGCTGAGGTATAAATCAGCTTGTAGACTCTAGAGGTTTCCAAATGAAAGACGAGAGCCAGAGAAGTGCGCAGAGACGAGCCTTAGAAGATTGTGAACCGGGGATAAATCTCATTATGCAGCTTAATCAATCCGATTCGTGCTGGTTTTTCGCTACGCTCATACTCTACTATTAATATAACTAGTATGACTACCACTGTCGACGCTACTATTCCTACACCCTCTTTTTCTTTTTTTTTTATCCCTTTCTCCGTTCGTTACCTTGTACTATGAATCACCGTTTAGCCGTTGCGTGCAGCGTCAAACGGCGAATTCATTTTTCACGTCGCCGGTTGATTGATACAAATGTGATCTCCCGTGGTGAAATGCAGATTCCCAAATCGAGAGAGGAAAAAGAGGGTGTCTAGTGGTGAGGAGGGGGGCTGCTGACACTGTGGAAGAGAAAGAAATAGATAGAGAATAGAATGAAATAGTTTGAGAGAGAGAGGGAGACACTTTGAAAACTATTTTTCACCCTTTGCAACATGATTTGTTCCTGCACCTTGACGTAGCGTCGAGTCCAGTCTGCCGAAGTCGTCCGTTGAAAACGTCGCGCGACGGCCGGCATCGTTTTTAAAGCCATTAGGGTCTCGATGGATTTTGAAAGGGGAGAATGCTAGTAGACAGGGTAGAAGGAGGGTTTGGTAGGTATGGGGGACGAGTAATTTTTAAAATTCAATCATCACAGCCTGACGTGCAAAAACCACGAGAAAAAAGTAGCGAATGAAAGATATAGAAGAGAGAGTAATAAACTTAGGAGAAAATTCTCTTGATGATACTTCGATCGATTGGGAAGTCAAGCGATGAAAGAAAAAATGACGTGATCACTTAAAGGTATAATTCTTCTTCTTTATAGGATTTTTACCTTGTATATATAGAAATATCTCAAGGCTATATGTATATCCCACTTAAGCACCAAAGTGTCGACGTAAATCTTGGTTCTCTCGTTCCAATGAAATCTCTCCTATATGTTTTCTTCGTGTATAACAAATAAATAAGTCAGCGATGGCGTCAAGAGCCTGTAAATTTCTAGATTCCACTCGCAGCATCTCTTTCAGCCAACTATCTGGACCGTTGAGAGATCTGTGTAAATATTAGAATTCAAACTCTCCTTTTAACTGTAATCTCGGAGCAAGATTAGGGATAGACCGAGCACGGTGTACAGTGAGAAAAAATAAAAGTCTTTCGAATGATTTAGAGAGAGAATTTAAAGGCTATTTTCAAGAGAGCGATTAAGTCGACGTGGATAAACCATGACTTATTGTTAGTGGGAGTCGCGTGATTCTATTGTATGCAAAGGTTCAAGAGAATAAGAAGAGAAGGAAAAGAAGGAGGGTACGACCTCGAAAAGGATTACATGTAAAATGGCAAGAGCGAAGCGTGACAGAAGCATCTTAAAAGAGTAAGTGAGCAAAGGATTGAGAGAGAGAGAGAGAGAGAAGGAGAGAAGCCCATACCAAAAGAATTCTCCCGTAAACTAAAATCGTCGACAAGGGTCCCCCCGACGCCAAACGTCGTCGTCGAACGTGGACCTCATTGTTAGGTATGGCGTGGGTGTAGAAGGTGAGTCCTTCTTTGTATTTATTTATCGCTCATATATATATATATATATATAGTCACATGTGACATGGCCTAAATTTCCCTAAGTAGGAAGCCATTATAGTTCAAGAATAATAAACTAGATCAGTCGATGCTCTTAAAGCTACGCAATTGTGATTTCTGGCATCATTACTAGTATTCTGAAATCAATTAAGAGCGTCGCTTATTGAGAACGAAAGATATGCTCATTTACATAATTTACCCTTTTATTTTATTGTGCATATGTGCTTATATGTGTCTATATATATGTATAGTACTCCCTTTAGTACAACTCTCATTGTCAATGTGATAGCTATTCGCTAACATGGAAGCCATTTGGTATACAAAACCAGGGACAACAAGATGGAACAACACATCGGACAACGTGAACAGCGCGCAGTCGATTCTACCCATTATGTACAGATCTCGCGCGTTGTTGGTCTATTTCTAAATATCATTGGAGAGCGAATGGATTTTCCTCCGTTTCGACTTCTCTGTGACATTACACTTTACGATTTAGTGCGTTTCAGCGCTGGCGCCATCTATGCGTTAATTGAAGCAGCGAACATGCATTTGCCATTCATATCGAAGAGCTTCTCTATAATAACAAGCATGTAGAGCATGGATTATTATGATAGAGAGAGAAAGAGAGAGAAAAAGAGAAAGAGTGAGTGACATTTTTTAAAGTTGTTAAATCGAACGCGCCTGTTCCGTCATGTCGCTTGAATTTCCTAAAGCCTCACAGCAATTGGGTGCACTTGGAGCTGCGATTTATTTTGATGCGCATCATTACCTTTTCGCGGACGTTATCGGGTGAGTTTTCATGTACATTGTCCTGGAATTCTCATTTGTGTCAGTCGCTTCACGCGGAAAAGCCTATATGGAGTAGTTTTTATATGTATGTACATGTATGAAATATCCTAGGAATTCGTATGCGAGGGAAAATTTAAAGGATGAGACGCCGTCGTGTGGATCAGTCTTACAATCGTGGAATTGAATCATCAGAAATTCTTTGGGCTGATTTGCATTGCCCGTAACGAATGCGCAAAGCGGCGTTCTTAATCGCGTGAATAAATCCGTATGCATTAGGGTGGCGAGTAACGAATTGTTCTCACAGTATTCACGCGGTACTCGTGAGACATTTGAGGGGTGGCATTTGGTTTATGAGAATTTAAAAATTCTTAAGTCTATGCAAAAATTAAACGAATCCTCGGAGAAATAACTAACGAGATGAAGGACATAAGTTTTGGGGTAAATATTTGATTCGTTGTCGTTAGATACGTTACATGTATATGTATACTATATTTTACACGTAACGAAAGTTCAAGCTGCAGGATAGTGGAAACTTTGTAGTTGAATTTGCATAGCAGTTTATGTATATGTATACAGATATACTGTATTACTGGAGTTAAATAGATAGATATACATGTCCTCTAGTCCCAGTGCGGATTTTGCATTTCGATTTGATTAATAACTTGATACTCGCTGAAACGGGACTAATTACAGAGTTGTATCTCGGCGGAATTAGGTAAATAAGCAAAAGCGTTAATAGATCAGCTCGTTATGGTTTGACGGACGCGATATTGTCTGGCGAATAAATCGCACAGCGCGTGGTACGTCATTTGATTGGCCACACGCAGCCACAATGTGAATCTATTTGAATGGTAATTTCAAATTGATAGCGCTGGACTGCAAATCCAAACCACAGAGAAGCTATCAATAAAGTTTCCATAGAGGCGTATTTGGAACCTGTTTTCGGGCGATGGATAGTAGCCGGTAAATTGGCACGTGTATATTTTTGAATTGGCTCTGGAATTAATTGTTTTAATTGAATTTAAATCGCGCGAATTCAAATCGAACACACAGATATTTCAATATCGATTGTGCAATCAGTATTTACTTTGTACTGATTGTTAAGGACACGTAAATATTGATTTTTGTTTGTGACTCGTGAATGATTAATTAGTAACTTACCGGTATTTCAGGATTTACCGGATGATTTTAATGATGACTTTCACTATTTTGATGAGTGGACACTTCTTTTGAAAATTTTAATAATTACTATCTATCTTAATTCACGATACTTGAATTATGTCCCGAAACCGATTACGATGTGCAGCCGGTCGCATCCAAAATGCAACTTGAACCGTAAGCCCGCGCTTTGCTGACTACCATCAGTTTGGAGTGGGGATTTGCTATCCTGTTTGAAAGAATCCACAAAATATTCGCACCAGGTGTCTCTAGTATGCAGCTGATGATGGTTGATAAATTTGAAGTTCTACTTTACCGGCAGCGTATGATAATTGTATTTCGTCGTTCACTACATTATCAACAGCCAGGGAGGTGCCATTTGCAATATAAGTGAAATACGTCTGCCAGCAGAAGAATTGAAATACATTTGTCAAAGCATTTGACGCGGATTCGACGTACGTCATTGCGAAAGCATTCCCTGTTACATATTTCGTATACAAAAGACGATAACTTCATGTTTTATCTTAACATTTCTTTAAATACCAATACTTTATTTTTGATATGTTTATAATTTTTGAATTTCAACAATTAACACGCTTTGGCTGTATCGTAAATTTTCTTATGCCAAATGCACATTATCTTCATTCTTAAATGCTTCACAATGATTTTAACATACCCGTGCAATAATGTTTTACATATTTATTAGAGACATGTAACAACCGATACTCAAATTAAAGAATCTGAGTAAAACCCAAAAATGTTTGAGTTATGCATTCAAAACTGAAATTCATATTCGAAGTGCGCGGGCAGAAAAAGAAGGTACCGAAAGCCAACGGCAGCTGGCAGGTCGATCATCTTTCGTTCTGCGGCTGAAAGGAGTGCGGTTGATCGAGTAGTGGCAAGGGGAATAGTCGGGGTGTCGTTGACGTCACATTCGGGTTTGTCCGGTGGCGCTCGAGTGTCCCGATCTCGCCCGAACGGGTCAATGTCTGAGGAGGCTTCGAAAAATCCGTGGCTGGTGTGGTGTACCCGTACTCAGCGACTCGGCTGACTTTTCTGCGTTAATCGCGTACGTAGCCTACGTCCAGCCCGTGTCGCGAGTGCATTAACAAAATAGTAGAATATAGGAACAGGCATAGAAAAGGAAAAATAACGAGATACGGGATCATTTGCAAGTCCAAGGTGTGTATCGGCGTCGCGGTAAAATGTCGTGCGCGAGCCGTGCGCGAGCTTGAGCCAGAGAAGCAGAGCGGTAGAGAGTACAATAACGACGGCGACGACGAGGACGAAGACGACGACGACGATAACGACGACGTCGACGTCGAACATCGTCAGCAATAGTACGAATATCGCTAGCAGCAGCAGCACCAGCAGCGGTGGCGACAGTAGCAGTAGTAGCAGCAGCAGCGACAGCGACAGCGACGGCAGCACCAGCAGTACCAGCAGTGCGATAAGGCGAAGTAGTATAGAAACGAGAAAGGAAAAGCAAGAAGAGAAGAAACAAGGAGAAGAGGAAGGAGTGAGCGTGCGTAAAGGAGAGAGTGAGCAAGGAGACGACGAGGCAGAGGAGAGAGGCGCAGGTTCCGAAGCTCTCGGCGAGGAACCGAGCGTGAACGCTGGCGCTAGCGTTAACGCTGGGCCTATCGAGTCTAAGACAATTTCAATACCAAGGAGAGAATCACCGTGTCCGATTGTCACGAGAAATAAGATCTCAAGGTATAGAAGATCGCGTCGCAAAAGGTGGACGAGAGTAAAGACGAAGTCCCTAGCCACAAGGGAGAACCCTACGATAAGTGCGATAGGTCGAGCAGGAGTTTGCGCTTACGGCTGTCTTTTAAAAGTCTATCCAGAAGCACGGAGATCGTCCGTTGCTTGTAGTAAAGCTGTTTGGTTATCGAGAGGGTGCGTGTCAGTGCGCGGCAGATCCGATCTGGTGAAGCAGCAGCACGGCCAGAAGGAGGTGAAGGCGTCGGAGGTCGTGGTGGCGGCGGCAGCAGCAGCAGCGGCGGCGGCGCTGTCTGAGGAAGAAGAGGAAGAAGAAGAGGTGGTGGTGTTCGAACCGAAGGTAGAAGTAGAGGTAAAGGTGGTGCTTCTGGTACTGGATCGTCGTTGCTGCGTGGCCGTTGAGAGAAGGAGGAAGCAGCAGCGCCGGCGGTGCTGCTCGCCGCCGCGAAACCCAACCCAGCGAGATCATCGACTGTGCTATATAGAACCGCGGCTCCGTGACTGTGCTTTAGCGCGCTACGAGCCATACCGAAAACGTTGACCCCCCCAACTGAAGACCGACCGTTACCCCCCCTCCACGCACCCCGCCCCTCCTCATCACTTCCCATCCCCGTCGCAGGGCACACCATCCACCATCGTCGGACACGGCTAGAGCCACGGCCTTAGCCAAAGACAGAGTGCCGTCCTTCCAAAGGCTGCTGCACCTCGCGCGTTCCCGGCTTATTAGGCAGGATCGCGCGTAGCGTGCGCGCCCTAAGATCACCAGCTTGCACGTTCGCCCGATCGACGAACGGACGGACAGATTCGCCGTCAACTGGCAGCCACGAGTTGGCCCTTTTGACGTACTCGGTTGGTTAGCACCATCTACGAAGTTCCTCATTGCCGTCGTGGCTAAGTGAAAATTCGTGCGTGTGTCGAAAATTCCTCCCGGAGTGTCCGAGAATTTTCCAACAGTTTTCATTACCGTGCCAGTGTTCCTAGTTGAGAGAAGAGTGAGGAGTGAAGAGGAAACGTGTACGGTTAGTGTCTCTAGAGAGGAGATTGGAGTGTTAAGAGAGAAAGAGACAGAGATATTAACAAGAGAAAGAGTGTGTGGAGCCTTCGCGTAATAGTATCGCGCATCTCTGCTACCTCGCGTGAAAACGAGCGTGCGATGTGATATCGGCTGTCATTGATGTCCGAGGAGGAAACGCGCTGGGAATCTTCACGTGAAGCATTCGTGGCGAAGGGGTACGGGTTACGAGGAGACCGAGGTGGCGGTAGTAGAGGAGTAGTGAACTACTACGGGGCCTAAGATCGCCGAGGAGGAGGAGGAGGAGGACTGAGGAGGATGAGCGGGAGACCGAGGACCACCTCCTTCGCAGAGGGCAACAAGCCCCCTGCGAATCCGCCCCTGGGCGGCATGAAAATCAGCAGTGAGTACCATGAGACGTGATGATTTTATAACCTCAGAATCATAACCTGCTTTCGTGTTCGCTTACTTGTGCTTCTTTAATTCAATGATTCACCGATTATCTACCTACGTGTCTACGTCACTGCTCATCTATCTTTCTACTAGAATGCTTGTAGCTATTTTCTTGCTATTTTCATATTTTTTTTTTTTTTTTACTGTAGTCGCCTTTTCCATTCGCCTTGGAAAAGCCTTGGATCGCGCAACAAGCCCGCTCCCTCGTTCTCATAGTGGCGACGTAGTTGCGCGTCCATACATAACCCACACGGAATACTTCTCCGAAAGCGGTGCAAAAGGTCGCGCTACAACATCCGCGTTGCGTATGCTACGACAGAGTCCATTACTGCTTTAGCAATTCGGGTAGGTCGCTACTGTCACGTATCAGTGACTGCAGTCGTGCGCTCTTCATATTCTCATTTGAAAGGTGATATTCGATTGAGGATGCGGCTTAATATCCCTCGGGGGAGTCTCTGACCTCGGCTAAAAGATCTCTCATTGGTTACTCAGCATATATATACATATACACGCACACACTCATATTTATATATATATATATACATTGTTGGAACTACAACAAAATTTAGGCTTAGTTCTTGCCCCTCGGGTCTCTGGGATACGCCCTTGGGACTCGAAAATCAGGTATCTGAGGCACAAAAGGACCCAGGATCCTGTTCTATTGCCATGAACGCGTTTCCTGTCCTAAAGATATAAAGATATCTCCTCTTTCTTTCTATCTCTATTTCAGTCTTTATCTAAAGCCCCGGTAGTCCATCTCCTTTTCTCCCAGTGACCTGGCTCTCCTCACTGAATCCCATCCCTGCTCGGTAAACGTCAGCAAGGCGTTACGGCACTTTATAAATAAGTCTTTTATTTTCGCTGTATTAACTGGTTGGTCTTGCCACTGTAATAACTCCTAAGCTATACCTGGTGTTCCGTGACTCCTGAGAAATATTTAAAATTAGGTTAAAGTTAGTTAAATCGTTTTTCTTTTCTTAATTCTTGTCAAAAAATATCGTTAAAAAATTACGCGAAGCATTTTCAAAGTAAGTAACCGCATCCTGTGCTGCAATCTTTATGATAAACGTCAGAAATGTAACTGACCATCGCAGAAACTGACAGTTACGTTGCCGTTACGTTGTATTCTCATCGCGCGAGGCCGCTGTACACTCTGCCGTATCTTAGCGTCCCGTTGCGAGGTGCTGGCGCTCTACATTACCGATCCATCAGAACGTCAGCGTGTCACTAGGAAAATCTATGGATCCTCACCGTAGCGTAGCAGGCCTGCATTCGTAGCCATCCGCCAGGGCGCAGTCTCAGTCTGTACTAGTCGACAGTCTCCTACGTACGTGCCTCTCCCTCTTTCTCTCCTCGTCCCTCTATACTTTCTTCTTACTCTTTCTTGGCCTCATCCTCGAATTCTTATCTCTGGGGACCCCCTGCGAGGATCACGAGAACTACCAAAGGCAATACACTTCAGAGGTTCGCATGTCAGCCATTAACCCAGGATGATGACACCCGGTGACATGTCGCGGGCGGAGCTGACTTGGACTGGGATACTGCTTTGTTCTCGTAAGGGCTACACCGACATCCCCATTATCCGAAAGTAATTCTTCTTACTCATGCTGCGCTTTAAGTTCTGTTACTCAAAGGCAACATTTTCTTTTTCTTTTCTATGACAAACGTTTATCAGCTTTAAAATGCACACGGGGTACCAGGAACAAAGAGATGCCGAGATTCTTTGTTTTTCCTTTATTCCACTGCATTCTTGTTTATTCTTATGTCGTTCTTTTCGGACTTTGGGACGGGTAAGACTCCCTCCCCCTCCTTCTCTCTTGACCAAGAGTAGTGCATATGCACTTTGTATTCTTATGCGTAGGCGTGTACAGGCGAGCTGTCTTGTATTCAAGGAAATTTCTTGGAACACAATGCGTTTGACACCCTTGCCAGATATCGTTCATGAAAATGCCCACATGACATATGCACGCATGGCATTCTACTCGCACGTGAACTGGGTCAATATCCCGGCTGTCACGTTGACTAGTATCGCATCGCGCGACTGAGTGTCGCGTTCGATACCAAATGGAATGAAATTCCGTGAATAAACGTTGATCGTGTTTGCCTGATACCTTAGTAGATATTAGGAGTCACGACGGAGAAGGTTTTAGTAATTCTAATGCTATATGATTTAACTGCGTTTAACGTTAGTTGAACCTTTCGATGGTTACGTGAAAATGTACTAGGGATAAAGGAGGGAGAGAGAGAGAAATCATAAAAGTTAAAAATCAACTAGTTAGATGATCGTGTTGCGCCATGTTGCTACGCGCTATAAAAACACTGTAATTAATGTTTGCGCGAGTAGCAATCATTCTGAAATTACTGGGATCGATTTGTTTCGATCCAGCCTACCTTTTAGCTGGCCAAATTCTGACGGCCATTTTTGATTATTTTCGCTAGGTCATAAGTGCGTGACTGTGGTCACCTCGTGTAGTCGCTTGTGACTGGCTTTGGAGTTCTTATCAGTAGTAAAATCAGGATATATTCATACGATGGCGTGAATTAATAGCTATAAGTGTTCATCGACGTTGTCCTCTCGAGTTAGCAAGCTTGCTCGAGCTTCTGTTTAAATAGGACAAAGGAGACGGGATGGGCTGCAGCTCTCGACACTCCGCGATTCATCCTGATCGACTGTATTAATAGAAGAATCCAATGGCCTCTCGGTGAGCTTCATATTCGATACCTTTCATTCTACTATTTTACCACTCATGCAGGCTTCCTACGACCACGTAGGCATTCAGCCGGATGGGCTTCCTAATCAATTCCACAATCAGGTTCAGCCAAGCTCTTTGGTTTTTTCGGTGATCATCGATCTCATCGGGTCTCATAAGACCCGACGCGACTGTTTACGCGAAAAGGAGGTCAGTTACGCTCAAGACTCACGTGTCTATCCTGATCTGGGTCAATGAGCCCCTATGCCATTAAAACCGGCATTTCAAATAACCTAGACTGATCAGGTAAACCCAATGTCTTCCTTGATTCAGTTATAAAAGCTAATTATCGTCCTTGCGTAGGGGCTAAGTGCGATTTCGTCTGTCGGAGCAGGAATGAAACTTGGAAAAAGAAAATAACGCACGAAATTGTTATCGTTCATTGCCGTCAATTGAATCTTGGTGTTTTAGGGGAGGAAAAAAACAATCTACGTCAGCGATCGCGTCGTTCCCCTTTGGCCGCACGTTTTTCAAGAGTCAATTTCGGTTGAGAGTCACTGCAGATGGCAAGGATGGAATTTTACGGATTATCAGAGAAGAAATTATTCGGGATTTACGAAGAGGAAGCGAGATGCCGCAGGAATAGGAGTATCAAGGATTAAATGGATACTGAGTCTTTTTCTTTCTCTCTGTATTTTTATAAATAATTGCACGCGACCTAACGAAAGGAATTATTTAGATGTCTCGGTTGCCATGGACAGGAGGAAGATAACTGTCGACGAATCTTTATTTCGTTCTTTGTTGCAAGAATCGATCGTCCCGGTGGGACGGGGTCATCCTGACCCAAATTAACCTTGGCTGGCTGACAGTGTCTCAAGCGTGACCTCGTCGAGAGTCAAACGTGCCTTCTCAATAATTTTCTACGACTGATTCTCGACCTCGCCAAGGAGTCCTGGCGAGGATGAACCTCTGGAAGGTTGTGAATGAAACTTGATCAACCTAAAGACTCCGTTCTGATTAATGACGGGGTATAAAACCGTGTGCTTAGCTACGTTACTTTTATTGTCTTCCTTTATGTGCCTCGCGGGTCCTTTTTATTCTTGCTGAAAGAGCGACCTGCTCTTTTTTTTCTCCCCCTATGAGATACCAATGCTTACAAGGCAGGGCTCGTGAGAATTGATACAACTTTTGGAATTTTCCAAAATTCCATTGTATATTGGCCATACGATAAGGCTCGACCTCGTAAAATGATACACAAAACGTGATAGTGTGATTGAATACGGACAGTGGTGGTGGTTGCCCGATAATCAAAAATTCTGTATGCCTTTTTTTAGACTGTCCCGATCTGCCTCATAGCAATCTCGAGCATTTTTATTTTTTTGAAAACAAAAAACAAGTATGTGATGTAAATTAATTTTTATTGTTGTATCAGCGGAAAAGCCTGCATGGAATTCGCAGATTTTGTTACCATGACAGTTTTGCAACCTCCGCGTAAACTCAGGGCGAACGTGCTATTATGTAATTAAACAGTCAGTCAGTTATCGGTTCGCTAGCTGAGGAGGGACGAAGAGAGTAGGGGGGACGCGGAGGTACCAGTAGAGGGACAAAAACAAGAGGAAACATATGATTCTCTTACGTGTTATCCGTCTAGTTGCATATAATTGAGAATTGCGAATTTATAGCACTGAGCGATCTGTCATTTTAAATCCGATGCAACATAGAAGAGAGTCAGTACTGTAGAGGCATAATGGAGAAAGTAAAAGTGTGATAGAACAATGGCGTTGGTAGTATCGATAGTTACCTACAATATTTAGAAAAATTCAATGATTATGAAAGTCGAAATGGAGTCATTGGAATAGAAGATTTATATGCTGCGTGTGGTTTAGTCATTTGGGTACTGCAGCTGAGTGGAAGAGGAAGAACGGCCAGGATGAGTAGTTTAGGGTTGCGTCAGGAAGCCTCCTAGAAAACACCGCGAAAAATAGTTTCTACGCACTGAATGGCTGTCTCTATTCCCACAAATTATATAAATTCTGGAAACCAGCCAGCTTTTCGGGGCTCCGCCTTCTGTTTTTCTCGGCACAAGGTCGCTCTCAATCCAACCCGCGACGCCCTCACGGGAGTGTCCTGATGTGTGACCTCTTAATTTCTCCTCATCTTCCTTCTCGCAACCTTTAGCACCTTTAATCCTCCATGGGGCAAGAGAGGCGTTTCGCCATTCAGTTTTATACGCTGTTACGTCGGAACCTCCAAGTATCGACAGCGCCCTCTTCTTTTCTATTACCTTTTTAATTTTCAGCCAATTCGAAGCTTCTGCTCGTATAGTCCACTTAGAAGTTTAAGGGCGAGTATGAAATTCACGATGGGATATAATTTCTTAGTGAAATTTCTGGCATTTAAACGTCGCGAAGAACGCAGATTGGAACGATGGCGCAACGTCCTCCTTTTTTTCTATGACATCTGGCACGGCCCTGGCGGGGAGAGTCTGGTTGAGGAAGAACGCGAAAGCAGGGTAGATGGCGCCAGGAGTATCGTGGCAAGTGGCGCCACTAGAACGCGAAATAAAAAAAGAGATCTTCTCTGTCCATGTCGGTAAAGTCACTCTCTTCTTTACTCTTAACATGTTTCAACTGGACGCCTATATGCACCGTTTACATAGACATTTCTATTTTTGGGCGATACTGGATTGCGACACGTACACAGATGTTGGACACATGTCTCCGTGGTGTAGTAAATATCGGCGTAAAATAGAACAAATTGGATAAAAGCGGTCGGGCGATATAGTTGCGTGCTTGTTAACGAGTCTTTTTTGCCACAGGGCCGGCCAACTGTTTTTTAAAAACTTCTTTTCAATGTCATTGATCCTTTAGAGAATTTCCAAATAAAAAAAATATTTCTCAAGATAGATATTTAAAATAGTAAAAAATTGTCTCGCTCCACACGCAGACTCTCGCAGTTCTCACTGGAGGACACGTGTGCCAAGCTTGTATCGCATGACCTTTCGATAATCCTTGGAATCCCTACATGTGGTGTCCTGACATAACAGCCAGGGAGTTAAACCCCTTCGAGGAAACTCGCCGGGCGATGCTCGAACGCTTTCGGGCCGGTTAGTACCAAGTGCCAGAGAACCCGGTCGATACGACCTCCTCATTGGCCGATGCAATTGGATTCCGGAATTTCCGTAAAAATTCACCAGGCCGACGACTCGCTCACGAAATCCAAGTAGTCGTTCACCGATTCAAAAGATGGCCGCCATTCACTTATCCATCCCCTAACATAAATATTACCCAAGAAATTCTCAAAACTCGTTGCCTTCCATCACAATTTTACCTCAAGGCTTAACAAACTTTTTTTTTTCTTTATTTTCGACAAACCTCAACCGTCAGCAGGTTACGACGTTCTCTTGGCATCTGAAAACATTTCGTCACTCCTGACGCACCAGGTACCGATACCACTGCCACACTAGGTTGACTATACTCTGACGGCCATGGTCGTGGGCTGAAAATGTCGGCGTTCCTAACCTCAAAAATAGAGAGCAAACGAATGATATTTTTAAAATCACCTACACCTATATCGTCAACAGAACTTCGACAATCGATTCTCTATGACGAGACGTTTGCCAGTCAGTCAATCAGACTGTCTGAGAATCAGAGGACAAGGGACGTAAGCAAAGAGCAACACAAAGACGTCTAGACGACGCACTCGACGTCGGTGTTCGCCAAAGAGACTCCCAACCAGGAGATTAAACACGAAACGACTCGCGCGTACTTTTCTCCATGGATTTACGATACACAACAAAGAAAAGAGAGTCAAATTGTGACATTGCCCGAGTAGCGGGTATAGTGCGTGCGCGTCAGAACATTATTACTCCACGATATTACATTTACCAGATTCCCATCAACAAAGACACCATCTTTGTTTCTCAGTCGATTCCAACAACAACCGCTTAATGTCACGTGTGCCACGATAGATCCCATTACGAGGAAAATCTTACCAGCCTGCTAACGACAAACCTCGTTAGCCACGGGAGAGATAGTCGTGTTCCGGCGGACTCCTAGTCAACTAAAAATAGAAAGAGAACCAGCACGTCCCCGTGCACCAACAACTTCGTGCTCCTCGTACATAGCCAAGTGTCGAAAGGTATCGCCGAATGGAAGAAGGTAAATAGGACTTTTGCGAGAGAATTTTTAATCCTCTAGATAGTTACCAACGTGTACAATGTGTCCAGCCCTGTAACTTTAATCGCTCCTATAGACCAACTCGGAAGGACCTTCCACCCCCCCCCCCCCCCCCATTTACATACGTGAGATCGATCTTGCTCGACCTCTCGATGCCCGACAGACGTCGAGACTCCACGTGACGAGTCAGCAACAGTCTCACGTGAATATTAAGTCACACGTTACACTCCCCACTCTATTTCCTCAACCAATTGCCTCTCGGTAATCAGTTATTCATTTTCCTAGTTGCTTCAAACAGTCAATATACATACTCTCGGATATCAAACTTCTGTAATATCTTTTTTGACCATCTTTTTGATATTACGTCACTCTCGTACAGAGTGCTATCAAACTTGGACTCGAGACGAGGAACTTTGGTCACGTGTACGAACAGTCCTCCTTAGGGATTGATCTGTTGCCACGTTCTACCTACATCTCAGCACATGACCTCACGCAGTTCGCTATTCCATGCGAACTTTCAGAAATTCTTCATTGTTATTATTGAGCAGTGGGGTTGCTCGATTTTTTCGTTTTTACTCATGTAATTACCTATTGCTCCCCCCTCTCCCTCTCTCTCTAAAGGTACCACTGGGTATAAACGTGGTTAGGTTAGGTTAGTCTCGACTGCTAGACAAGATCCGCTCTCGTCGCTGCTATTTTCGCCAGTGTTATACCCCAGGGGTATAACACAACTGCTTAGTTCTATTAATAGTCGTGGCGTTATCGTAATTTTTCCTTTATTTTGCCAAAAATTTATCTCGAATACTAGAAGAAATGATCACTGATAAAATTAAGAGTACGAAAGCGATAGTTGGCTCTTGGTGTCGTTCACTTTATCTATTCATCGCGAAGGATCTTGCCAACGTTGCAAATTTGCGTCAATATAACCTGATACGTGTATGTAGACGCGAGTATATAGATATACATGCCGAGAGAAACAAAATTCTTCTTCTTTTTCTTCTTCAGTTTTATATGCCCACGACACGTATAGATATCCTATGTATATAATAAATGCCTTGGGTACCTGTATACATATATATGTATGTTTGTCTATGGATCGTGACCGATCGTCATCACTAACGCTTATAGCGACTATTCGAAATATTTGTTATTCACGCTTTGGATGCTTAATGTAAGCAATATATTTGTTTAGACGATAGATTCTAATCGTTCCTTAAAAGTTCTAAGGTTTTCGAAAGTTCGTATTACCGGTTAAGTCTCGTTGCGATTAGACGACGAGATCGCGTTAGTCGGAATGTGGCAGTGGGCCCTGGGGTACACGGTGACCTTTGAAATTCGTCATCGTTTTCAATCGATTATCGAATCGATTGTTTCGAGAGTATTGATTGACGTATTTTTTTTTTTTTTACTAGCATTTAACATACGATAAATATATTTTTTATTATCGCGATGAATTTCCCTATTGTAAATTGTGCAACGTCTTGACACTTCAAACGATATTTGAATGACGCAAAACTGTAGCCACGTCTTTTGTCTCGTTATCGCTATCGGTTGCGCGTGGAAGGAAAGCATTTTTTTTTCTTGTCTTCCAAGATCTCATAACTGCGCAGAAGTAAACGAGGCTGATTTCTGAGACCGATAGAGATTCCAATCTCCTCGCTGAACAGATGTTCGGTACCATGGACTGATCTTATTCGCGATTCTGGCAGGAAGTGCCGTTACGAGCGGGATCTTCTAAGAAAATGGTGGGACTACGCCAAATGGCTTTTTGGAAAAGTTCACTGTATTCTTTGCTCTCTTTCAGCGCTACCGATGGATCTTTGCTCCCTTAGAAATCCCGGTTGACATCTTGAACGAATTTGTTCTTTGTCTCAGTCTGCAACCACTTTTCGATTATCGTGGATCAAAGCAAATTTTGAGATCGCCTGACAGCGGCAGCTCTAGACAGCGCGCGGTTCATTTTTCCTTAAATACAATCACGCATCGCGTGGCTTCTTTGCCATGAAAGATAATACCGCGAACCAAGTAACCATTTTGCATTCCTGAGTTTGACTTTGAAGGACCGAAAAAGCTGTGCTTTAGTCGGCAATAAGATATTTGATGAAAAATCTGCAAAGATTGACGGAATTAATGAAATTTATGATATATCGTATCAGTGACTTAAATTATACTAATTTTTGTTATCTACGTAACCATGGTTACACTGTAACCAGAGTAATCCCCGTATAACGTCTTTAGCGATGCATCCCGATGGACGTGCTAATTTCGTGAGCTCGATTAATTATCGCAAGAGACTGGCCGAGGTTCTCTATTAGTACCAGAGGACCTGGAAACTGGCCAGCTGACAGTTGCTAGATCAGAAGAGACGAAGAGGCCGAGGAAGTGAGATGCGAGGACGATGACGACGACTAATCTAGATTAGTGTGAACGAACTCTACTCCTATTTCTCGTTTACACCAATTAACGTATTATCAAATATAACAGACGCTAATCAACTATTACGACCTGTTGTTTGGTATATACATAAACGCAAGATACAATCCTGTTATTATCATTGAATAACTGAAGATTAGCCAGTTTCGTATTTTATCGCACCAGAAGCTCACAGCCGATCGTGTTGTCTTACGTTATCAGAGGAAATCTTATTCTCGGCATAACCAGCCAGTGATTAGGATTGTCTGAGCTGTGCGACGATATGTCATTGAGATTTATTATTAGCAATATATTATCATACCGATCCGTAAAGACACCACGTGCTCCTCTTACGGATGCTGCGGATATATCCCCACTGGTCTGCTTGACAGTTTACATTCCTTTGGTATTTTCTCACTGAACACCAGAAAGCCATAAAACGAAAGAAAAGGAAAAAAATAGAGTAGGTGTCAGCAGGCTTAATGGTGGCACGATTATAAAAACCGGTAAACTTCTTATGGTGGGCCTTTCTATTTTTATCGACAATCAGCTGCGTGCCTTCGACATAACACTATTGTGCTTCTCCCCACCTATGACGTTACTGCCACTCTTGGTTGGACACATGGGTAGTGGAGATGCGTGTACGTAAGCCGTGGCCAGCGTGTCTCTTGTGGGCACAGAGTATCGGGAGGTACGAGAGAGAAAGAGAGGAGGCGTCGTTTGTGTGGCGCCGGGACGCCACTCTCCAAAGAGAGCGAACCTCTCGGCTTCTCTTCTCTTCGTCAGTCGCTATATCACTGGATCCGTGAACGAACGCGTCTTGTCATCGTCGTCTTATAAAGCAGAGAGAATTCCGTGTACGCATTTTCTCTCCCGTATTCTTTCCGATACTTCAAGATAAGATTTTGGCAATTAAAATTTTATTCTTTACCGACGCCTACACGTGTACGCCACTGTCTCGCGTTCAGTCGCTTCTTTGACTACGACGGTTGGTTTTGGGTCGTCGCTGGGTTGACCTAAAAAAATGATAACGGTTTCACCGACAAGCCGGATCGAAAATCCTGGGCCTGGTGGGAGTCCAAGTCTCTCATGGTGTGACGATCGCTCGGAAGAGGAAGTAGCGTCTATGGAGAGTCGGAATAAGGGACTTTAGAAGAAAGTGACGCCGGAGTAAATATAGACGTCAGGAGGGACGCTTCTGGCTGTATCAATGTTATTGACTTATTTCGATGTGGAGAGAGAGAGTTTTTTTTCTTCACTTTGACTCACCACTTCGACACACACCCTTGGGTACCGTCCGGCCGCTGATAAGATAACGGAACAAAAAAATCAATGGAACTGCTTTACTTTGAAGCGGAGGTCCTCTGCTACGTTTTTACCTCTTACGGTATTTCTAACGTTCGGCTTTGCTCGCTGGTGCTCACGCTGATTTCCTGCTCTTTGCTGTTCGATGCGGAATATCGTTAAACCGCATGCAGGAAGAGCGAAGCCACGATAAGAAATATATATCAGAATTACGCTCTGTGGGGATTCGCGAGAGACGGGAACCAGGAGCAATAACAAAAATACCTAGAAAAAAAACAGTGCTAAGCTATTTGCCTCTAGGGTACCGGTGACGTCATCCGCCACAGTGCTATTCCGCGATACGAATTCGAGCAGTGCTGTTTGCGGACTTCATAACAGTCGTTATCATTTATCATTCGGTTCAGTCAACAATGAAACACGGGTCCCTCGGAACGTAGGTCCGTTGCTAGATTTTCTTTCGGAATCTAGACTGTGATCGTCCAACGCGATACCTCATCTGCCAGCGACGTCTCTGAACCTCACAGTAAAGACTGAACTAGTGTAAAAGCAAGAGAAGAGACGAGTAACGTTACGGTACGTGCAATTTGTATGATCCGAAGTTATCCTCAGTCTGAATATTCAGTGTTATCAAAGTGATCAAGATCGTTCCAGTATTTTAGTACCATCGAAAAGAGAACTGTGATACAGATAAGGGAGCACCTGGAAAAAATTATAATTGGACCTTTTCAAATTTTACGAATACATATATTAGCTGTACGAAGAACTTGACGAGCGTCTATGTGATAATGGATCGTTCGTTTGATTACAGTGAATTATTATAGTACCCCTTCTCTAACCCTACAATCTTCTTTCCACTGATCGAGAAAACTCTCGAGAGTCTTCGCTGCCATTGGCTAGACGTACGTCGATATGTACGTAAACGAGCTTTCTTATCGCCTTGTACTCGTCTAAATATAACACGCGTTAATACAATATTTAGACACGAGCAATTCCAGCAAAGACGAACTCATAAGGAGCAAGTTTCACGAGTGGCATTTAATTTGGCTCCGAACGCGAGAGAAGAGACGTCGTACGGCTGACTTGAATCTGAGAGGCGGGAGTGATGAGATTTTATAAATTTTCATCTATTCGCGCGTCACGAGTCTTGCGGAAGTCGCATCTACGAAATAAGTAGATTGGGTGTTCGGCTGTAGAAAAAGAAAAAGAACAGGAAGTTTGTGCGACCTTCGCGATATCTTCCTGAATACTTGTGAATTCCGTGCGAGGCTTGGACGTGGATGTACATAGTTTACGAAAAAAAAATTCCGAGTCAAGGAACACGTGATGAAAAGACCCGAAGGACTTTTTACTGCCGAGTGATTATTATTTGCATTTGTTGTCCTTTGGGAGAAAAAAAGAAATTACGTCATCGAGTTTCTTCAGTTCGTCGACGACCGTCAACCGCGAGCGTGTCATTTCCTTCTGTTCTTAGAAAGTATTGATAAATTCGATTAAAAAAAAAAAAACGATAAATAACCTGACAGACCGAAGTGTGGCGAATAGCCTTGTGTTCAGTTTGATAGCGATTGAGGGTGTTTACGCGATTTGCGTGTAATTTCACTAATCGCGAGTACTTGATAACAGTGATTTATGATCCGAAGGCGATTACGGTCTAGTGAAAACATGCGATGATTACCGAGTGCATACGGATGAAGTTATAAAAGGAAGGCGGATAGAGAACGAGATAAGGAAAGGAGAGAAGAAACATAGAAGGCATAAAAAAATTTTCGGAGAAGATTAATAATCGATATCGATAATGGCCCCGGCCAATACTTTGAACTGGTCCGAGCCGTGTCAACAGTGGAGGTATCCGAAATTATGTCCGTCGGGACAACGTCACGAGAGGATCAAGTCGAGGAGTACAATGGATCTCAATAGCAAAGAAGTAGCAGACACTGCTTACAAGAAGATCTGTAAATTCTTACGCAGTCTTGGAAGTAAAAAACGTGAGTCCCATAATCCACCCGGTACCATTTCCTGTTCCGTCTTCTAATTCAAAATTTCAAGCTTACTCTAACTAATGATTTACTGTGGATATTGGAGATTGGTGCGGTTAACGATGGGGGTCCGTTTACGAAGTCCAACGACGCTGAGCGTCTAAGAGCGTCACGGCGCGTCTTCGTTTAAAGGGTGGAACAAGTGTCCTTTCTATAGTAGCTATTATACGGATCCATGCCAAGACGAGCCCAGTCTAGAAACGATGCTCAGAAATATCCGCTGCTAATGTTAATGTACGAAGCGAATTATGTCTATTGGAAAATAGATCCTGAAGTTCTCGACTTGACCCATTTTCAACGGTGTCAAAATAATTCACGGTTTCTAGAATGTACTTTTGATTCTTCAACTTCATCTGGTTACTTGGCTGTTCCTCTTTAGGATTTCGCATTTACTTTGTTGGATTTATTGGCGAGAAGTAGCTCGTATCTGCTGAACGAGTCGCGCGCTCCTTTGTTCCGTGTACTGGCAGTCGCTCTGGGATTTCGAGCGCATCCATTCAACTGTCAAAGTGACAAGATGCAGTAGGAATCGAACCTCTCTAGGCACGACAATTACCGAAAATTATCGAAGAAGCACGAAGACTGGGTTGACAGTGAGACATTGAGTGACAGAGAAGAATTTTCTAGCAGCGTTATTGTATGCCTTATTTTTTTTTGAAAAAGTGCAATTTTTTAAGTAATGAAGTCCAATGCACGAGGCAGTACACAGAAAACTTCTTTGGACACTCGTAGCGGTATGAAAATAGAGGTTTTGGTTTCTATTGGTTATTTTTGTAAAATTTTCCAAAATTTTCATTTTATTTTAAACTTTGGCTATTGGCATATCCCTCGTTCAACTTTCGGTGATTCTAAATTGAAAAAAGAAAATAGTCACGTGCGGGTATATACGCACTAAATTTCTAGCCACTGAGTCACAGAAAATCGGTCCGAGGCTAAAATCGTTATTTGCGCTCACACTGCCAACCAGCATTGACATTTTGAGATTCTAAAAGCGTAATATCACGCCACTTGATATCCTCGAGCAGTTTCGAGTGGATGTAACTTCCTGCATTTTCTTTTGCGATACAATTATTATTCTATGAATAAATCCTATAATGGTCCAGACTGACTGCATCGTTATCCACCGAGTCTGCAATAGAAGAAGCTGTTGCCTTAAAAAAACAACGGCGTCAGTCTCGACGAAAGTAAAAAAAAAAAAATGAAAAAATATATCGCGCGTCTATTAGTATCGAAAATAAATAAATCGTACCTATTTCTATCGCAGTGTGCATCTCGAAATAGTAACAGAAATTGAGAGTAGACCTGGAAATATACTAGTTACTCAGCAGTATTCACATATATAAACATTGAAGACTCCATGTTGAATTCGCGTGTCGTTCATCGCCCCTTAAAATCTTCCATGAGGGATGAACGACTCAGATATCTCTGAGAAGTCGCGACGAAAGAAACTTTTCCGAGATTCAAGGAAATATAGATATTTTTTCTTTCTCTCCGTCACATCAACATCTCCGCCACACTTGTTGCATTCGTAAACGTGCATCCGTTACTCGGACCCTTGGGAATAAGTATTCTGAATAAAATTTTGAGTGTCAAGCCTTTCGTTGTAACGTTGAAAATTGAAATTGGCTTTAGTGTATTATTGGGAATAAAAACTAGGTCCTTTTTCATAGGGATTTTCTTGTCGCAATGCTATAGAGAATTGAGCAATACAGCTGGTTTACTACACACTTCACTCAAATGCACTGTCTGCTGGCGTAGCACTCATTTCCCATGGGGTAAACTATCTTTAGACGCGGCACATACCGAATGTTTTCAGTTTCCATTGGACGCCGTGCAGTTCGCAACGAACTTTAACGCCATTTTAATAGCGCCTAATAGCTTTAAACGCTTATCGACGCTCATTGCGATTGAGTAAACGAAACTTCTATTTTCCAGTGACTTATGCTTTTCCAAGGCTTTTCTTTGCACCTATTTTTTCCATCCTTTTCCTGTCCTCAAAGATTTTAATGCGTATTCGAGCATCGTGAAATTGTCGTGTATAGAATTTATTTTAAAAAAAATATGTTAATGCACGACTCTTTGCTTCTTCGTCAATCTTTCCGCCATGCTGCTCTCTCTCTCTCTATCTATCTATCTCTCTCGCATACTATTTTTATTTAATAGGACACGAGGTCTCTTGTGTTTTATTGATTTCTCTATTTTTATTATTTTTTTTTTTACAGTAGAAGTATCAGATTATTCTTTTTTTTCTTCTTGTTCCTAGCACTTAGTCGTTTTTGTTTTTCCTTCTGTTACTTTCGCTGTACTGTAGCGTTGTGGTTTTCGGTTGTTTCTATGGGTGGTGCGATGTACAATGCAGGCAAGGATGGCAGCAAGGTGACAACGGTCGTGGCGACTGCCGGCGCCGGTCCAGATCGTCCCCAGGAAGTCGCCTACACCGACACCAAAGTCATCGGAAATGGCAGCTTCGGGGTCGTTTACCAGGCGAAGCTGTGTGACACTGGCGAGATGGTCGCCATTAAGAAGGTTCTCCAAGATAAACGATTTAAGGTGAGACAATCTTTAGTATATTCTTATCACAGTCTACGCTGAGCTACGGAATGTAATAACCGTTATCAATTTTATTATTTCAGAACAGAGAATTACAAATTATGCGGCGCCTCGAGCATTGCAACATCGTCAAACTCAAATACTTCTTCTACTCTAGTGGTGATAAGGTAATTTGGATTTTTAACTTTTCGACTTCTTTAATGTCAATGATCAATGATTCAGCGCGACAAGTACGAGTAGCCTGACCTTATACGAAAGGGTTAAAAATTTGATGATAGCGTCTCCACTATTTTCGCGACTTATCAATACTCTTCGAGTCACACATTTTTTTTTTCTTTTTTTTTCCCCTCCCACGCAACTTTCCTACTCGAGCTCTAACCTTTCGGGGGAAAAAAATACCTACCATAGTCTGTGTATAATAAATCAATATCGAATGAGAAATCTGTCGAAGGAGAGATGGAAAGTAGCGGTTTATATCCACGTTTAAAATATTAGTAACCATTTGACTGAGCGCCATTATGGCCTCTATTCGAAAAAGAGAAAACTCTGTCTCTTTTAGTTTTATAATGCATGCATCGTTGTTATGTTATTTTGTAGAACATCTTAAACGCGACTAATCCGGTTTTTCATGTGGACGTAAGTTGGAGCGTACCCAGTAGTTGGACAAAGAATCCTATTTTTTTTGCGAGTTTTCTAGGCAATCACGCTTTTCTAGGCTGGAGACGAATGACGTGTCTCTTTCTAATTCTACGTTCGTTATAACTCTAGTTCGTTCGTTCGCTCCAAAAAATATATACAGGGTATACCATACCCGTCGTATAAACACCAGTAGCTAAACTGTCTTATGGTAGATCAATAGCTTTACAGTTACGTAACGTCAAAAGACGTTTAACTTGAAAAAAACAACATAATCTGTCAAACACGAGCACCAGGCAAGAATTTTATGGTAGCTGTCGTTAAAATATGACACAGTTTACCTGCGTATGATAATTGACAAGTTTTTTTTATTTTTTTGACAGTCTTATAAAGATAATCCAGATATATGGTACAACCTGTATCGCTATAGACCGTACGTTATAATTGTACAGTTGGCTCTAATTTGATTACACGTGCGAGTTTCTACACACATTGCGTTATAGCATTGAGGATTTAATTTTGGATCTAGTAGCTAACGCCGCTTCGCTAGTCATAGATGATTTCGATAAATATCCAGGATCACACACTGAATTCCAAGGTATTCGTCACGTCGAATGAATTATTCTAATGATGTCTCAGGATTATTACACGGTTGAGTACGACGACAGTCCTGGGAAATCAGTGTGTGATAGTCTGGTTGAGAAGATTTATCATGATCGATAATTAATTTCAGTTTTATTATATTTAACATGGACGTTGCGTGTATTTTTTAGAAGGACGAGGTTTATCTGAATCTAGTCCTGGAATACATCCCCGAAACCGTGTACAAAGTCGCCCGACATTACAGCAAGAGCAAACAGACGATACCGATTAGTTTCATCAAGGTAAGTTCCTGAAGGTTGAACGAGCGACGTTCGTCGTCGTCGTCGCTCGTTCAATGTAACTAATAAAAGAATGGCCGCCGAGAACGGGCAGCAACAGCAAAGTTATAGATAAGATTTTTTTCTCAAACAACTCCCAGTAATGAGGTGATAACGTCCGAGTCGATACCCTGGTACGATAGCGTGAGCCATCGTATTTCACTCCCTGTCTTACCGACATAAAGATACATACCCCGTCTCTTTCATCCAGACCTCCTTTGCTTCTTACCTCCATGAAAAAATTCTCATCGAGACTTCCTGCCAGGCTGTCCTCGTCATACTCATTACCCGCGGGCTGTCTTTCCTCGTCTAAACTCACTTAGCTACCAGCATCGGTATTGATCAGTTTATTTCTCCTTTTAGCTCTACATGTATCAGCTGTTCCGCTCGCTGGCATACATCCACTCGCTGGGCATCTGTCACAGGGACATAAAGCCGCAGAATCTACTTCTGGACCCCGAGAGTGGCGTCCTGAAGCTGTGCGACTTTGGCTCGGCCAAGCACCTCGTCAAAGGAGAGCCCAACGTCTCTTACATATGCAGTCGCTATTATCGAGCCCCTGAACTCATCTTCGGCGCCATCGATTACACTACGAAGATCGGTGAGATGCTGCGATATTTCTACGGCGGAGACCCGTGCATTTTCTTGGTTGTTTCTTTTATTAATCTTGTTATCCTTACAACCTTGTCAGATGTATGGAGCGCCGGATGTGTTCTCGCGGAGCTTCTTCTGGGGCAGCCGATATTCCCTGGCGACAGCGGCGTGGACCAGCTTGTCGAGATCATCAAAGTCCTCGGCACACCGACCCGCGATCAGATCCGCGAGATGAACCCTAATTATACCGAGTTCAAATTCCCGCAGATTAAATCGCATCCCTGGCAAAAGGTAGTTCTACATCGAGATCTTATGGCATTGTTCAGTCTCGTATTTATATGTTACATATGTAGCTGTTCCATACGACAGTCATTGTTTCCCCCTTATCTTTGTACGTACATACGTTTCTTTATCTGGCTAACGTGAAAAAGGTTTTTTGTTTTGCCGACGAAGATGCTTACTCTGCACTCTTGCTGCTGTCTCCTTCTGTCAGTATTTATATCAGGTAGAGTCTTCACGATGATCGTCTTGTGAATTTTCCCCTGGTGACAAACATACCTCGCGTTACACAGTTATCACGTACGGCCTCTGTTCTTGTGTCCCTTGTGAGTTTGAGGTACCCCGCAAGCCCAACCCTCCTCAGTGTCATTCATCAACAACACGTACTCGTGGTTACAGTTTATGCTTCAGCGAATGAGCGCACCAAAGTGTTCCACGGAGCACCAAAAGATTAGAGTAAGTGATCTCTCTTGGAACGTGTTGTTACGTGTATGGCTGCCAAAGAATCTTTCTTCGTGTTTTTGTTGCCGATTACGGACTAACAAGGATAGCTCAACATTTATTCAACAAAGATTTTTCAAAAGTGAATAAATAAAAGCCAAGAAACCAGAGAGTTCATGGCGAAACTGAAGCCAGAGAAATTGCTGCTAACAGACGATATAGAAAGGAACAATCAGAAGGATAAGTTCAGATAAAGAGGACTATGATTGAGCAAGAGGATTATGAGGAAGGGAGAGAAAAGGAGGTGATGGAAGAAAAATATATGAAAACGGCTGATGAAGTACAAAGATACACTTTGTGGTTCAGCAATCTTCTCTCCCTTCCTCCAAGGCAGCTAACACGACTAACAGAAATTCAGATGTGCGATCTATTATTCTTTTCTATTTCTCATATGTCATTCTTTCTCTTTATTTTCCACTTTATTCTATCTCTCTCTCTCTTTCTCTCTCTTGATCTCTCGTGATTGCCGAATCGAGAGAACGAGACCATCACTTACTCTAATGTTTCACTGGTGAAATTTCAACTGAATTTTTACACGATTTTCATGTTGGTCGTACATCCCGCTTTTATACTACCGCTCAATTTGTTTCTTTTTTTTAGAGAAACGATCCAGAACAAATGGATCAGTGTATAGACTACAAATGCGAAATCTTGGTGGGGACTGTTATGTACAATTTCTAAAGATATTTTTGCTCTCTTATTGACAGGTCTTCAGGGCACGCACTCCGCCAGAAGCGATGGATCTCGTCGGCAGACTTCTGGAGTACACGCCGTCTTTAAGAATGACACCACTGTGGGCATGCGCCCATGCATTCTTCAACGAGCTCCGAGAACCAGGCACTAGATTGCCCAACGGTCGACCACTTCCGCCATTATTCAACTTCACCGAGCAGGAGCTGCGAAGCCAGCCCAACCTAAACAGTCTGCTGATACCGAAGCACATGCAGACGGCCGAGAATGCAGGAAGTGACGCTGGTAGTGGTACCGGGGCCGGTGGTGCCGGTGGTACCGGCGGTGCCGGAAGCGGAGGTAGTGCAGGTGGCGCTAGTGGCGGCGGTGGCGGTGGCAGCGGCCAATCAGAAGTGACGAGCACTGTCGCGGGGGCTAGTGGTAATTCTAGCGATAATAGCGTTAGCACCACCACACCATCCACCACACAAAATACAGACCCCAGCCAGTCGAACATGGCTTAAGCTTTCTTTGTATTTTAAATGTAACGAATTCGGAGGATTCGCCCCCCCCCCTCCCCTCCCCCGGACAGAGAGTGGGAATAAGAACAGAGAGAGGGAATAAAGAAAAAAGTAAATAAAATAATGGAAAGGAGCGTTTAGACAACACGGAAGAGGTATATAGAGGAATATTAGAGAGCAGCGCCGTGAACTCCTCGCCAGGAGGATGTCCCGTTGTAAATTGAACTCAATACGAAGCCGATACGGCCGACTCGATGTCCTTTGTTCGTGATAATATATCCGACCGGTTAGTCACAGAAAGAGAAAGAGAGACCAAGAGTATACGAGAGACTCTGAAGTCGAACTGGATGAAGCGTGACGAGGAAACGAGTGAGAGAAGGATGAGTGTGAGTGAATGAGAGACAGAGATAGGGATAGAGCGAAGGAATAAAAGATGATGAAGCGTCGCTTGATGGCGTCTTGGGTGTCATGGCGGAAAAAATAGGGACGTAGCCGAGGGCCTTGCTACAATTAAAATCTTTAGTCCGTCATAAGTATAGACATTATTAAACCTAACTCTTAATCTTCTCGACTCATTGCGCATGCGCATGGTAAAGAAACATGTACACCGGACAAAGACTCTCGATGTCGGCTCTGTCGCCGACTTGAATTCAGTGTATATATAGGAAAACTGGTTTCGAAGCCTCTTTAACGATAATTGCTAAAAGCGACACTAGTTGAGAGATAACAAGCATACAAGAAAATAAAAACATAAATAATGCGTAATCTAATGTTTAGTAGCATAACGTCGCTTGCGTCGTCTTTTTATCGAGTGAATCGCGAAAGCAAGCTTGAATAATTTCGGTGCGAGGGGTTATTAAAATATGGTCGCAAGAAAATGCGCACCGTCGACCAACAAATGACAAAAAAAAAGGAAAAAAAAAAAGAACCGCCATCATCATCACATAACGATACACTAAAGTATGTAATAAGGGATTACCAACGTCGATAGGCGCGTATTCATGCGTTAATCGCCAGGGCGTTTCCTCTCTCTTGCGAGGTTTCTCGATACTTCCGCTTCTTCGCGTAAAAACCTATTCGTCTCGAATGACCTATAACGGCCCGTACTAGGTGTGATTTATTAATCCTCTAGAGGGTTTACCCTTTTGTCGTTATTTTTTTTGGAATCCTAAGGAACGTTGTTTCACATCTTTATTATGGATTTATATGTATATGCACGTCATTAGATTTCTGTAATACCCCCCCCCCCCCCCAAGCTCACACCGCCCCCCTCACGTACATACGACAAAACTTTCATATTCGCACCTAACACATTGCGCCCCCTCCCCCACCCCAACATCGTACACGAAATTAAAAACTGTACAATACAAGAAGTGTTACACAATATATACGCAATCCATTTACAGGCTATGTTCCTTTGATACAAACTCACTTCACTTTGCTTTTCGCTTTTTTCGCGTTACCGGTCATTTGTCAGGCGCATCTCGACGGTTCACTTATTGCGTAGAAGCAGCTTGATTCAAAGAGAACCTTGACCTTAGATAATGGATGCGTCGATGAGATAGCTGCAAATCGTTTGAGCTATCTGAGACCTGATCATACCGGCGAAAAAGCAGCCATCTTTATGCCGCGAATTAATCTCGTCTCGACCCACGAGATGTTACTCAGCGTTGTCAGTCGGATTCGTATTTCCTGTTCTTTGTTCTTTTGGCAGCGTACCCATTAACGTGTCGATAATTGTCAGCATTACCGATTAAACTCGTACAAACACGTGGATTTTGAAATGATCCTAGTGCGACGAACTTCTCTTGTTTATGACTAATGGAGCGATACTAGTTTTAAGTCCGGGAAATTTTGCACCGACATCTACGATGAAAAAGAAAATATACGCTCTTGCTGTCTTATGCGGGATAACGAATTCTCGAGTTTCGGTTATGGATTTTGAATTTTCAACATACAATCGCTCTCGTTTAAACGACCATGTTAAATAAGGGATTGCGTGTAACTGTATTGTCTGCACAGCGTGTATGCATCGCGCGGGGCTATTTACGTACTAGGCAATAATTCCCACGTGTATCGATGGCTCATATCCGTTTGCACTGTCTTGATCTGTAAAAAAAATATTACACGTTTGTTTTTATTAAAATCCAACACTGTGCACCGATCGGTATAGAATCGTAAATCTCAGTAGTGCTTGAAACGTCAGTTCTTTTCAACGGCGTTCTCAAACCCTATTAATTTGTGCAAAAAAGGTTAGCTGCTGCCCCCTCCTTTTTTTTCTGTTTTTTTTTTTTCTTTTCTCAACCATCCTGACCTCCCTCGACGTGCGGTATACGTATGCGTTGTTCATGAATTACAAGCAGATGCGATATTCAGCTGCATGTTTGTCAGATCACATCAAAAGATACCACCTACATATCATTGCGTCGCTTGAGGGAATAAGAATTCGATTGAAATTGATGATCGTTTATAGAATGATACGAGAATTAGTGAATATACGGATGAGATGGAAATTATATAAGATAAAAGGGTTGAGAATGAGAGAGTGCGCATGTTGTGTGTGTGAGGTAGAGAGAGAGAGAGAGAGAGAGAGAGAGAGAGAGAGAGAGAGAGAGAGCTTAGAGTTCATTTTAGAGTTTTATCAATGTTGATATAGTTGAATTAAGTTTTTAACGATAACTCCTTCTAGTAATATTGTATGGATACGTAGGTCGTGACCTAAATTATTAGTTCATTTATCGTTTTGCGTGATGCACGCGACCCCGACGTTAACGGACGATGATATCGATGACGATGACGACGGTGTCCCTTCATTTTATTATTGTCTGTGAGGGGGTAAAATAGATTTTGTGAAAATTGATATCTCTTTCCTCAGTGCGTTTTTTCCTCCCCCCCTCTTACCCTCTTACCTCGTATCAGATCGACTGTAGGACAGCGTGTCTCGCTGTCCTTACCGACTTCACGTATAAAAATAAGTTATTTATTTTAGAACGCTCTTGACAGTGGCAACCGAAGGGAGAATGGAAGAGACAAAGAAAGGGAAGCGAGAGAGGAAGGCGAATGTACGGGATGGCAAACCGTCTGCGCATGCGCGTGGATGTACAATATCTAATCTCTTATTTCGATCGGTAGTGTCCGACGGCATGACACGTTAATAGGGAAACGGTGGATGGTTGAATTGTGTGTGGGGATATGAACGTGAAACTAAAAGGAAAAGGGTAGATTCGCTTGACAAGTCTGTCTACCGATTTACAACCAGCTCGCCATTTAATACCGGCACTTTGTCGTTGGAAGGAAATAAATTCAAAAGTTACGTGAACGCAGGTTCACTGTGATGCATTGTTAATGCCGTGAATAGTCATTGCTAATTATTATTACTATTATTATTACTTATTACTTATCAGCACTCTCGTGACATCACAAGTTCTCCCTGTTGGCTTGACGACGTTACAGAGCAGCTCTTTCGAATTTCAGATGAGAAAAACGAGATACATCAGACGTCAAAGTGAAAGATTATTCGACTGGGAGAGAAGGAGAGAGTGAAGCATGTGGGTGTGAGAGAGAGAGAGAGAGAGAGGGAGAAGGGGATTGAACGTAAAGAGGTGCCGAATCTATCTGCGAATGAGAGTAACGAATTGATAAGAATAAATATATTTTTAGAAAGACCGCATAACACGGATACCATACAGACGGTTTTTGAATGGCGTCGTCTTGAACAGTAGATTGTTGATTATTTATCTCGTAACGACTTGGTTTTTATTCAATAAAATGATTATTCATGGAAACTTCGAGTTCGCCACAATCGATATTCGTTTGTCCTTTGTCTTTGCGATACTTTGTCTCATCTGTTATTTGTAAATTTTATTAATAATTAACATCGTTATTGCTGTACCAGGCAAATTATAAATTGGCTTCTCGTGACCTTGGATATGACGATTATGATTACGAAGAGGAGGAGGAGGATTATTAGTACGACGATCGAAGACGGCCTATGACGATTTCTGTTGGCCTTGACCCTTTCCCTTGACCAGGAGACCGAAGTGGCAGTGTCTTATTTTTATCTTATTTTTTTATCACAGACAGAATGGATGTGAGAGAGAGAGAGAGAGAGAGAAAGTGAGTGAAAAAAATGGAAAGATATTAATTTCAAACTATAAAAAAATAATCATCCGTTAATTTTTTTTTTATGAATTTCAAAAAACGACCGGACACCATTCGAGCATCGAGAAAAAAAATTGAAAACCGGAAGAGACGTATTACGTGAGAAAGACAAAATACACCGAATACAATGCCGATATGTATGGAGGAAGAGCCCGTGTAAATTACTGAAAGTCTATATATAAATATTATATATATATAAATATAAATAAATATAAATACATAATACATATATATGAAAAAAAACTAAATTACATATATATATATGCAAATTAATTTTAATAATAGTTAATAATAACATTGCTGCTGTTGTGTAAAGAAACAAAGAGGACGAAGAGGTGAAGTGATTCGAGAAAAAACAAATTGACTCTTATATATATACGAATAATGTCCTAAATTGCATGGCGTTGTCATCATCACCGTCATCAATCGATATTTACCACCCACTTTTGTCACTCTGTCATCCAATCGCAAAATCGGAACACTCGGTCCAGTGTCCACCTATCGGCAACCCTTTGTAATCCCAACCCTTGCCCGTCCTTACCATTCATTCGCACTATCTCGTAAAGTCTAGTTGCAACTAAGTGTATTCTTTGTTTATAAATGAATAAATTAATTGATTACATAGATGTATGTATATACCGGATTACACGTGGACACGTTAACACTTTCGAAACTGAATAATAATAACATGCGCATATTAAATTATTTATATATATATAAATATATATATATAAATATAAAAAGTATAGGTAAATAAAAGTATATACGTATATATGGGGCTTTAAAGTAAAAAAAAAATTAGTACCTAGCTAATCGCCATTGCCATCGCCGTCATGCTTACGTATTTACAAAATGGCTAACCCCTTTCGACATTCTCATTAAATCGGTAAGCGCCAAAAAGGCATTTTCTTTCTTATCGGCGCTTCATTGTCTAACGACGAGACGTTGGTACGTAAAAATGACAAATTTAATAGAAAATAATGGTCAAATTAACGCGCGAATATTGTCGAGTGCGTGGAAAAAAAATGTACCGATTGCGTAAAAAAAAAAAAAAAAATGAATTCACGCAGAAATTATACAAATGTTTAATTTCTCCATGTGACCCATGTAAAGATTGTCGACGCTTATTAAGGTTATGTCGAGGATGCATCCAAAGCGACGGGCACCCGATTTGCGTTGAGTAAATGTTAAATTGTGACCTGCGTACGGATAGCAGAACCTTGAGTAAAATTTATCCTCGACCATCCCTGCGCCCATTTCTATGGGGAAACGTGACGATAGTAATTCGATGAGCCATGACGCTCTGTGAAAAAAAAAAAAAAAAAACTGGAAAAGAGCAAACTAGGAAAAAGGGGCGAGTGACGTGTGCAACAGTTAAACTGTAAAGGGGGAGTCAAAGGTCCTGGTGACTGACGCGTAAGTGCGGATGCGCCATTAACGGAACACGCTTGTTAATCCGCATGCGGTTTACGTAAATCTCGAGATACATCCTCTAATTATATTCTACCCTTGGTGACGACCCCCCCCCCCTCCCCCCCACATCCCCAATCCCTAGTGGCGGGTCAGCGCGAATTCCGGACGAGGCAGACGGGAGGCGAATGTGAAAGAGAGAAATAAAGAGAATATATATGTATATATATATAGGGGTTGCGAGAACAATGCGGTAACATTCGTCGTATGTGTACACGTTTGCGTATACATATATGAATATAATTAGCTTTAACTGATAAGTCTTATTTAAGGTTTTAGCGTGGTAATTCGAATGACATAGCAGCAGGGAAGTGAGGCGCATGCGCGTCTAATGTCTATTCGCTACTTTCTTTGACGTTTTAACATTCAAAGTGAATCCTTGGGCAGAGTAATCGAGGATCATGGAGAGAAATTACGTAGGATAGTGATAATCCTTTACGCGTCAAGTCGGTGTGTCTGTGAGTTTTTTGACTTGGACGTGCTTGCGTGTAGGTGTGAGTGCGTGTGAGAGGGAGAGGGAGAGGGAGAGAGAGAGAGAGAGAGAGAGAGAGAGAGAGAGAGAGAGAGAGAGAGAGAGAGAGAGAGAGAGAGAGAGAGCGAGAGAGAGAGAGAGAGAGAGTGAGTGAGTGATTAAAAAAATAATTCAACTTGGGCGGGCCCGAAAAAGAAAAAATGTGAATTTCGCGTTATTTGTCATTTAGAGTAAAAGAGCTAATGGAGATGGGGTAATCGATCGAGAGAGAGAGAGAGAGAGAGAGGGGGGGGGATAGAGAAAGAGAGAGGAGGGGGGTGTCGAAAGAAAGGGGCTGCAACGGAGATGATTAAGGGATATTGTACAAAATGCTACATACATAACTATTACCTAAAGATAACTATATATATATATAGATATAATTATAACAATATAATAGCAAAGCCAAAGGATACGCAGGGCACAAAAACTCCTGATCTCCTCTACCCATTTCTTAAATAAAAGCAAGAGAAAATAATAAAACTGATCAACATGAAACTATAGTTTAATCGAACGAGTGATGTGAAATTTGATCAATTTTCAAAAAGAAAATAATAAAATATTTCAATTTTTTTGGCCGGGTGGTCGATATGTAAATGCGTACCCTTTGTGCAGCTCACCATAGGTGATAGCGATATATTCTGTGTGACTAGGCTACGCGAAGACGGCGATGATGAATACATGAAATACTACTACTGCTACTATTACTACCACCTACTACTACTACCACTACTACTACGACTACTATTATTACTACTATTACTATAGCTACTATTACTATGAAGTAACATTAATTAATACCTAAAGAGTAGAGCAACGCTGATTATACCACTACGAGATATGGAAAATTTATATATTTAAGGACACTCGAAAGAGAGAGGGACAAAAGAAGTAAGGATTATACACGATTTAAAGTAACTTCGGAATTTTATTATTATTACTATTATTATTGTTATTATTATCAATGCCTCTTTTTCGTAGCCCCATTTCAATAAGGCGGATAAATTCACGGTCGCCATATTGTTTTCCTTGTCACGACGATCCAATTTTGTCCGTATTCAATGAATCGTTAATCTGACTTCCGAATTGATTAATTTAATAATTAGAATTATTGTACCGATTGGTCGGTCGGTACGAAGTCGCGGTACCGGAAGTCGCGTAGACCAAGAACTTCCTCCCCGTGATAAGGATACGCGTACAAGTGTATAGTGCTTGAATTGTTGTTAATAAATTTGAAAACAAAGAAATTCTCAGCCGACGGGGTAACTGGCGTTTCGCAAGTTGCGCGCGCAATTAGGTGAAGGGAGGAAAGACGTAAGAATGGAGATGACGTAAGAGTATGACAAAAGTAAGGAGAGGGAAAAAAAAACACTCGAAATCGAGCGAAATTTATTCTCTCGATATCGAATAAAATTATTTGCTCGCTCTGCTCGTCCGCCTTTGACTTCCGGTTGTTCCGCCGTTTTTATTACTCGTCACCGCGTCACTTCCTCCCTGCCGATTCTTTTGATGTATTCGGATGCGATTCCCGCTTGTATCGATAAATCGGCGAATATTGCTGTTCGATGCTTCTTTCTATATCTATAGCGACGGAGGAAGATGGTCCGTAAAGCAGACCAGGCTGTCGCGAAGAACAGGAGGAGAGAGGATGGGATAATAAAAATGTATCTTGTTTCTGAAACACTGGGTATTGTAGGAGGGGAGGAGAGTGCGCGATGGGGGAGCGAGGGGACATGAATGTCGAGGCACGAGAGAGAATCTAAGAGTTAAGATTAAACTGGAAAGAGCGTCTCGCGAGAAATTGAAGCCAAAGATGCTTCCGTAATTTCATCGCAAGTTGTATGATACTAGGGAAATTCTTTAATACGTAGATTTACGCGATTGCTTACCCAGAGATTAATTAACGTAAGAATGATTGATATAAAGTGAGATACAAAGGGATTGAGAACGTGAGTGAGAAAGATAGATTGTGAGAGAGAGAGGGGGGGGGGGAAGAAAAATTTCAGTATATGAAGGTCGTGCGAGAATGAGCGTATGAACGTGTAAGAGAGAGAGCGAGAGAGAGAGAGAGAGAGAGAGAGAGAGAGAGAGAGAGAGAGAGAGAGAGAGAGAGAGAGATATTGAGTGACCGCACGAAAGAATAAGAGTACGATGAGAGAACGATGAAGGAATGAAAAAAAATATATATTATCGAATTATAAATGCCCTTTGGATGAATGTCAGAAGTGGTAGGAACCACGATGAAGAATGTGAGTAAAAAGGTATAGATGAAGTGGAAGCAGGAAACCAGAGGAGTAACGGAGAAAGAAGAGATAAGAAGAGAGTGCGCGTGCTCGTAGGATGGAAGCAATGAAAAAAATTTTTTTTTAAAATGTAAAACGATAAATATTAATAAAATGAAGGAACTCGATGTTTCTCGAATTAGATGAAAAAAAAAGTGGCGGCGTCCATCTTTTACAAAAGCGTCCACCTACGGGCCGCAAAGTTTTAATTACACTGTACGATCATTGTAGCGAGTACGATTATTATGATTATGAGGATAAAGGATAAAGAGAGGAAGGAGGCAAAGATAATGGAAGGAAGGAAAGAAAATAAAGCGATTATTACGATTATTCAATATAAATATAAATAATTATAAATAACTACGTGCGTTTCTCTTCGTTTACGTTTCTCTCTCTCCCTCTCTCTCTCTCTCTCTCTCTCTCTTACCCTCTCTTTTATTATTTTTCTTTATCAGTTTTCTATCCCTTTCCCCAGTAACAATCACTTCACGCTCACATTCTCCATTATCCACGACCACTTGGCTCCCTCGATCTTTCTCTTTTCTTTATTTTCTCAGAATCATCTTTATTTCTCTCCCCTTACTTTCGCATTCTTCTTAATGTCTTACTCGACACGAATCATGCATAGAGAATAGACGATAATGGTACTTGTAGCATACTATTGAATGTGTTAACGCGAGAATCGACCGTCCCCCGCCGCATCTCAATCGGGGACGCTCTATATGATACTATTATTACTGTACATTTTTGTGGTTTATTTAACAATAAAATATTAACAATAACGTTGACACGCACGTTTACTTTATACATAAATATATATACAGTACGTATACGTTAATATATACATATATGTAGGCAGTATCGGGAGGGGGAAGAATCGCGCAACGAGGATGGTCGTCATCGTTCTAGGAAATATAAATGACAAGACGTTTCAATGCCAATTTTATTTATTACTTCTAACCTCAAAATTGATTTTCAAATATTTAATTGAATATTCAATAGAATCGATTTACGGGATTCATACGTTAATGTGATTACTGTTAGCTACAGACGGATTGATAATTCCAGTTGGCACGTTAACGAGTTTCTTGATCTAAAGGTTCTTGGTGAACGCCTGTTGGATGCCTTGCACGTTCGTTACGTTTGACTGTACTTTTCTTTTTTGTCATCCCAATAGTACCTTCCGGATCAGGGCGCCACTCACGACTTCCTCGTCGCCTTCGCGAGGCCCGATGCATTTGCTGCTGCAAAGATATTGCAGCAAAGGTAGACGATACTTGCCGCAGAAATCGACGAACTTTACGTGCTCGACGCGATTGTCGAAAAAGACACCTGGTAGATTGTTTCAATTAGAACTTAATGTTATACGCTTATTAGGCTGGCAATTTTCTTTTTTAATACCTTGACATTTTGGATTGACACAGTGATGACTGGTGTTGAGATAATTCATCAAATTCCTTGGGACGCTTTCTTCGTCGTAAAATATATCATTGGTCTTTATTACACGGGCCGCCAATTCCAGCAAAGACGGCGGATTGTGCGTCATATCGGACACGAATCTCACTACCAGAGGATTGTCCCTCAGAGACAGCTGGAAGAAATTAGAATTGATTAATTAACGCTGGAACGTAATGGGCGAGCTGTACCAATAGTAAGTTGTACTGGCGGTGGTGGTGGTGGTGGTGGTGGTGGTGGTGGTGGTGGTGGTAGTTTTGATACTTTCTTAGCAAGCATTTCGAATAGGCTTGATAAAGTCGTGTTAAAGGACATAATAAATATGCTGATTTGAAGATGCATTTATTAATTAACAATATGGAGAAAGTGACTTTTCGAATTTTCTATACCTGCTGCGAGTGCGAGAGAGAAGATCTTATGGGCGCATATGTGCGCGAGACAAAGACAAAGACATAACCATCGTTCGAACTTTGCAAAATGCTTATCTCCTGTTAATGCGTCTTTCAATGATTATAATTTTTTCTTTAACTATCTTCGTCTATCGAGAGTTATAATGTTTCTTCTAATCACAAAATTCACGGTGTTTGCCTTATGTACTGCAAGCTATCGATAATTATGTATAATAGATTTTTTCTTTGTTGGCTACCTACTTCCGTGAGACACTTCAGAGTGATGATTTCTGTAGGCAGAGTCTTGAGTCTGTTCTTATGAAGTAACAAAGATTTCAGATTCTTCAGATTGGCTATCGAGCCAGGGAGACTTTCGAGCCTGTTATCACAAAGGACCAGTGCCTGAAGGCTGGTCAATTGCCCAAGAGTAGATGGGACTTCGGTCAACCTGTTTCCACCCATTGAGAGGACTTGCAATCTGAAATAAAATAAAATTATAGTTAACACAATTTTCTCGTAAATAAAAAAATAAAATTATAGTTAACATAATTTTTATAATTTATTGTTTACGCCTTGCGACTCTTGCACAACTTCACTCCGGTTAACACTTTGCTTACGGATAATGAGATATCTCGTGTTTCGTGCTCCACCGTTAGAGGCCTATGACGAGATATCTCGTGTTTTTTATTTATCTAAAAGTGTAGCTGGCTATTGGATAAAATTTTCAATAAAATTATTGGTTCGCAGTGTGTTAACGTAAGCAGCCGCAATTATTATTACCGTTGAAGCTTCCATATGTCCTTGTTGATCTGATTTATATTATTTCCTCCTAGGTAGAGATACTTCAGGGCGGCCAGTTCAAGAATCTGTTCAGGAAAGTCGGTGAGTCTATTGCCGCTTAAATTCATTTCCCTTAGCATTGGGATTTGTTCAAAACTCTTCGGTAAATTATAGTTGGTCAGGTTGTTGTTCTTGGCGATGAGACAAGTCAAAGGACAGTCACCCAGGATATCAGGTAAGGAATTTAATCCACAATTTGATATGTCCAGGGTACTGAGATTTGTAAACCGGATGATGCTTCCTGGTATATGGTTCAGTCGGTTCTGATACAGAAGCATCGTTTCAACATTTTCAGGATCATTGGCACTTTCAAAATGCTCATCCAAAACTTTGGAGTCCAGCATCAGGTAAGACAGATCCAAGGTCTTTGTTGCTGAGTCCGAATCGCTTGAGTCTGACGTGTAACTCTCCATTGCTCGATTTACTTGTCGATGGTAATAAAAGTTTGTTCGGTATATCAAAATGAAAAATAATATTTTTAGCTGTCTAGGAATGCATTGATGGATACCTAATTGGTATTGATGATTTGGACGATTTCTTATCGCTTGATCTTCACTTCGATTGTCGTTGAATTTACTGAAATTCAACAAAACTAACAGCACTGATAGAGTGAGATAACTGAGAGAGCTGAGAGCACACAGATAACAGATACCTGATGCTGGCAGTCAAACACACTATGGGAAACAGACCCCCATGACGAGGAGTCCACCAAGACGTCCGACTGCGAACTGAGACACGACAGGCGGTTTATCAGTTTGCTTTATACGTTACTTTATCGGCGACTATAATTCGGCAGTGCTGTTGCAACTCTTGCTCCATTGCTGGACCTTCTCCCCTAATGACCTTTCAGTGAGGTATCTTAACATTTGCTCGTTCTATCCTGAAAGTCTTATTGCAATTTTTGAAATATGCTATAGAGAATGTAGGAAGCAATAATTAGGGAGTAGAGTAAGTATACCAACTAATGTATGGTTGAATTATGTAGTGGCGTACTTGAATTTTATCAAAAATTTCTAACGTTGGGAGACAATAGTTGTACGGTGGACTCGATAGATTTTAAACAGATAGAAATATCTTGACTTTAGGAATTTGAAATTCACAATGTATTTCAATGAATCTTTGTTAATCAGGATGGTCTGTTAAACCCAGGGCCCACTCGAAGATATGTATTCGTACGGTACTTGCTTAGATTTATGTGACGGTGCAATATTGTAGGACCAATGGGATAGATAGGTTTTATCAGTTTTACGATAAATTAAATAACATGAACTTAAAATTGAAGAATAAGCGTTTGAATTCTTTGTAAGGATGATGGCGCTTTCTACTTCATTTAGTCGCAGCTTCCTCTTTTGGTAAAGCCTCGAACACTGGTAACAACAAACAATGATTCACGGAAGATGATATCAGGTCGCAACAACCTTAAAGATACACATTTTCTGTAGGATGATGTGCCGGCTAGTGGGAAATTATAAATGATTGAACATTTCGTGGTATCATATGCCTATATATATATATAGGATTTTAAGGTTAGTTTTCTCTCGTTATAAATTGTTAATTCTTCTTGCAAGTAATCGCTACTCCAGATATTTCATGCGCAAACAAAAACATGTTATCTTCTCTTGCTATGTTTTAATACATGAACAATTTTTATATAATTGTTATGTATTTACATTTATTTTGTATGATTATGAATTTTTTTTAGCAGTTATTCAGTTGTATTTTATAATTTGACTTTGTACATGCTGAATAACATTGATAAATGTATTGATTACAATGAATTACAGGCTATTAACAAAATTTATGCAATAATTCTTTATCGCATTATGCTCTGTTTTATGTTTGTAATAATAATGACTTGAGAAAATTGTGCTTTGCATGAACTATTGTTTTAGTTAGATTACTTTGGCCTTTTCCAGTAGAGGTAGCTCACGGAGACATAAACTTCTTTACTAATGTAATAGTTTTACTGCGTTGCATGACTATTAATGAATATGATCATATTAATTTTGTTTTTCTTTGATTTTACAGATACTTATGAACAATGGCAATGTTCAGATTTAATTCGGTCTTTGTTACACAAAGCATGCAGAAACTGCCAGCCTATCTCACCATTATACATAAGGCGTACAGTGCAGTTAACATAGACAGACTATTAAATGACATCACAATATTACAGTCTGTGTTTAATAACAAGGAAAAAGTTTCTGGTGAACAATGGAAGGATGTACGAGAAAGTGTTTTACTTCATAGAAATGTTAATGAAAGTAATATTGATGTGACTATTATGAATCTATGCAAACGTTATGGAAACATGGATCAAATGTCATCCTATATAGATTTTTTGAAGACAAATAATTTTGATGTAAATCTATGCATTATAGTGAAATACTTAGAACAATATACATTAAAAGAAAACCCTCTGACTGAATCAGAGAAAAAAGAAATTTGTGATATGTATGATTCTATAAGGGAAAAGTATCCTCTTTTAGACTGCATAACTGCTGAAAATTGTATCTCAGCACTCTGTTTAACTAAAAGATGGCAAGAAAGTGAGGAATTGTTAGAGATGATAAAATTAACCACAGAACCACATGCAAAACCATACTCAGCAATAATTGCTGCAGCATTTAATAACAACAATCCAGAAGTTGGGTGGAAGTACTTCCATGAAGTATCGTTGAATTTGAAACCTCAAACTCACTCCTATCTGGCCTATATGAATTATTGTATAAGAAACTTCAAAGATGTAAAGAACTTAAAACATGAGATTAGTAAGTTATTTAACTTTTGGGGCAACAATCATATAATAGTACCACCAAATATAGCAACTGCACTAATGGATGCTGGTCAGAAGCTTAACTGGAAAGGATCTTATACTAGTATTAATTCCAAGTGAGTATCTAATTCAGTATCACATCACAATAACTACAGATTACATTGAAAACAATTGGGCAATAGTTTATATGAGGTTACTTTTATTCAGTGGAATCTGCAAACACTGTTCACAGAAGTTGAATCAATGTTCTCTGACATCAGAAGAATTTGATTCATTATCCACACTTCTACTGAAGAATGTAATTGTTGGAAAGGATACCTATCAAAAAACTACTCCAGAAGAATTAAAATCCTTTATAAACTATGTTGAAAGTACAAAACCATACGATATAGTGATCGATGGCTTGAATGTAGCCTATGGTCAGTCGAGTCAGTCACCTAAATTGTTATCTAAACAGGTAAAAGTGTGACAGTAAATATTTAGATTAATATTTGGGATATGTAGAAGTCTAACAAATTTGATACTCAACAGCTGCGATTGGTTGTGCACTATTTAGTTTCTCAAAAGAAGAAACTGTTAGTGATTGGTCGAAAGCACATGAATCTATGGCCAAAAGAGGATATAAACTATATAAAGCAAAATGCTTGTGTATTCTTCGCAAAAAATCTGTACGGAAATTATATTTCTATTTACATATTTAAATCGTGTAGTTTACAATTATTTTATGTTTTTTTTTTATAGGTCACAAGACGACCCATATTTATTATATGCAACGTTAACTAGTGGAAAATCGACAGATTTTTTATCCCGTGATTTGATGCGTGCGCATAAATATCTGCTAAAAAATTTAAAAATCAAATTTCTGTTCAAACAATGGCAGGTTTCACATCAATATTTAGTGTTACGAGTGAATCACAGAACTGGTCAAGTAGAACTACAAAAACCTCTCAAATACCATCCGATAGCACAAGAATGCACAGATGGATGGCATATTCCTTATACTACTGATACTAATATTAATCCACCTGATACTAACGAGCCACCGCGTACTTGGCTCTGCTTGAAATACAAATAGAAAGTAAAATCAAGTGTTTTTACAATAATATTAACAAATAAAAGTTTCATTATGGAAACGCCTTTCCGTTTGTGGATCTTGTCCCTGTGAAGAATATGTTGAGATGCAACATTGCTTCATTTTTTTTCCTTCTCTTTGATTTTATTCCATACAAAGCATGTATAAGAAAAAACGGGTTTGTACTTGCAAGTTTCTACATGACAAGTACTAGAATTGACCGACGGATGTCGCCACTGTCGTCGGCAGTTCATAGTCACTCTTAAGCCGCAACACATTCCAGTCTCTTGTCTGAGCAACAGGTGATGATGTGTCGTGTCGCGTTTTTTCCGTGATTTTAGGTGCGTGAATAAAGTGAATCGAATAATTATCGTGCTGTGACGCGTTCTTACGTTATCCCAAGTCGTGAGAGAGAAAGTGTCTTCTTACGAAGTAACCAGAAAGGCGTCAACACGCGGAGTGTCATCTGCATGATTGGATTTTGGGAAGAGAGGCCCTGCGGCGCGCCTTGAGAAAAGAAAAAACACAAAAAAGGTGAGTCCACTTTTCCCAATGCCAGTAACTATGACTAACATACAATTTCAATATTTCCTCGGTCACTGCTCCAGAACTGCTCGACCATGTGTCTCGATGGCCAAGTCCCTCGCATCAATTTGAATTTTCAAAACAGCGCATGTCTCTTCCCAGTGACAGATTTAAATCTGCCAAATGATTTTGCGTCGTTAATTGTTCTACTTAGTCAATGACGTTTTTGTCTTATCACCTGTCAAAAATATGACGTTATACAACATTCAACATGTACTACCGTAACAAGGAGATTAGTCACTCAGGAAAACATCATGCGCACCTTTACAGTTCTCCCAGGGGACCGGAGTAGCTGGGAATCTATGCATCTTGCGTCCAGGTATCCTAAATTTATATTCCTCACTGGCAAAGTCCGAACCAGTATCACCAGCATTGTCCATCGGAATGACACGACGAAAACAGTCTAGCCGTATCTTAGCAAGCATCTCTAAAGATACCTTGTGATCCCAGGAACTGATTCAGCGGCCCAAGATTCACTCTCTCTTCCCGGAACACACTTCAGTGAATGTACCAAGAGTGGCTTCGAGTCGGGGAAGAGCCTTGAAGTCGATCGATGATCATGCGATCGTCATTCCGCTCGCAGGACGTAACGTTAACTAGAAAAACCTGACATTCACGTGTCTCCATCGTCACCACGATCGGCACATTGCATCGCACCTGCAAGTGAAATTCCTGCAGGAATACAGAAAAATATCACGAAACACTGTCTCGTTAATCCAGATATCGAAATCAATAGGATGTCAATTGAAATGATCATTGAAAGATTCCTCATTCGCAATGCAAGTGAATGTACTCAACGGTTTGCGAAACCCGTTTCTCCGCGAAGCGCGAGTGGGTGCCACGAAAAAAAAAAAATGGGTGCCTACGCGCACCACGTATTTGGAGTGTCCCGGCTGAGCTTGTCAACGGGATACGGTACGTACGTAGGCACGCGTCTGCGCTCTGACTGCCATCGCGTAAATATACGCGTACCAACCCTAAGCCAGAGTGAGTGAATCGGACGAGAGAGAGAAAGAGAAAGAGAGAGCAAGAAGGTATACGTAAAACATAACATGCATATGAGAGAGAAAGTAGAGTCAGAGGAAGAATAAGAGAATGGTAGTGGAAGAGAACGTTATTTATGAATGAGCCAACCACCAGGAGTTCGGGTTCCTTTGTGTGTTAATGCACTCATTAGGATCCTCGGATTTGTCCTTTGTCACTGGGTATCCCGGCTAAACTAACAGGAACGTACCTACTGCACCATGTTGAGAGAACAGCAGAGGTAAAGGAAGGAAAGAACAAAAAAAATCCTGGTACACGTGGCCTTCCACCTCCAATGTCGTCCCGCCGTTTGTTCGTTAGGATAATTAAATCAGACAATAGGTAACTATATATTTACTAGCTCAGTAGGGACACACGCAGTCATGCATCCTTGTAGAACGTATATGTGTATCATTTGCTCTAGGAAGCCGTCAAGTGTCACACAGGGTCAAGGTTCTGCATGATGAGCTTCCTCAGGACTGGTCTAGATAGGCACTTTCCTCGTTCACTCGTGTACCGACGCTTGGGTTACTTCAGAATATACGTCTCTACACCTCGCGAGTGCTTTACGATAAGTACTCCAGCATCAAGGTGCCGTTTACCCTAGGGACTCTTAACTCACCTACCCATACTCGATGGGGTAAGGAAACAGGATGGCTTTATAGCCACGTCTAACTATACCTATCTGGCTACTATCGAACGCCTGGAATATTGCTCCATGGCGAAGGTGCACGACGTCGTCTCTCAACGCGTTCCCCTTACCCCAGTGCTGGATGGCTTCCTGCGCAAGGATTTAAATATTTACCTCCCACTGCTTAGACAGACCCAAGGGGACCGGTATCGGTATTCTATCTCGTAATGCTCGGTGCGTTTGTCCTCTGTGTACTCGCAAGCAGAAGGATGAAAAATTATGATAAAATCAGGTTCCACGCAACTTTCCAGGCACCTTCGATCACGCCTGGCACATTCGAGTCGGTACTTCATGCTCTATCGACAAGTCACTTTGCACGGGAACACGCCTGTATGCCATCTATATCCTTCGTTAGAAAGTCAATGAGAGATAAACAAAAATTTATTCTTATGGCTGTGTTAAACGAGGAATTCCTTAATTTTTTTTTTTCAATTGAGTTTTCAATCAGCGCAAAGCTGCTGATCGCTACGTGAAAATAATTTCAGGTCGTCGATTCCCCCTCTTCGTGCTATTCTTAAGCAAAGAAATACTCGGCAGAATACACCTGGATAAGATAAATGTTATCCGGTGTATAACGCAGCCACCGACTTGTCAAGCGCCAATGGCCTCCTTTATCGTTCGCCCGAGTTCTCCTGGTGATAAGGTACACACGCGGTACGCACGTACCCACATGCCGTATCTACGTACACGAGGAGAAGGAGAGAATGAGATAAAGACAGTGAATAACATGGAAGGCGTTCACTCGCCTCATAATGCTTCGACTGTTAACGAAATGCTCTGCAGTCTTGCGCTGGTATTTTCCAAGTGGCCAGGGTGGGCTGTTACGTCGGCCCCGTTTACCGCAAAAACTTTTCTACTCGAATTCTCCGGGTAGTAGGAGCATTCGTATTAATTCGCAAAGGGCGGGCTTTAACGAGGATCCGTGAGCTTGTATGCGTATTTATGTGGTATCCGCTATAGTGCGTCTATTGCGCCACGTTGTTTTGCGGTCGCGTAGACCATAAGGACGTTACCAGTGGGTGGATGGGAGAGAAAGAGAGAGAGAGAGAGAGAGAGAGAGGGTGAAAAAAAATTTCGTAGGAAAATAGCGTGGCATCATATAACGATAAACCGCAGTAATAAAAGTAAGTGGCCATCGGAGTCCATGGGGAGCTTTAAGCGCCATTTAGAAGGATTGGCACTAGGAGCTATAGTAGATTCCTACTTCGTGATGCGTCAGGATCGGTCACGCGTCGAGGCTACGTGACGCGCTCACGGGGACATGTTTATCTATGTCCGTTCGTGTATACACAGTGTCCAGTAAAAAGTCGGCCTGCGATGCATTCTTGGTTGTTGTTTCGGTTACGTGCAGGAAACTTCACTCTCGACATGGCACGAAAAGTGAAGTTTTCACGTGAGCGAAATTGCAGCGACACTGTGAATGAGAAGCGAGGGACTGATGGCGTTGGCGGTGACTATATGGTCCCCTATGGGGCGCCTATGGTGGTCCATGCGCTTAAAATCGATTCAGAGACACAGACAGGGCATGGACCTCCATCCGGGGTTATACCGGCTTCGTCGTAACTCTCCTTCTCTGCCGTCGGACGTGCATTGATTTCCCCTAGTTTTCTTTTTTTTTCCCACCCCCTTTTTGCAGTCTTCTTTACGTTCATACGATATTTACGATCGAGCTACGAAGAGCTCGCAGGTACCCATATAGAACGTCTGAAAAAGTACGTCACGCGGGATTCAATGTGGGCAAAAATTTTTCGTTACCACAATTGTTTTTACTTTTGACTTTTCCCGTGGAGTTTTTACTTTTTAACACGCTTCCGCCGTAACTTCCTTTTAGCGCTCCTCTGCGATTTATTTATTAGCACGAGAAGCTCGTAGTCGGATCGAAATTTGAGAGGCGTCCCTGGGGTGTCGGGTAAACCGTCCCAGGGCCGTACCCCGAGTGTCCGGGTGCGCTTAATTTTACGGCTACCCATAATCGTTTCGCGGCGAAATTATTATTGCCGGGATGAAATTCGCTCGACGCGCGCTTTTACACGCTTTATCATCTCTCTCTCTCTCTCTCTCTCTCTCTCTCTCTCTCTCTCTCTCTCTCTCTCTCTCTCTCTCTCTCTCTCTCTC
>JARQSW010000503.1:194560-372346 GCA_030142375.1 Calameuta pallipes
TCTCTCTCTCTCTCTCTCTCTCTCTCTCTCTCTCTCTCTCTCTCTCTCTCTCTCTTTCTCTCTTTCTCTCTTTCTCTATTTTACTCTCCATGTCTCTCTTACTCTCTTACCGTCACCCGAGAACCAGTAGAGAAGAGGTACTTGCCGCACGGAAGTCAGGGCTGGGTTCCGAGCTTTGGAGGAGTTTGAAAATGACCCTGGCCCTGGGTGTCTTTACGGCAGTTAGGTTTATTAGCTGTCGTTTCAACGGTGAACTATCGTCGCTCGTACCTCGTGTGGACTTGCCTTAAAACTATGCGCTCATTGCCGTTATACCAAGTGGCGAGATTAGCCTGCTGCGCTATATGCGCTAGTGCGACCATAGTTCATCCAGCAGCTCTCCACAAGTACCCCCTTTAACATCCTCGCGCACTCGTCCCACGATGCACTGCGCGCGACTGCGTCCAGTTGCTCCTGGAATAAGCATCGAACGCTGTACAGCCGTTTTTACTTGTTTTTCTGACATGGCTGAACTCGGCGCATCCATATCTAATATGGAAGTTCAGGATGATCCTAAATTGGAAAGCTTCACGTTATGCTACGGAGGTATGACTATGTATCCGCTTGTGTACTCGGTATTAGGTTAGGTTAGGTTAAGTCAGGTTATACCTAACCCTTCGTATTGACTTCCTATATGTATGTACGCGACGGCGACAGTGCACTGTGAACCGACTGTGCACTCGGCCGAACGATCACGGCAAATGGCTTAACCCTTCGTGCACGACGATCCATACACTTCGGATATGATCGTCCGGTCGTATAGTATCCGCCATTTTGTTTTATCCTTTTCAAGAAATTTGACTCGTTTCGGATACGAAATTAAAGAGTTTTCACTATTTTCCTGCCGATGGTTTACGCTCGTACGGTCATTTGTTTTGTATGTGGTATTTACGTGGAAGCTCCTGCGTCTGGACGAACGTTGAGAATTGGCCTTTTCATTTGATGCTACTGGCATGATTTACGACGACCCTGCGGAATCCGAACAATGTTAATTTCACGTACTATTACGGAATTCGACTAACGCACGAGCCTGCTGGGACCGATCCTCCGTTACATTAACCGCTGCCATGGGTCTTCAGTATGGGGTCGTGTATATGGGTTATTTTTTTATGTCCGATCTTTATCTAACCGTCATGTCCCGTCGTCACGTACCTCTTTGCGTCTCTCTTTCTCTCTCTCTCGCTCATTGGTAGATCCCTGTTCGCTCATGCATTATATATTTTTAAAGGTCGTCGCTGCTTGACGTGCACTGCGAAGAACTAGCTATATTTATTGTACACCCGGTATGACGCTATTGTTTCTCGTTCTGATAAGTACGTACCGCGCATGCGCGCTCGGGATACTCTGTAGGGCTTGGATAATTTGATGAAATTATCGTAAACGAAATTAACGGTCGTTTGAACGAGGAAGTGTTTTAGAAAGAGAGAAAGAGAGGAAGAGAGAAGCTGGGAGAAAGCATCTCCATGCCTGAGGTCCTTTTAGGCGCCTTAAGTAATTGATTAACCTAATTTTTTTTTTTTTTATATTATTCATGATAATAATAGAGCGACGCTAATAGCAGCGTCAGACATTATATTCGCTGGTAGGAGGAGGGAGGCGGGTGGGAGGCAGATTGGATAATTTCATTGGTGCAATCCTTTAGCCTTACTAATGGCGCTTGGATATTATTGCATGTATAATTTCTCGTTAATGCGTCCTTTTAATAATGACGATAACCACGCGTCACGTTACAACTTTGCATTACGGTTTTTATCTTTTTTCTTTTACCGCGATGTACAATACCTGTTAAAATGTATGTAGATGCCTGTTCTAAAAGTCACGCGTACAGTCCCCTTCGGATGCGTTATTTTGATTTACGTAGTCTTAATTTCACGCGATACATTTTCGTATGGGATTTGTATTCTCTTCCTCGTCATTCTACGTCACGTTCTCGGCTCCTCCCGTTTATTATTCTCATATATTACCGGCGCGAACTTTAAGACGCCATTCTCATGGACGCGAATCGAAGTGCCGCTTAATAATGCAGAGCGTGTTAAAATCGCTTGATTATTCATAAGCTCCCGGGGCTCAAAGCTCCAAAGCGGTCCCTCGCTGCTGCTCGCGATATGAGCTTTCGACTTCGGCAAAGCTCGGCCGTACTCGGTTTTGGCTTTTTCGCCAGCCGAACCACTGGCTACGTTAAGCTCGGATTACGAGATGCAAATTGCTGGATCGAGTCACTCAGCGTTGTCGCGCGTATATTATTTACGTATGCGTAATAAGGCAGTAACACACTCGACCACACGTGAGCTCGTTGCTTTTTGTATTATTTGTTTATTATTATTATTGATCAATTTATAGCCGGGCGATTCTTCGGTTATTCGGGTTTGGGAACTGCGGGTAGGTTTTTTTCATCCCTTCTCTATTCCTTCACTAGTTCTTGCAATTTCTTGCGGGAACACTGCGAAAATGCACCTGCCACTTCACACTCGTCATCGGAAGTACCGGCTGTGGAGGTTAATGGGAATTACGGATCGCAATGGTGTATTGTAAATAGAAAAAGAAAAAACTCACCGTCGTCTGTACAGGCGTTTATGATTTCTAACAAATCAGTGCGGTTCTCCTCGTACGCGTTCATATTTTCTTCAAACAGCTTGACCATCATATCTTTTGACAGTTTTCCGGATTCCATCTGACAGTGACAGTGTTATTGTTGCAGGGTGATTGATTTTTCAAAATTTTCTCCCCCGCTAAAGATTTATCATATTTTTGGAAAAACTTACTATACCGAGCTTACGCAGTGCACAGGCGTCGAGACAGTTGCGCTCCTTGTCGTGCTCTTGACTGAAATTGGCTGATTCCAATTTTTCTGCAGAAACAATTTTTTATGTGGATACCCGTCAAAACTAAAACTGGCCGATTTTGTTAAATTTACCCGTATCCATTCCCAGCTCCTTTGCGCAATCCACGTATGCTTCTTTTATCTTCGTCTCCAGTTTATCCTCCGTGGCTGCTGCGACGAGCTGGGTTCATGTTTTAATGGGATACACATTTTGCGCTTTTTTTTTTTGATTTGTTAATCAACGAGATGTCGCTATTTTAGTACTCACCGTCATCAGGAGTAATCCAAGCAGTCCGATCGAGAATCTCATTGCGAATTTTTGGTAAAGGTTGCCTGTAAGGGTTCGTAAAATCGAAACAGGAGGATGCACCGTATTATGCACCGTACTGCACCGCTATGCACTGACTGCAGATACGTTGTTGCATTTATACCAAATACAGTCTATGCAGACAATGGTTAACGCCAGTTACCGGAAGTCGATCTGTGAGATGATCAGTCGAGATATCAGGACTTTTTACGTAATATGGGAATGACATTGTACCTACGTAATAGCTCATCTTATTTTGTCATTGTGCGAGATGTACCGATCGATAACGTCGTCTAATGATTCGCGAACTGGCGGCAGTCACCGTTATTGCTTCCTGATGTAAAATCGACAGTTATTTTGACGTCGAGGTTTTTGATGAAATAAAAATAAATTTTTATTAATATCTCCCAAAGAAGATCAATTCGAATTCCCGCGCATATTTTATTTCTGTGGAAATTTTGAAAATTTTGTTTATCAATCTTTTTTTTTTTATCGAAATAAAAAAATATCTTAATGCCGTCTTACGTAATGTCCAATTCGCTTCTTTGAACTCATTGTGCAACAATTTAACGACGTGGACGCTGCAAGTCGTGATCTTCGTCGTTCGGCACAGCGACGATTCGTTGATTCGTCTTGATTGGTTCAATGAAAACGACGCTATCGCGTCGCTCTCTCAAGGCGTCGCATCCGAATAGGCTAGCGTCCTATTTATTACATGACTTTAGGATGCTGGATGCACGAGGTCCCGCGCGAGTCTGTGATAATTTTTTTTCTATATTTTATTCACATTTTCATTATACTCGTTGCGTCATTTCGTTTGTTCTCCAATAATTGAGAAACGATCGTGGATCGGATAAGGGTGACTAGCATTGCGTGCGCGTGAGATAAAAAAACGGAAAAATAAAAAAAAATGTATGACAGAGTGGGCGATGCTATCGGACGATCTTTGCTGTTACAATTAACGTAGACTTTTTCGAATAATTATCGTGTTTACTTGTTACGACTAAAATTACATCAGATTGCTACTAACTGCTCGTTGTCTATTATTGGCTGTAGTTTATTACTCGTTGATGCTCGTCGCGCTTACGATTCCGCGTAGTCCACTTGCAATTAGTCAGGGGAAAAAAGTGACCTGGAAATTATTAAATATTTTTTTACGACCTTTTCAGTTGCATCGAGTGCAAGTGGTTTTGCGAATGACATTTTTTTTGCGAAACTTTTTGCACTTACCGAACTATCCGTTTCGTAGTAACACTTGGTGAATTGCCAGGACAGCACGCACGGATCTTCACTGTCGACTGCGAGCATGAGATAATAAATTGTTAATTTATGCTTTATTCGAGAATAATAATTTTCTTTTTTTAACGTAAACTTATCGTTTCGCGTACTTGCTTCGCTGCACTTTAGGGTGACCGCCTTCATTTTGTCAAGTACATCTAGAGCCACCATCTTATCTAATTGCTTTATCATTACGTCAACGAGGAGCTTGTCGTTTTTCATCTGAAAGGAAGGAATTTTTGAATTTGAAAAAATTAATTTTTAATTTTCTCTTTTTAACAGTCAGTAGACCCGTGCATTCATACTTACCACCTTCATCATCTCGTAAATGCATTTGTAGTAACATTGCAATGCCGGATCGGGTGGTAATATGCCGTTAGAAGCAGCCTCCAGTACCTCTGGGATATGTAAAAAATAAATGTTCAGGGCAGCAAATTTTTCATGGAATCTCTTGACTCATAAGGTCGTATCTTATACATTGACCGTTGAAAAAAATAATTAATTTCTTTTACGTGGAACTTTTAAACCCGAAATATTTGCAAACGTTCCGTTTATATGCTAGTGATTTTTCCTTTAAATTTCAAGCTCAATTTCCCCTGAATATCTTAATCCCGAAATTTTCGATACAAGCATTCGGCCTGTTACATATGCGAAGTCCCGGACATCTGGAAATGCTACTATATCACGTCGAAATCCGAAATGCTTATTTCTAATGTAAATTTCAAGTCGATCGGTTCGAGTTGGTTAATTTGAAATTTTTTATACATATACTTTATATTGTACGTGCAATCACTCTCGTACATGATTTTTCTTGAATGACGTATCGCACAAGCATTCTCGTATGTTTCACGTGATAATGTCTCGAAAATAAGGGTTCATTCGATGTGTTATTTTTGTGCATAAAAAATTGAACTTACCTGCCGACACACCGACTTTCGGTATGCAGACTTTCTTCATACCCTTTACGGCATTTCTCAATTGCGGCAATGTCATTCTCTTTGAAAACGATTAGACAATTTTTCGTATATATTTAAAAGTGTAATTTTTTTTTTTTTTTTACTTAATCTTACGAAAAATTCACTCACGCTCTCGATTGATCCAAACGTTAGGAAGAGCGTCGCTACCACCAGGACGATTCTCATGCTGCCACCAAGTAAAATTGACTTTTCCGTATGCAAGACTCGATGCACAATCTCTTTGCAGGGCGAACTGCAGTCTCAGCAATGCATATGGGAATTTTCAGATAACACATTTGTAACTCGTGGAAACAAGTGCTTTTATACGGCCAGAAGATGACGGGAAATTGCTCGGGGCAACTACTTATCAGTCGCCACGCTGATTATGGTTTATTAATCGCGTAATTAAGGCATATAAGGCATTAATTCACGGATCCTATAATCTCTTTCCGGCTTGAATAAAGTCCACCGAAAGTAGGTAAATTTAATGAGCGACATTTACGATACTGCCGGTCCCCTCCTACTATCCGCAAAAATATTACAAAAAATGTTATCGTACACCAGGATCAAAAGAAATATGAGAATAAATTTTTTTTCATTTTCATATTTATTTTTCAAATTTTACAGCGACACGGAAAATTCATTTACACTCTTTATTTTCTTTTCGAATAGTTCCATCAGGGAAAGAAGAAAACTTCGGCATCCGTATCCCAGTTGCATTTGACAAACTGATAAGCGATCTCGCATAGGTCGTCGGTGGTGACTTAAAAAAAATTGTTTAATTTAAAAAAAATTTTAAGAAAATTATTTTTTCTAATCCTTTTATCAGATTGTTACTCGCATATACTCACTCGCATTACTCATGCTGGAGCAATGTCTGGCAACGTATCTTGTGCGCTCTTGAAAGTTCTCAGGCACCATGGTGTCCACTTGTTTCAGCAGCATATCGAGGTCGACTTTGCCATTTCGCAGCTGAAAAATAAAGATGGCTAATGCAGACGATAAAATACTAGCTTATTTACGTTTCAGGTATCGTATGAGGGGTTGCTCGTGGTTGGTACACCTGGCTGCACTTACCGTTCGCAGCATACCCATAACGCATTTGAGGTAACACTGAAATTTTCTATCCTCCGGGAATTCCCCTTTCTGCATCCCCTCGAGAATGGCTGTCAAATCCAACGTATTATTTCGATCAATCACATCGACGTAATTGACATTTAATTGAAACAAAGTACACTCGACTCCATTGGATTCTGAAGTAATAAACTTTTTTTTTTTCTTACCCATGTCAACACCGGTTTTTGGCTGACAGACATTCCTGAAGCCCGAAGCTATTTTCATCATTTGCTCCATCGTCATAGCCTGCGAAGACATAATACGTAATTTTGAATTATTTACTAGAACCAGCCAGAGTTCTGGTCCTCTAATATTTCTATCTTTATTACGGTCTGCCGTGTGCAATTTTCTTGTTTTCGTTCGTTAATTGCGCAACTTACGGATTCCACGCGGTGAAGAGACGCGAGAAGAAGCGCGATGGCCGTAACGAGTATTTTAAACATTCTCACGAAATTCGTAAGGATTACGTAATTTGCGAAAATTAATTTTTCGGAAGACAAAAAAATTAGGATAACCGCCGCTCGGTATAGACAAGATCGGACTATCTTATCTCCGACGTTTTCTAGGGCTTTTAAACCGCCGCTGATACCTCGTTAACCCTGTCGAACACCCGATATTAGACGAGCTCATTTTCGCGGTAATGATATCTCATCTCAATGCCAATTCATATTGTTAACATATGAATTTTTCAAAGTGCGCATTAGTTCATTGTGCAATTGACGTAAATGCTAATGTACGAGCTTCCGTATAAAGATACCTAAAATCAGTGATCCATACTTACGTGATCGTCTCATCCAATATCCATCTTATTGACTCCCGCAGCCTACGGGCTGTTCAGATACCATTAAGGTATCTAATAGAAGGTAAGAAATTTCACCGATTATTTTATTGTCTCACACAATTTTACGTAACGTTCGTTTTAATACTCGCCAGGTCAATCCACTCTCCTTCCTATTAACCTTCGTTTACGGGAGCTTCTCTCCTGCCTCCCATAGCTCACAATACGTACCCGATCATATAACGTATAGCTCGTAGTTCGAAGCTCGCAGCGCCCTCGGGCAATAGAATTCAATCGCGCTCAAACCGACTACAGTCGATCGTCGTTTCGTTCGCCGGATCCCTATATCACTGTACCAATTTATTGATCGGAGAACTTTTGGCTCACCGTAATGGCTCCTTTGTTACTAGTCCTCTCCTCTTTTTTTTTTTCGCCGTTCTAATCCTTCGACAGCTCGCTTACCCTTGTCCCTATAAATATGATTGGCTGCTGTATATGCTTGGGTGTATATATATATATATATATATATATATATATATATATGTATATATAGAAACGTCAGCCCTTTTTCGCACAGTCGGAACTTCCTTTTTCCTACTATATCCATTCCCTTGCCACAGTCCCTTACGGTTGGCATTTGGCACTTCCTTGCAGTTTCCCTGGATTCGTTCTGACTAGGCGCGCTAATGTCAAACCCTTGTATCTCGAGAGACGGCCCTTAGGAGCATCTGGCCAAGAATCCACCAGCTCGAGGAGGAGCCTTTACCAACCTACCACCCCTCCGTGCCCTTCGCACTCGGGGCTCCCATTAGTTCAAGGAGCACTCCTGGAAAGGTCGATAATTGCATTTTTTTTTACTCCGTGATTAATCTCACCTTCTACCACCCCTCGCTCTGGCTGCCCTTTAACTCGCGTTCTTTATCGGGACTCGCATCCCTTATTGGCCGCATTTGACTTGGCGCGTACTATCCCCCTGACGGACGATATTTTTTTACTCGTTTCCTTACCCAACCTCCTAACGAGCTCTTAGGTGGTACAGCGGATGCTGCGACTGGGAGTGCTCACTTGGTAAACTGTGTTTAGGGAGCTTTGGTAACGAAGTCGGGAAAAGTTTCGCGCAGCATCCCGGGGAGGATCTTGTGCCGAAGAACACGCAGGGTTTAATTTGCGGATAATTGAGATCGAGATATATATATATTTTTTTCTCGATCTTTGAGCATTTTGATCTACCAGCTTAGGCTGATCTATCGGATGAGATTAGGTATAGGGGCATTGCGTAGATCGCGTTGCTGAGAATATCGTGACCTCGCCTCTTGAGCATTCTTAATTAATCGCTTTTAATTAGTGGCAAAAACCGTATCGTATAAACAAATTCATTATTATCATCTTGTTAGGCGCTCAAGTAAGATCGACTTTGATAAGCGCACGCCGGTGTTTTTTTACGTAGACGTCTGACGAGGTCTATCTGGATTCTTGTCTTTACTGAAAGAGACAAGAGTAAATTAGAGAATGAGAATGCACGAGAGACAATAAGGGAGAGACAGAGAGAGAGAGAGGGGGGGATAGAATGAAATGGTTCAAAGTGCTCCTCGAAATCATAAATTCATGGCGTCCATTGACGCCCGGCAAATATTCGATTATGACTGAGTGATTCGCTGCATTGAATCATCGAGGACCCTCGCAGACTCCCTCTTTGTGATGTTAATTAGCTTTTAATTAAAGTCGGAACCCGTTGGACATCTGAATATTAGCTTCCGGCAATTCATTGAGAAAGTGCTAGCGACTGTAGTAGCGTTGAGACTTTGTTTTCGCTCGGTCGGTAAAGAAGTTCGTAATCTTCCTCTTAAGCGAGCTCAACCGCTACGATTGATGTATATACGACGAGAAATTAATAAAGGAACACGATGGGATACCGGAAATAGGATTATGTAACGGTAATTTGTATTTTCACTCGATTCTCGGAAAATCCTGTGCTTCGTTTTCTTCCTTTTATTGAAAAAAATTCAAAGTGGCTGCCTGTAGCGACTACTATACGTTAACATAATATACCATACGTTAATGCAATATACGTTTGTACATCTCGTGGGATCAGCGCGACCTTCTAATTGGCAAGAATTAATCACACGCGATTAACGCTTCGGTATAATCGACCTTTTGTATTTATCCCCGTATTTTACTCGAACGATGCAATTTTCTTTATTTTTATTTTTAATTTTTATATACATATATACACGCATATATATGTATAGTATATATATATATGCATACATGCGTACATTTCGTTTCGTGGAAGGGTTCATATTTGTAGGTTATGTTATGTAGAGTCAGTAGGTGGACCGTATGATTTTGCCGTGGAAATTGGCTTCCCTGCGGTGAGTTTCCTCCAGTGAAAATAAATTCAGGAGACGCACGCACATGCACGGTCACACGAGTAAACCCCTTGGAAAAACACGTCATAGTTGTAAATTTCGATTATTTTTAGGACGACTGTTTAGGTAAAGTCATCGGTTCCTGCTTTCCGTCCGTGGGACGTTTTTCTTAATTTTTTTTTTCCTACCGCGGATCAAGTGGTCCATTTCACGTTTCACCAATCGCGGCGAATCACGTTGCCATGACTGTGTCTCTCTCTATGGTCTCTGATGCTGCGAGATGCAGTGACGCAATCTTAGCCAAGTGCAATCTCTGACTCAGGAATCGTCTCTCCTCCTCCTTTTTTATTTTATATCGGGACCAAAGCATTTCCGCTTTATACCGGAAGCTGTACATCGATTTCAGTTGTTGACACTTCTCTGAAAGTGCATCGTTAAGTTACAATTTATACACACGCGTCGATTCAAATGTTCCATGAATTCACGTGGTGGATCTGCGGTAGTGAAAGATCGACGTAAATGACTGTTTATCAAATGAAATACAGATTTTGTGGAGATGGGGTGAAAATTATGAAAAAAATAAGGATGATTACTCAAATCCAATTAGGGTCCTTTGATTGCTTAGATATTCGTCACGGATGCTTTTTTGACTTATGTCTACACCGTTAAAAGACGCGTAATGGCGTCTTTACGGCTGACGTGGTCGCCCTTTATTAATAAACAGCATTAACGAAACGGCTTTTTCTTTTCGTGGACCGCATGTGCATGGATCTTTAGGCATCAGCCGCAAGCATATCCTGGCGCTTTTTCTCTTTTTTCTTTTCCCTTTAGGTATCTCTCTCTCTCTCTCTTTCTCTCTCTCTCTCTCTCTCTCTCTAACGACCTGTATATTTTACCAGGGTGATTCACTATCGGCACCCAGGCGCCGCCTCCGAACTTTCCAAAGACGATAGTCGCTGGAACGTTATAGCCTTCACCAATTATGTGCACGCGTACTCTGCTTGTGTGTGCACGCCTTTAGCCTCACTCGACCCACGAGGACGATCATGTGGACGGACGTTAACGCGCTTCGTTAACGTACATATGTACCAGAAGCGACTGGGAGAGCGAGTTAGTCAAGTGTCGGGGCCCTTGCCAGTAACTACGCTCCTGTACTGTCAGATTTAGTCTGTCTGTCTATCTCTCTCTCTCTCTCTCTCTTTCCTCTATACGCTTTCTCATTCCTTGCGGATTTTCTCCCCCCCCCTCTCTCTCTCTCTCTCTCCTTGTTTCTTCGACTTCTTTATTTATTTCGTTCCAATGCTATTCCTACCTGATTTTCTTTAGTACCCATCTATCCTCTCGTAAAACTCTATTGAAACTTCAGTAACTCTGGGATTTCTGTGCCGTTAGACGTCCCAGTCTAGCGGATACCTCAGGATCACGATAATCGATTCCGTGCCAAGTGAACTGATCTTTATTCTTGAAAAATTCAATTGAATTTCTTGCTTTTATTTCATTACTGTGACATCGTGCGAATCTAGTTTCCTTCAAGATCTACAAACTTTGGTTTATACAGGAGATAGATTATACTCGTGAGGATGCTGGAAATTGTCGCCTGAGGTCACTGTGTTACAATGGAGTACAGTGTGGGATATTACTCAGCTAAATCATTCGAGGTACGGTTATTCACAGTGTCCTTGGTGCATTAACGGATATTTTATTAATATCCATTTAACAAGATTTTCGATTATTAATTTTATTTTACTATTATCAAGCGAAATCGATCAGGTTAAGGATGCTGGGGCGACTGTCAAGGATTTTGGCAATCGGCCACCCGACAGTTTAAGGAGTCCTTTTTAACGTGTCTCGCCTTGAACTCCAAAGTTGGGGAGCAAACGATCATCCAACAAGGAGGATTTACGCTTTGGTGATTTCGCGGAATGCCCGAGAGACTCGACAATGGAGTCGTTGCTTCACGCAAAGCATTTCTTCCCGGTGACTAACAATAAGAACGCTGGATTATCGTAATGGAGAATTTACGAACGGGAATCGAACGTTAGCAGACTAACAGGGTATAATATACGGGTATGCGGGGCCAACAGACTTCGGGCAATTGATATTAATTTCACAGCCCATTGTGATTAAGTGATATCAAACAGCACGTTTCCACTGGCAATTATAACCGAAACCATAGCATTTACAAGGGATGCGATTTAGTCTTTGATAAGCAATGCATGACGGTTATATAATCAAAGCAAACTTACATGACGTATGTGATACGTAACCGGTGCTTTTGAATTGAATAACTTCGTATTTGTATGACAGGGTCCAGACGATAAAGGATATATGTATACACACACATAAAAGTAAAAATGTCCGCGTACGATTTCGTCTGGCAATTTTCTTGTCAGTCGGTGAAATTGCGTGGGTCCCTTTTTCGCGCGGTTCTCAAAAGTTATGACGCCTATTTACTATTCGTTCTATGTTATATCTCTCCACTTTTCTCGGGAACCCTTAACCTCTGTAGTTCCTACGTGATGTCCTCGCGGTAGAATTTTCACGCTCCCAGTAGCAAACAACCCGCCAACCACTGGGACAGCAAAGATGTAAACCCTTTGCGGGCGCGGAGTGTCGCTTCATTTATTTTACGTTGGCTCGCTAGACGCAGAAAAAAGAGGTACTCTCTCAGCGCCGCCAGAGTGCGCCCTTGTCGTTTTCACTAGGGACAAACAAGATGCAGGGCTATACCGGTATGCGTGGCGATAGCGACGCGTGCCCGGGTACGAATTTCGTTCTATATCGTGTAGCGGAAGGTTATACCAATTGTGCTATACGCGGGGAAAAATCGTAGGTGCTTGTACGTATTACGTGTAGGTGCTGGCTGGGACTTTTGGTAAAACGGAAAAGTCATAATAAAGGCCGTCACTTGGGAAAAGGTAAAGTCCATAGCATTACCAAAAAACATGCTTGGCCATTTTCGTTGATTCGCTCGCGGTCCCTTCGGTCTCGAGTCGGTAGTAAAACTAGGGAGGCGAAGGGCAACGAGTAATTTCATATTTCGAGCGTTTTGCATTCTCTATTAAGGAGAGAGTGAAAGGGGCGTAAAATGTTTCCACCCTTGACGGTGCTCATAGCACGTGACTCGTGACATTTATTTCTCACGTGCAATTTCACGTCGGCGTTCTGCTCTCTGTGAATGCTTTTTCTCTCTCTCTCGCAATTTACCACATAGAATCGAATGCTCCCTCTCTCTCTTTCTCTTACGACGACTATTTCTATTTTCTCATTACACGGAGCATGTCAGAATTTCACTGGCAAAATTTCGAGAAGATGCTGCTGCAACCGCACTGGATGAATCCCTAAAATTGTAGAACGCGATGAAAACGTCAACTATATTGTTGCGAATTTTTCGAGAAATTTTTTTTTATACATATAGACGTGCTCTCGAGAATGTGCTATTTACGGGTCTTGTTGGGCGGCCCTTTGCGACCTTTCCGGCCCTTCCTCCCACGGCCCCTCGAACATAACGTTACACCCTGTTTCTTCGCGGCACACAGCCCACATAAATTTACATACGAATTTCACGTTCGCCAGGGCAAATTTACACGACGGTACCGACGCCTCTTTCACTCAAGGGGTTTGGCAAGAATTAACGTCATATATAATTCTTCCTTTGGTCGAGGCCCTTAATTCACTCCCTTACGAGAGAATACAATTCGACTGGATTGTTCGACTCTCTATATCCAGTTGCTATACCGAGAGAATAGCCACTTTACTCGATTACCAGATACAGATATTGGAATCGTGCCTTGACCCTTCGGGGGCTCACGGTTACCAAAGGGGCTGTCCCTTAATGACATTTCGAAAGGGTCTACCTATATAGGACTCAGTGGACAGCCAGGAGCGAGAAAGAAGTTTTGACGTAGTTCGGACGTATAGCTGTAGCTACTGTACAATCCCTTTTAAATATCCTAACGTAACAGCATTGAAAAGCAGCCCGCAGCTTTCAGAATGGACCGCAAATTCAATATACTGTACATACAGGTATTACGAGGACGTGTATGTACTTCGAGAACGTATGTACATACACTGTATACAGTTATATGGGTATGGATATGCATGGGCGGGCAAGTGGATGGTGTGTATACAGGGTCGATCCACACCGAAATGATGTTCACTTCGATGACGCGAAATTTACGACAGGCATCGTCCCTATCGGAAATTCCATAATACGAGGATCGTCTAAATTTTCGGATATTCGATAAACCCACCTTTTAATCGGCCATTACCATTCATACTGTGACACGCCACTTAATTTATGCGCTGCCTGTGCCGCTTCTTTTAGCTTACACGTGCGTATGAGCATATGCGCTCGTATTCTGTCTACGGGCGTTAGGTGCATTACGCACGTTACGCATGTTGCGACACGGACCAGCTATGCGCTTATTAAGCCCGATTAACATCCATTTGCGAAATCGCAACTGTGACATCCTCTTTGCCTTACGCCTGTATACGTTTACATTTATCTTTTGTCCTATTCGAGTTTTCTATTATAATATTTTCATCCCCTATTGCATCGCGCGCTTCGTATAGTATGTTAAATGGGGTGGTTGATTACGAAAAGGGGCAATACAATTTTTGAAAAAAAAAAAAATCATTTCTTTTTATTTCTTCACTTTTACTACCCTCAAAGTCGTAGCGGTTAAGGGTGTTTTTGGTTCTTGGACAATTCTGGCAACTCGTATTTTTCTCCCTTGAAAGGGTTAAGAAGTCATTCGTCTATCCTGTCCGGATCGTTTAATCTTGTCGAAGGGATGCTTTATGCGCTCCTGGGAATACCGGAAGTGGACGGGACGGGGAAGAGAAAAGAGATAAAAGTTATCAGGCTTTTTCTTCCAAAACTGTGTTAATGGCGGAACGTTTCGATAAGAATAGTTTGTCCGGTCACCGTGACACTTTCACCCTTAACTGCGCGAAATAAACTTCCCTTTAGATAACGAACAGCTTCTTTCTTCCGTATGTCGACCTTTCCCCGATTACGATACACGTATGCACATACGTCCGGTGTGACGACGCTGTGTCTTTTCCTTATTTTTCTTCGCCTTACGTTTTATTATGCAGCAATAGAAATATAGGACGTTACGTCGAACGTATTTTTGACTTTTTTTTCATAAAACAATTACCGTCTCGATTTACTCGCGTTTCACGTCACTCGTCAAATTATTCACGAAGAAAAGTTTTACGTGCATCACGAGCAACTTTTCCTAGTAACCTAAGCACTTGGCCACGAATTTCATTCGAAAGTTTCGAGCGGCTCAAATTTTACCCCGCATAACATAATCTAACTTATTCACTCGTGTTGGCCAACAGATTGCTTCGAGTCTCGAGGACCTTCTCGAATTTCGTTTTCCGTAATTTATTAATGCGACTTATAAACGGCACATTGCATTTCCTATTTCTACGTACTTTTTCTATTCCTTTTATATATGCTGGAATTTAACATGTGTCCTCGACAGTTTCAGTCGGTGTAATTAATCAGTCATAATCTCTTGGCTAAACAACGTACACGGTATATGTGCTTGGGTAAATTTAATAAAATAAATAAAATAACACGTAGCTACCGTAATTCCTCTAGCATGTGGAATTTCAGTTAGTAACTTCCCCGTGAGATTCTCATGATATTTTTCATATTAATCTGTGTCTGCAAGGTCACGACCTTTGAGAACTCCCACTGGCGTTATACCTAGCGTTGAAAATAGTATCTTGGGCAAACGGTTAAAAAACCGCAAAGTATCCTTGGATTCCCACGTAATAATTTCTCCTCGCTACACGGACGCAGATAGGTGTCTAATGATAGACACACACACACCCATCATACCAGCAGTGTAGTATTATGCGATCAAGCATACAATAATAATAATATTTTTTTTACTTTCAGAATCAGCAATGGCGAGCGACGTCTGTTGAAATCGAAATTGCTGTCGCTGACGATTAACACAAGGCCAATCAATGAATTGTTTAAGAGGATCAAGATCAGGTGTAATCGGATCGATTCTTAAGGACGTCGAGCGGGAGTAAATTAATATGACAGAATGACGTCACTGATACAGCGAGACTTTGTTGGCTCTCAGAGGAAGAGAGAATCTACCGGAAGTAACGCCTCGAGCTATTTACTGGTGAGTCATTAATTTTTAAAGACCCAAAATTAATCGAAACAATCCCACGTGAATTGAGATTGGCACGTTAATGGGATAGCGGATGAGCATGGCTAGTTAACGGGTATACCCGAATTAATGTCTTTATTGGAGCGAGGGGTACGCGGTAGTTTACTGGAAGATTAAGGGAAATTCTGATTATGGTTTTAGGGTGACGTAACGGGCATCGTCACTGTCGGCCAATCAAGTGCTGGCTAATAACTTAGTCGCCTCGACTAAACGGGTCCTTAACTGCGAGCTATGGCACGGATGGGTACGCGGCTATAAAATAAGTTAATTTGCATAAACAAGTGACGAATCGAGGGATGAGGGAGAGAAAATGGCCGAAGGGTATATGCCGAGCATTTTCATTCGTTCGCGCATTGGTCACAGCGTGGGTGGGAGGAGGAGGAGGGGGGGGGGGGGAGGGATGCTGCGGGAGTAAAAGTCGAAAGTTTTTTTGACGATTCGTCGAGGGGATGATATTTGAAAACTTTTTACCCTCTACAGACGATACTTGGTCTTGACTTTTTATTATTATTATAGCTCCTCCCTTATACGACGCTCTATGGATTGTCCCTCTGGTCCATTTTCGTACCCTGTGCTATTTTGATCCGAGCGACACGCGCGCCACCGGCGGCCGAATTTCGTACGAGTGTCTTGTGCCGTTCGTATTCCCCGCGCTTCTTCGTTGAATTTTTTTTTTTTTTTTTGGTTTAAACCGGAATTAAGGGCGCAGAGTCGCGAGACGGAGGACTCGTACTTTTGCTTATTTTATACAGTATCTTTTTGTTTCATTTATTTATCCTTTTTCTTCTTTCCCTGGCATATCTTCTTCACCCTTATACCGCTTGCTCTCGCCCTGTTGCGGTGAAACGTGAGGGATCGAGGGATTATATTTCTTGGCGCACTTCGCACGAGGAATACGAAGTTCCGACCCCCCCGCGCAACCCTTAATGCAAATGCCACGCGTAGAATGATATTTCACGTAAAATTAATGTATTCAAATAATCCATCTCATTTCCTCTCCCGTCAAGGCATGACGCAAAGCGCGCGTTGACAATTTTCAAAATTTGATAAATCGTATCACCGTCCCTTCTGTTTCCTTTGACGTCCGAAGTAGTCGCCTTATAAGATATCGCACGATATATGTAGATTCGATTGTTCTCCTCCCCCACCTGCATAAGTATACATACATTTGAAATTCCCGCCATTACCGACCATTGTCGATGTAGCAAGAGGGGAGCGATATGCCTGGGTCCCACTGGGAATTTCCAATTAATTCAACGGTCCTGATCGATTAATCCTCGATTAATCGTACCAGTCGCGATCGATCACCCATGCCTACCCGAAGGCAGCAGCTTACGAGAACAGCCGGGCGAAAAAGAAAAATGTTTAAACTCCATTTCCATATTCCTTTCGAAGACCCTTAAGGATTCCTCTTCTCTTTGTACGCTTTTTTTCTAAAAGGTTAGGTTAGGTCACATCCCGTACCTACAAGACAACCGAAGTGTCCTTGCGCTCTCCTCGTTTCCATCTGCATACATATGTAGATCTTCGTTGCACGCACTTCCGTTCCACGAACTCCTTTTTCGTCCTTTCCTTTATCTTTCCTATATCGCCTCCCACCCCGCCACTTCCGCTTTCCAAGATTCCACCGAAAACATTCGAGCTTCGAAAAACTTTTCCCGTCACTCTCTCTTCTCCTATCTCTACCGTCTACACACGGAACTCCTACCAGTCGGTTTATACCTGCCTGATCCCTGTTGGAGCTTCTACTGATTTTAGATTCGACGATTCGTGGCTGATACGTGAATCGTAAAGGGGATCGTCGTATCCCTAGGGATAAAACGGTCTCTAAGATTCCACTAGAAATTTCTCTTCGTTCTCCCTTGCTCCATCCTACTTCGATCTTACCTCATAGAATGTTTCACCTCGTTCACTCTCTCCCTCTCTCAAAAGTCCGAGAGCACCTAGGAAACTTTCTCTGTATCCGTATACTCCGTCTCTCTCGCTCTCCCAGGGTTCCGACTCTCCGCATAGACCAAGAGAAAGAGAAAAGACGTACGGTACTATCGACATAAATTTCTAGGTCCAATCAACGTAAAACGGTACTAAATTATTAGCCTAGGCTCTGCCCCATCTTACCGGGCCATAAGAACTACCCTCGATTTCAACCCCATTCCGACAGTAAAAATCCACCACGGTGTATTTCCGACTATTTGTATTATTTTACAAGCCGATTTTTACCTTTGCCGATTTAACCCCACGGGGTACTCGGATGCTCCCTACGGATGACCTCACGATAAATTCTTCTACCAGACACGGTGCTGCTCCGAGTTCTGACTCGTCCACGGATTTATCTCCCATCCATAGACCCAGGATGTCTTCCCATAGTCTCCCTGTCTGTCTTCTATCTTTTCTCTCCTTCAATTCTGTCTATTTATCTTTCTCCCTCTCTCTTTCTCTCTATGGTATACCCGGTACCCTATACCGCCTATCACCTAGACACGAGCTCGTTCGCCACTGCTGTAAGACTCGACGCTTCGCTCTCACTCGCTCCCTTGGCTTTATTATGTTTTGATTAGATGTTGCTATAGCAATCCAAGCCAATGCCCATGTACGTTGGTACACACGCCATGACTATCGATTCAGCTGTTGTACACATCGCCCTGGGAAAATCGTTCAGTCTCCATTACGAACTTCCTTTGTACTTTGAGCTACGGTGACTTCGGGGTTCGTTCTAAGCGAAAACGCTTCCCTAATCGGAACAGCGCGTGTTTTAGCTGTGATAAGTAGATGTCGCGCACCGCGAAATCCTATGCGAATTTTCGAGGGACGCTCGGGCCTGGCTACGTGCTAGAAGTGGAAGCTGGATTGAGCTGGTAATGCTACCGGAAGTTGGATTCTAGACCGGAAGTATAGATTTGCGGCCGGTCCCATTCGATTCCAAAGATTAGCATCTAGACCCATTACAGCTACCAGTCAATAATCACTTTCCGTGACAGTATTCATTTTTTTTTGTTATTCCGGTATTTTATATTTAATTATAGTATCTGCTGTTGGTAATATTTATGTTGGTACAGTTGGTACGGTCAAGCACCCTGGTTTCGTCATTTTCTTTATCACGCGTGGACATAGACTCTGGATCTTAAGAAAAACCCATCATGCGATCAATGACATCCTATAATGGTCAGCTGGGATGATATACCCGGTGCACTCGTTATTTTAGTATCACTCGGGTCTATAGAACCATGAGAAGGCGTACCTAACCTACCTATATACCTACGTGTATTGCTTTCGGTGGAAAATATAGGTTCACTTCCGTCCTCCTGTTACGCCTTTGTATCGTGCCCGCTCACGAGGATCAGTGAACAAGTGACTTTTGTGCGCGACACACGTGCTCTTGCTTGGTGAACGCGAGTTCCTCGACCTGGTATAATTTGTGGATTTTTATCAAGGAAAGACGGCAAAGGTGATCGCGACACCTCAGTGCACAGTGATAACACGTTGATGAGATCGATCGAGTTCGAATAAAAAGGTATTACCAAAACTATAGCATCTTGAGTGTATAATCAAGAATTACGTATTACTGAGTATACATATATATATATATAGTGATTACCTATATGATCAAAGCTTTATTTCCCAAAATGCATGCCAGGTTAGGTGGTCCAATGAAAAAGACATTTTAAAAATATCAAATATCGTGTAGAATAAAATATTATAATACAGGCAAATTCCTAGCAGGTATTTTTAGGTATTGCCTATCTCACTCTCAAAGCTGTTGGTTCACGGGATGCATGGGAGGTTAGGTTGGGCTGTCGTCTCGTTGACTCGAAATTGTTTAATGGGCACAATGAGTTTCGTTGGAGCATTTTAATTGATGGATGTTTCGTCTCTGCGTACAAGCGTCTTTACTATGGGACTGCTTTTCGTTAAACTATCACGGCCATTCTATTTCATTCGACCGTGTATATAACCACGTGCGTAAAGCTTCCTCCAGAAGTTCTGGCTGGTCTCCGGCCGTACGAGAGACTTCGCACTAGACACATCTTAATTTTTTTTTTTCTTTTTCTTTCACTTTATATAAAGCCTTCCAAGCGTCTCTACGGTTCGCTGCACGCGTGACTCATATAGGAAAGGTACATTGGTAAACTGGCTACTAGTAATATGTAAGCACACTGCTTTCTGGCTCGTATGGCCGGACGTTAAGCAGCTGTCAGGCACGCATGTGAACTCGGCACAAGTCACATATGCACGCTCCTCGGCTGCTTCCACTATACGATACCCATTGTCAATACTAGACTCTTATGGTACCTATATGAGTCTGACATGTCATTCGGGGCCTTCTGTACAGTCATACACAATGTATGTTATAGGTATATGGAAAATAATGCTGAGAGTTTAGTATAAATGCGTTACGAGTACAGTATTCCTACTGATATGTGGATGAGGGAGCGTCGATATGGTTTTAAAGCGGAAAGCGAAACCATGACGACGCCCCGCTCTGTACTGGTTGACGTCGCGACGCTACTTCTCCGCGAGTATAAAAGACTCGAGGATTTTGGAAATTAATGGACTAGTTTGTTCGGTGTTATTGAAATTACAAAAATTTTTTTTTTCAACAATCGATTTCCAATTTTTCCTTGTTTAACGTAATATTTTTTTTGCCTTTCTGAAGCTTTATTGCAATTTCGCTTAGGTCCTGTCTGTATTACAATTATGCTTTTACTCGTGCGCGTATATATAGGTATATCGAAACCATCAGATATCTTTGCTTCGTTCGTTAAATATTGACTCAGCCAACTACCACGAGGGAGATCTTCTAATTTTACGGATTCGAACCGGTGACGCTATGCAAATATGTGCCAGCCATTTTCTATCTACCTCTCTGTTTACATGTATTTTACGTACTTGAGTTCCCCGAAATTTATACATGCACCAAGCACAGGACACCGGTCGTAGGAGTCTTATCTGGCTGATAAGCACCGACCTATCCCTATATCTAGTATACTATACTTGTAGGCGTATACACAGTCTGAATTACGCAGTGTGTATTAAGGACTTACGTAAATAAAAAAAAATGTATAAAAAATTATAATCTTATATTTCATATATATATATTATCATGCAATAATTTTTTTGCTTCCCAGCTGCTCAACTCACTGGCCACCGATTTGGATTGCATGCTGAGCGAACTGTGCACCACCCCGGATTCCTATAAACGGTGAGTGCAACAGACACATCACATACTGTACCTGGTATGTCTTGTACAGTCACTATCCATAAGCCACAGAACTGTACTAGTACGAGTTGGCACACCAGAGAATTCTCGCGGACGACTTAATTGACTATGATTTACGATGATTCTATTCCGCTTGATATTACATCTCTTCTATACGCTGTTTTGCTGTACACAGTCAAGTTTCTTCTGGATGCGAAGACGAAAGAAATTGATACGAAAAAAAAAAAGTGTAAACACTTTCCAGCATGTCTGTGGGTTAAATCTCTGGGGAACGTCGGTATTACAGATTTCTGCTTATACCCCATACATAACTTGAGAAAATGTATCCTTGGTATACTAAGGGTCTTTAGCTTGATATCATTAATTCACCTAATTTATGGGGAAAATTTTGCAGAAACGTTCAACCCCCCTCCCCGTCCCACCTCTCACACGGAATAATTTCCATATTGTAAGGCCCTCGTGATCTATGGTAGACTTCGCGTACAATATCCCATCGCTATGCTATATGGGACATTATATAAACGGGTGCTCGTCTCACCCTAAGCTGAATAATATTATATACATATATATATTTCAGATAGTCACCATAAACTTCAATAATAAGCGGGCAACGTTTATATACCTTACCAGTACCCACGATACGTATGGTACTTATTGGCTCAAGTTAGAATATTTTATTGTGATTTTTATTTTATTAATGTCAATAATTTTGTTTTTATTTATTAAACAGACCACGACGTTATCGCAGATTGTCGCGGGTGTCGGATAGTCTATATATGTACATACCCTCGGTAAATGGAATTCATTATTTCAAGATGGGACTGTGGTCCATTGTCCATCCCATAATATTCCCCTATGGTGAATGATCGTCGAATAATAATAATATCGAAAAAAAGCAGCACCCCCCACCACCCCGTACACGTGGAAATATATCCAGGCATCTAAGTAAGCAGCGTCCATGGTAGCGGATGCTGGGCTCTCGTACCAGCAGCAGCAGGGTTAGTCCGTAAGATTTAACATTCTAAGCGGGATATGGTATTCAGCCGAAGATGGACGACATCTTCCTGAAAGGACATTGAATTTCAATAGAGAATCGAGAATAGCTTAGGCTGACGTTTCTCCTCTGTCGTCTCTCATTTTAGTGGTCGGTCGGATTCGAACGATCCTCGAGAGTGAACAATTTTCTTGTATCTGGCAGATCGCAAGGTTTGCGGATACTTTATCTTAAAGGGAAGGAGGGCGACGCACCTTGTGGCTCTTAGCAAGAAAGAAATGGCCGACAGCTGTTGGCTCTTGGGCGATTACGCATAATATCGCGTGGTTAATCTCAGGCACATGCTACGAATTGGATCATTTTACTTGGTGTAATATTCATTTTACAGCTATTTTGTATTATGAATTATACGGCTGGATGGGGTATTACTGTATAGCGAGACGCTGCTTACAGTAACTGCCGATGTATTAATAACCTTCTGTGCTCTCGATGTAAGATACGTTTAAGGGATCTTGAGGTGAAGCTTGTATATAAATGCAGGGAGGCTTCGGATTGTCGCCCTTGGGGTGATTTAATAAGGGAAATGGGAAAATGATTAGGGGAGCGTAGATTAGATGGATGCGTGTGTGTATACAGAAAGGGTGAGAGGGAGAGAAAGGAAAGATATGAGAATCCGAGAGAATGGACGGACGAGAGACAAGTGTAGAATGTAACGCATTTCCGGTGCCATGTTATTTCAGTAAGAGGCGATACGCGAAAGTCCGCATTGATATCTATGGTAAAAAATGTAAATTTTATTTCGGCACCGACGACACTCCCGGTGTTTCATGAAATGGAAACGTCTGTGTATACCACGCGTGGAAGCGACGCCCGCCGTCGCGACTCTTGTTATATTAAAAAGAATGAAGGATTTTACATTTGGTGCGTGGGGGGTGAGGGGGGTCCTGTGCCGAAAATGTTCTGTGATAGACGCGAACTCATCTCGCTCTCATACACATGTACGGGTGCGTGTTGAATATACAGGGTGTTTCGTAAAATACGTGCAACGTGTCACTATACCCACTGAGTAACCCTGCACAATTTTCGTTCAATCTATCGAATGTCTCCAATTCGTCTTTTCATTTTTCGCGTGTTTGGATTTTTTTTTGCGGTACGTCCGATTCAATCAGGTTCGATGTCAAGGAGCCGAGGCTCAAGTGGTACTTACTGGGCGGATGCTGTGTCTCGTGGTCCAGATAGCTCTTCTGGTCTCCTCACACTTACCCTCCAATTCCTATCTCGGGCCTTTATCTACGTCGCGTCAGATTATCCACGTGTTCCACGCCACTGTCACTTACAACCCCTAACGTTACGCTTTTGGGACGGTGTGTAGGGGGTGAGAATTCAGAATTGAAATGAAATTCCAGGAGGCCTCCGACACTGGTAGCTACGACTCAGTCTGAGCTTTGAATTATTATCAGTCGGTAATCTTACTAAAAAGTTCGTCCTGAAATATTGCCAGGTTTTTTTTTCCACCCTTGGTACACCCTCTCGCGCACGTCATTCACTCCTCGCGACGTTTTCGTAAAGTTTTTGGAGTCTCCGCGTAAGAGCTCCACCTATACCACTCCCTTCCCCTCGCGTATGAGATATTAGATCTGACGCGTGAGATAAACTTTTTTTTTTTCATGATTCTTTAACTGCCTCCGATAACGTCCTTGCATCCCCTTTTCTACTACCGTCTTCGTGTACCTATCAGGGATTCCGTGCTTCTTGTTATCGCTTATCGAGTCCGAGCTCTCGACCCTATTATCATCTAAATGAGGAAGAGGGGGGGAAGAGTGATTTTGTAGGGTGGTACAGGGCGATGGGGTATCATGTGGAAACACGTGTCTTTATCGTGAAATTTCCACGTTTTTCTCGAAACGTCTTGCAATTTCTCGCTCGGCTAACGCGAATCTAATGTCTGACCAGGAAACGGATCTGACGCTTCTTTTACTTTGGATTTTCACGAATTCACTCTAAGAGATGGATCTTCTGCTTTCTTTTATTATTCTTCAATTTCTTATGCGCTTACACGCTGTGCGGTTTCTACCAATCGAAATGGATTTGACAAATGTCACGTTAATACTCGGATATAAATATTGTATAGCCATTTGGAGGTATCATGATATTTCCCATATGCGTCCAACGTGGTACTGTGGCAGCTTGTCGATATATGGAGGCTGGGCTGGAGGATTCATTTTATCATTCATATGTGAGTATGTAGTAGGTGGACGGCGTGACACGTTCGGCATTCAATTGGCAGAGTACTGATTTGTACATTGGAATCTGATGTACGGATATCGATATGCATACAGGTAGGTATATATGTGTTGTATATATTGTGAGGGGGATATTCAGCTCAAACGCACGTGGTTGGATTTGACAGCTGTCATTCGCGGGTATACGAATTGTATCAGTTGACAAGATTGCGTAGCTGAAGGCTGAGCAAATTTTTTTGATATTGTTAAGTCGTAGCAAAGCAACGAAATATGATGGAGATCAAATGAACGAAACGAATTTAGCGAATTGTCACTCGTGCAAATGAGGCTGGGGACAGAGTGAGGATTTTCGAATTTTCTATACGCGCTGCCGATCCTTAAATCGATACATTCTTCATTAGTCGTTTATCTTAAATTGTCAGCAATTTTCGGATCTTCCGCAAATAGTTACAATAGGATCTTATGACTGCTGACAATCTGTCACAATACTTTATATATATATATAACTACGTTTATGTACCCAGTACAGTACATACAGCTTGGCGATTTCGAAATCGACTTATGATGTTTGCCTAGGGGGTTGGGATCTATCGGCAGTAATGCACGTATTCTGTACCGAGCATCCCCGTATCGTTAGCCCCAGACAAGGGGTGCCATCGGATACGTGCCCCAAGGCACCACTAATTCTCCCAATAATTGATTTCATCCCTGGTACACAGGATCTTATACTCGCGTCCTGCCCAAGTGGTAACGTCATGCGGTTTTTCAGGGACACGATTTTAGGGGATGATTCAGCTTGGTTCGGCTTCGCTGAAGTTTCGAAAGACTCTTAAACGAATTTTCCCGATAACAGCTTAACAGCACTCGAGAGGATTCCGACCAGTCGCAGACGCTTCTCGAACGTTCTCGAAAATTTTCAAGTGAATGGCACGAAATAAGAAAAAAATTATTTCCGTCATCCTGACAAATTTCGTGATATGGAAAAAAATCGTGCTTCCACGTATTATTGTCGTTGATGAACCTTATAGTCCGAATGCTCAATATTTTTGTACCGAATGACATTTGACTTGCCTGAAGGGGTGGTCAGGTACAGTGGTGGTTAGGTGATTCATCCTGGATATCATCAGCATCGTCAAAGGGGATATCTCTCGTCTCTCGTAACCTAACATCGCAACGCGTACCTTAACGTGGTGTAGTCCACCTTTTGAAAGCTGCGGTATCGTATCAGGGTTGTCGGCGCTACCGCTTTTCTACGTGTCAGCAACAGGAGCCGCGACTCTCCCTACATAAATTGCACAATGCGAAGTCGCCAGCGAGAATATCGCCATGATAAATGGCGATGGGTCGTGGGCGGCAATTATCGTTATTATTGTTTGCCAATGTTAGGGTCGCTTCGTTGAGGATTCGTCCGAGAATTCAAAGGGGTTTTAGTGCGCAAAGCCTCTATGGCTTAGCGGATATACCAAAGAGGTTATGGGAAACGTTAATAATCGTTCGAATTCTACCTCTCCCCCCCCCCCCCCGCTTCCTCCCAATCGACCCTCTTTCTCTCTCCCTCTCCAAGTTCCCTCTCTCCCCTTCCTCCTCCCCGGACTGTCCCTCCTTTACCACAAGTCTCTGCCTCCGTAGTAGCTCCATTAAATTTCCACGGTCCACGGAGAGACTCCTATACACTGCATACTCCATTTTCTCTGGCTCCACTTCTCTCGATTAATCTCGATCAATTTTCAGTCGAACTTCCACATTATGGCCTCGGGACACGCAGAATGAAAAAAAAAAGTAGAAATCGAGGCTAAGGCTTCGTATCGCGTGCGTGAGTTCCGAGGGGTTTCACGAGACGAGAAAAAAAAAAGATTTGGCCTCGCAGCATCCGCGCTGGACCATCTTTTAAAGATAACGAATCATTCCTCCCCACCGAGTCGCGCGGTTAAATCTCGCGTGTGAATCGATACGAAAAATGTCTTATCACCGTTATTTATCCAGTTTTTGTAAAATGATGGATAAAAAAAATGTCGTGTGTCGTACAAACTTTTTCAGAACACGAGGAAAATCCGTCGCGTACACCTTTCTCGGATATTTATCGGCTCGAGTGTCCGGTTAATGTAATGGGCGATTCTTCCTCGTGAGAACAAATTGAAACGGAATGGCTACGTCGCACGGAAACGCGATCGATGGACTCCTTCACCTTTCCTGAATTATATACGTTTCTCCTCTCTACTCTATTTTTCCTCTTCGTTCCTCCTCGTTCCCCTAACCCTGGTACCGTTCCTGCTACCGTTCTCCATTTCTTTCTATCGATACCAACCCTCGTTGCTTATCTCACGGGTCCAGTGAGATTTCTCCGGGCTGACCTTAACGGGTTCCCTACTACTACTATACACGACAAGTTCAAGATGGACAAAGTATTGTATCTTTTTTTCTACCTATAGATTTGCCACACTTATAGATTTGCTGTTATATACTGTTTTTAGAATTTACTAGCAACAGGTCTGCCACACGACGGTATCGATGCTTTTGCTACTTAGGTATATGAGGTCAGGTAGACAGCAGGTACTGTACTACTCTTGCGTTTTTTTGCCCTTCGACATTCTATATAGTCACTTTCAAGCTTCGATGTTCTCTTACTGGGAATAAGGGACCGTGAAGAAGAAGTGCGAGAAGTATGTATGCGACGGCTATACTAACGTACAGTAGACGTCTGCAGGGAGTTTGGGAATAAGGTGAACGGGGGTTGCCAGCCCTGGCGAGAAATAAGGGGTCGCCTATCTCGATATAGTACTATATCGAACAGAAGGTATATCGTGGTTGTGAAATTAAATTCACCGAAAGTAAATCGTATTTTCGCCCAGTCGGTACACGGCAAAGGGAGTAACTAAGGGAAAAACGAGGTTTGCAGTCAGCCCAACAAAGATGGCGTCTTTATTGGGATACCCCGTATAAAATGTCTCATAAGGATATATTCACTGCGGTTGTCCTCTGATAATAAGTAGATATAGCGTGGCGAGGATCAGGCGTTATAAAAATTTTCTTCGCGTTTCAAAATATGTTATCGTCAGGGTTATCGTGTATCGCGGGATTTTCGGGGGTTAGTCTGAAAGTGCGAAGGATCATCCCCTCGCGTCGAAGGGGAATGAGTCGGGGTGGTCTGATAAATTCGTCAATTTATTTTTGTTCTTCGGCATAAAATTGTCACGGGCAAACCTTCCCCTCGCAAAGTTCTAGGAAGGTTTTAGGCAGTAGGCGTAGCCCATTTTTGACGGGGGTGATTTTTCTCCCTACGGAACATGGTGGGTGGGTGAAATTTCGGGTAGCGTCATTCGGATAGCAGGTGCTCCTACCGTATTCGCTACGATTTACCACGAAATTACGATTACAAATTTGATTCAGAAGGGACGCCCAACCTTTTTTCTCTTTCATCTCGTTCGTTCAATCTCATCGATTATTTTTCGATCGCTTTGCGAACGCCCGCCGACTCCACGGCGGGCTGCGTATGTACTGGGTAGCCACGCGAGAGACGCGTGTCCGTCGTGTCCACGTCAGAGTTTTGCGCTGTTCACTGAATGCATTGTTAAAGTCAGAAAAAGAGGGAGTAGCGTTGTAAATACGCTCGTTCGCGCGCAACTTCGAAACCACCCGCGCAAATTAGTACTAATTTGCACATGACACACGTGTGTACGAGACCTCAACGACGAGCGAGTTGCAGGTTCTGTTTGTTCATTTTTTAAAATACCTTTCTATTTGACCTTTGTGACGTTACTTTCTTTTTGGACTGTACCGGCTCACCATGTTACCATGTAAATGAATACTTGGCAGAATCATTGGCCTTTTTTTGGAACCGACGAATTTGCGAGGTATAATTTTTTTTTTTTGGAAATTCATATTATCACGGCATCTCTCTTCTCTCTTCGTTCTAGATCGCACTCTCTGGCTCTTTGTCTCGTTTCGTACAGTCACCAATGGGAGAAACGGCCGATAAGAATTTCCGCTGTAAATCAAAATGGAATATTGAGTTAAATGAAAGAGCATCGGTCTGCACGAGTGAGCGCAAGAGGGTTCCTCTCTATGGACAAGCGCTCGTGGCGCCCCTAACGGTCGCGTTCGTCAACTGGAAGGAATTCGCTTTCCGTTTTGTGGTTCGCAGCTTTTATCCTTTACCGGACGTACCCAGGCCATTTTTCGCAATTCCCTCGAGTTATCCTATTATCCATATATCGCTCTTTGTAATAATCATTTTCGAATCCTCCTCTTTCTCGTACAGTTACAGAAGTTTCGATTGTAGGACTGTTGTCGCTTTAGTCGTACTGTGATTGGCTGTCGCTGTCGTCAGTCAACGACTGCGAACGTGCAGTTCGAAAAATAGGCCAACTGCTTCGAGGAAATGTTGGTTGGCATTCGTCACTGATGAAGAATGTTAAAATAAGCTGAGTAGATATGGTACTAGATGATCGAGTTAAAAAATTCAGATTCACTGCAAAACGGATTTTTTCGTTTTCAAACAAATAACATCATTTCAGAAACTTAAATTTTTGTTGGTTATAGATACAATTTAAATTATAGATATAAACTAGATTCAATTTTGAAATAAACTGGTTGACTTTGAAACCTGTTCTTGTCTTTGAGCAAAGATGGGTCTTTTTCAACAGGGACCTGTTATACCCCGGAAAATTCCAATTGGTTTAGAAGTAATGCACTTGAAACTAATTGATTCGAAATTTTCTTGATTTTGAAGAAAACGATGGCGTAAATCGATTTCTCGGTACGCAAATTGCCATATTTTACGTAACAAATATCCATTGCGGTACTGTATTTATTCGTAGCGCTGCAGCACAGCAGGTCTCTCAGTCGCGCGCGTCTTGCCTTAGTATAATATAAAAACTTCATGTTCAACGTGTATCCTGATCTTAAGAAAACGTGGGCTGATGGAATATCGTTAAGAGGGACACGATAAATGCTTGGCTTCTATTACCTTTCGGAAGCAGAAAAGTGTCATCCCTTCTGGCAATATTCCAAAAACTCCCGCCCCTCCGCGTTCACTTTCCATTTTATCTCCTCTCTCTCTCTCTCTCCGATTTGCAAGTTATGCTCTATTTATGCCTTTGTCTAATGTTAGACCACTGACACTCCGCGCGATACATACGTCTCGAGTGCACTGCACTACTGCACTCAGCATTGTAACTGCGGTTACATATATACATATCCATTAAGTTTCTGCCTGATGCATCGCAGCGACATAGGCGACACGATAATCGGAAGGAATAATTGAAAAAAAAGTGGGTCTGTGCACCGAGAAAAGTTTCCCTCAAAGTGATTGTCAGCGTTCGCGAAATTCAATGAGTCCCTCGGGTAAGTCACCCTGTTTTATCCCTTAGGCGTGACGCGCACTTGAAAAACGTTTAAGCTCCCTTCCGTTATGGGCTTGGGTAAATTTTGCAAAGAATGCAAAAGATGCACTTTCCTCCCTCTCCTCTCTTTTGCGAATTCTCGAGACTCTTCGAGACTAGCTTCTACCACCTTCACCCTCCCCCCCTCTGTCTCTATCTTTCGCTCTGATCTCATCTCGAGACTCTTAGATTTTTTAATATCGCCACGAAGACTTCACAGTTGTCTCTCTCTCTCTCTCTCTTTCTTTCTATCTCTTCTTCACCCTTGCACCGGGTATACACGGGATGGGTAGCAACAAAACGCAGTTGCATCCGGCTGCGGTTAGCTTCGCTTATTACAAAACCAGACAATTTACGCGCTCGTAAGCGAGTATTATTAGCGAGGGAGGGATCGTTCGCTTGGCTCAGCAGCCACTGACGGTTGCTTTTACTCGATCTTCGAGGGAAAGAGACGGAGCGCGAATAAGCGAAAGGGCAAGAGAGAGAGGGATAAGGGTTGTTTGAAAAAAAAATAATGCGCGAAACTCTCGAGGAGCTGTTAAAGAATATTACCAATTCTGCTACTCGAGTAAAGCGCAGTCGATTGCGGTGCATCGTGGGACACTGATCCTCTTTTATGGACCAAGAAAGAGTTTACGGAATTGACAGAAACAGCCCTTTCAAATCGAGTGGGTGGTTTAAAGAGAGGATGTTCTCGGGAAATCGATTTTCTCCTTTTACAACGAGACTTGCCGGAGCCTTCGGGAACCAGGTGGAAGCTAGTGCAAGGATGATGATGACTACAAGGCGCCTACTCACCCACCCACCCTTATCTCTTTCTTTTTTCTCTCCTTAGGGGTTGTCCTCCTCGGTAATCCCCCTTTCACTCGAAATATGAAGTGCACGCCACCTCGCCTCTTTGTCGTATCCCAACAATGTCCCCCGACGGGGATGATTCCCAGCGCCGTTCTTATAAGCGTTAACGACAGAAGCGTAGCCAACCCCTCCACGTCTTGTACCTTTTACACCCTCTGTGCCCTATATCTCCTAACCACCCGGGGAAACGAGATTCCGGGGGATATGCGATTTTGTCCCTTCCATGCCCTGGGGGGTTTAGTCTGTGGGTCACTGTTCGAAATGGAAACGGGGTTAGTTTTGAGCGTCGGCTGTGTTAAGCGCTTGCACCCTCCTTGCCTTCAAGCAATGCGAAGAAGAACAGCCGGAGGTGAAGCCGCGTGACGATGGCATCCGGGACGGGGGGGGGGAGCAACAATCGCCAACGATGAAGCCCCATGCTGGATTATGGTTGTCTTTCAGCTGACAATGGCTGCGCCTTCGTCATTGTCGGAGGGTTATGAAGTGAAAAATGAAAGATAGCGGATTTTTTTTTTTTATTATTACTCCCAGTTCGCGTTCTCACTCTCAGTCTGACACTTACTGTCTTTATCTTTCTCTCATTGTAAAGCTCTCATCGTCCTTCTCCCTTCTTCATTTGAAAAGCTCTCTGGCTCTCCTGTACGTTCACCCCCTTAACACCCCTCTCTTTCTCCCTCCCTCGCCTCCGGGCATTTTTTCACGGTTTATGGTCTCTCCAACGAATTTACAGCCTGTAAATGCTTCTGGAATTCGCGAGCCTCCGTATAGCTGTATATAGAGATACGCCGTGGGGTGCAAAGGGGCGGTACCACTTGGAACCTACTGTACATCACATACGATAGCTATAGATATTTTCATGGGTATTAAACAGTGTATAGGAGGTTAAAAAAAGAGGGGAGTCTGGAGAAAGCATAGAGAGGGCTGTTTATTTCGAAAATAATTTCGTCGACCAGGAACGCGACTAACGCGATTATTTATGGTGTGCACTGTGTGTCATATTTTAAGAGGTCGTAATACATTTGTTTTCCCGAGACGATAAATAAGTCCGTAGCAAATGTCGCTTTTCCCATGTGAAGCGCGAGAGAGCTTATTTCGCGCGAGCTATACGTAGTGGCGTCGCGACACCTTACGGCGTGGGGGGGGGGGGGGGGGATGATGACGAGTCGACGTGTACGACGTGTATCTCGTCTTGACTGTTCACTCTGATCCTGACCTAGACCACTCGAGATCCACGTATTACTTGTTTGAGACTTCCGTTCACCATGGACCTTTTCTCTGTCGGGTCCCGGCACCTTCATATTTTCTGATATGATTTGTCTGGCCGAAGGATGCGGAAGCTGCGACGACGACAGCAGCCGCTGTCGTTCCGGAAGTTTAAATCACTTGCAATCAACGTTAAAGCTTAGCTAATTTGCCAGCTCAGAGATAAATTCAAGTCCTTCCGAGCCGGAGGCTCTTGCTTTCAGTAGCCATTATCACCGGGACTAACCTACGGTCTGATTCTGCACGGTTAAGGATAGGTCCCAGGAGCGTATATACACAAGGCCCTGTCTTACTCGTGGGCCCCATTGGAACGTCAGGCTAACGAGTCCCTGTCCTATCGGTAAACCGTCTAATTGCCATATACCCAAGACGATTAGCGAACAAAGAAGGTACAGTCGGCTATTTGCGGACGCGACTGCAGCACGACGTCGCGACCTTCGCTCTCGCTGGAAACTCGAAGAACGGCTCCCGGTTTCTTGCTCGTCGTCCCGTTGCGAAGCCACCTTATTCTCATTTTCTCTACTTCCCTTTTTTACCCCACGCGTCTCGCCTATCCGCGAGCCCGTAGACTCTCGTATTCTCTCCACTCTTAAACCCACTGACATCCAGACGACGATTAACTCCGTCTTACCTCTCCTCTCGCTTTCGCTTTTACGCTCAGCCCGTCTGAACGCCCTATAGCCAGAGCCGTCACTCTTCCTCCCCATATACCTCGTACCGGACGCGTCGTTTACGTCTCAATGAATTTTTGCCATTTGTATCGCAAACTCCCGTGGGCTTTTATTATATACACTTTGCCCGATATATTTACTCACCCGGAGACGTTTAAATAAAATCTCTTATTTACGCCGAGATACTTAATTTTGAATTTCGCGCGGGCGTCATTCAAGGAAAGAACGCCATTCTCGCATAAACTATTCTACGTTTATTTTTAAGCGTGAGCCATTTCGCTCTCATCGAGAAATCACTTTGGCTTCCGCCTCCGCGCTTCAAGATCGTTCATCGAAAGCATCGCCTTTATCGAACTCTTATTACGCTACACGTTCGATACGCGCTTTCGGTACTCTTACCCAGCGACCGCGCTCAATAAATTAAACTCCGTACGATTTGTGTCAAAAAAACGAGGGAATTTTAATTGAAAAATTTTTCACAAAATCATCCAAACTTTCAAATCCCGGAAAAATAATATCCCTGAGCATATTCCAGTTCCGAAGACCAGAGTAACGTTACGAGTAGGTGGTCGTGAAGGTAGTCACGGGTGAATATTCCAAGTACCTCGTATGCATATGCATAACCATAGACGTATGCATACAGGCAGATATAGATGCAGCGGCTACAAGTCACATTGCCATAGGACTACAGGGATCCCGGAGTCTATAGGGAAGCCAAGAACGGTTGGTTCTCTCTATAGTAACGATAGCCTTCCCTTCCTCTCTCTCTCTCTCTCTCCTCTCCTCCGCGCACCTCTTTTCCATCACCACCCTCTCCTACCTCTCGCATAAGCACGCCTCGGCAAAAGGTAGAGAGCCTTGCTGTGTGTGCCTCTCTTGGCCTATAGTCCTGGTCATCCGGGACTATAGTGGCTAAGGTGGCCCCCGTGTACTAAGAAGGCTAAGAAGGCTAACGTAAGGAGCCAGTTGATTCGCGACCGCCAACCAGGCAACACTCGAATCTCTTTGTCTGGCGAACGCGTGCATGTGCATATACACGCATCTATAAATAATCGTACGACTACCGAGTTCTCCAGTCGGAGTGGCGACATCTTCGCCAATTCCTTATCGTCGGCACAGACGATCTTGGCCTTTGTCCTCGTTCGGTGCTGGGGATCTACGTTCACGTCCCTTGATATTTTCACGGTCAAGGACAGTCGTCGGTATACCGTCCTACCTGTCATCGTATCTTGGACTTGAGATTGGTTATCGATTCCCTTCGATCGATCGGCTTCGTTCGATAACTGTGTACGTGATAGTCACGGTGCCTCGTTAATAAGTGCGGACGTGAAACGAAGCTTTGAGATATATCATTGGATCAAATATCACTCGATGATGTTTTCAGGAACTGGCTTATGCGACGTTTCTATGTGCGCGATCGATTGAAAGTGCTTCGGAATGATTTAGTGCGATCATTGCGAAGGATCGTCGCGCAGTGAAAATCTCGAGGTTGTCGGCGACGCAATGATTTACAGTGGAGAAATATTATAGTGGCGCCAATCGCGGTATTGACTGGTCGATTCAACGTTCTTGGATTATCGGAATTTTTTCTCTGTCATACCGATCGAACCGTCTGTCTGTCTTCGTTGAGATTTTTTCGACGTCGGGTGCAGGACGCCTGACGTCGCCAAGTATCTAACGTCATACCTGTACTACTTTTTGTATCGTTTATTCGTTCGTAATACGAAACTCTTGTACGGATCTTTTATAACGAATCAAACTGTATGTCTGTATCTTGCATCTTGGATCTCGTATAAATGCAGTGTAGGAGCAATGTAAGAGCAATATAAGGTGCGATAGAGGAGCTGTTAGATGAACAGCTAAACCTCGGTAAGAAGGCGTGTGCTGCCATGGCTGAGCTTTCTCCAGACAAAATATGAGCTCTATATTTAGCCCAGAAGAATTTTCGAGCACAGCATCCAAAGGAGTCTGGATACGTGCCGCGTATGGCCGCACGCGTGATATTCGCACATGCGAATCTGATTCTCGTGGTGAGAAGGGACTGCTACGGAAGAGCTACGCTCTCTGCTCCCATTGAGGGACCCAGCCTAGTTAGGGGGCGGGAAGGGGGGGAGTCGCTACCAGTCCTAGCTGGACCGTACCTGGGGTCAGCTTTAATCCCGGCGAGATCCTCATGACACGGATGAAAAATGTTGATCACGAAGTACACGACGATTCTACTCCAGTCGACGAATCAGCATATCGTCAGGTGAGTCTGCGGGAGCGAAGATGAATGACCAAGATGAGAAGATGAGAGGTAAACGTAGGAGGACGAATGATAACGAACGAGGACTCGTTCGGTCCGATTCTGTTTCTCATTAATCAGCACTCTTAATTGATACTCGGCACTCTAATTGGCAGGGGGCTTTAATTTCGACAATTAATTTTCGAGGGTATACCGGGTTGCCTCACCCCAGGGGACAGAAATGGTAACTACACTGCAGACTGAATGGATGGATAGGTATATATATATATATATATATATATGGTCTATATAGTATATACGAGGCCGTAGCAATGCCGAAGTAGAAATGGCGGAGAGGCTGTCTAAGGGCGAGATGAGAATTTCTTTGAATACCAAGGAATAAGGATTTCGTATTCAGAAACCGTTCGATGCATATTTAAGCTTTAAATTGGTCCCGGCACCCGACATGCCAGCTACAGGCTACGCCAATGCCGTCTCCTTTACTCTACTCGGGCTGCCTGCTGGCTGCCTAACGTTTAGGGATTATTAAATTCAGCATGAAAAACCTGAGGATTCTTGAGCGAGACTCGAGAACCCGGGGAGAGTTTAAACGGGGGTCCGTCTATTCTCTCCTCTCCTGCTTCTCTCCTCGCTACAGGGCAAAACCACGTGGAGAACCGTGACTTGGAATAAATTCGATAAGAATTCAGCGTGATTTCGAGGAGAGGAACGGAACCAAAAAATAAAGGAGTAAGAAGGCTAAATTTCCACTTTATCCTTCGGTCTCCCGCGAGTATCTACTCTCTCGAGAAGCTCCTCGGAGATGAGATCCCCGCGCGTTAACTGTCCTTACACCTTTTTCTCACGCTTCGGACTTTTGTCGCCACGTTTATTTTTATCATACAAAACTTCGGTCCCACTACGCGCAGTTCATCCTGAACTTTGTCCACGGCAGGGCAGTCTGCGAGTGTCAAGGGGATGCTGGATAGGTCCAGGTTACTTGTTCCCCTACCGGCAGACGTACTAAACCAGCTCCCTTGAAGTCCTCTCTCAAGTTCCGTCTCCAGCATCCCACCATCCTGTAGCTATAGTGCGCTCGACGAGACACGTCCTGCAGGATCAAGACGGCTTCAGGGATCCTTATGAGAATTTTCTTTGTGTTTTCTTCTAGGCGAATAAACCTGTCACCCACCCCTTTGCGCTGCAACTGGGGTCGGTCTATACCGATCCCGTGGGCCTATTGTCGTGAAAACTTATTAGAAGGAGCCCCCCGCCACTTAATAATGCCTCGAGTGTCAATATAAGAGGGCTACGAGACCCATACTTTCTTGGGATGCTTCACGTGCAGTGTCTATGCTACGAGATGCAGGGATGATACTAAATACCGTTTATGGACTAAGGGCTGATCATCTCGATATATCGGTCACCCTTATTACTTTCATTTGCGGTTACGAATATTTTTCACTCGCAGGCATAGTCACCCTTATCCCGTTCTAAATGTCACGCCTTTTTTCTTTTACCACAAGGGATGCAATTCGAGGAAGCTCCGTATAAACTTGTCTGCCATTCTGTGCGCAATCCTTAATTCGTTTAATTAAGCTCGATTGAGAAAATTCTACTATAACTCCTATACCTGTCTATAGGAGTTTATATATATATATATATATACACACAATATATCTTGATATATAACACATGACGGTGTACCGCAATGGAAAAGCTCGTTGTAAATCTTTTTTTTTTCTTTTCTCTCCACTTCCTTCCTTCCTTCCTTCCTTCCTTCCTTGGCACATACTTGGAAGGACAAGGCCACTAATGAAAGGGAAAAGGAATTTATCGGTGATATAAATCGAAGCTGCTCTCTCCTTTCTCCTATCCTCGTCGCTCTGCTCTGATAGATCGTGTAATATGTTCGGAAGGATGTCGAGTCCGATACGGGCAAAAAATGAATCATGCCTTTTATTGGCTTTTCTCGTGAAGAATTGCTTTGCCATTTTGGCAGTAGCCCTCTCTCTCTCTCTCTTTCTTTTTCTTTCTTCCTCTTCACATCCCTATCTCTCTCTTAATTCCAGCATGTAGGTACTTCTTCCTTTTCACATTTTGTTGTATTCTCCCGTGTCCGTCTCTCTTCCTCCCTTTTTTGCTCGATCCACGGCAAACACGACGCTCGGATTAATTAAGCAGCAAGGATACACTTGACGCTGCAGGGATCCTTGCATCCTCTATGTACTAAGCGTGCCCTTTCATCGTTCACTCGGATATTCCTACAGGCACTGATCAACCCTGTGTATATACCACCATTCAAATATATGCCCTCTTATGTATCATCGATATGTACGTTTTATTGCTCTTTGCCGATCTCGTTCACGTACCCTTATAGAGATCATCCTATCTCGCCCACATGAGTGGATCTAGTCAATGATTTTACATTCGTATATATGCATACGCTATGCGTAATGCGCACGAGTCTCGAGAGCTATTTGGCCTTGGTGTATCTTTCAATCTCACGGGCTCGGTGCCATTTTATTTTTGACTCGTCGCGACACTCGTGCCAAGATACCTCAAGAGCCCACGCAAAAATCACAGGTATAGCCCCCGACTGCCTACCCATAGAAATCGGACTTGAAAGGAATCGGGGTCGAAGCTAATGCTCGTCGAGTCCCTCCCGATATTTCGTATTTCCATTATCCGGAGCCAGTGGCTGATTCTGACTCGAAGTTGCGTTCGCTCGTCTGTTTCCACTGGCAACGCCGTACTGAAAAGTCTCTCTTCTCTCTCTCTCTCTCCCTGACGGAGGAGAAAAAAAAAGTTTTAACCCAGCGCACTCCGGAGCTTTCCACAAATTGCCCGAGGCATTGCCCACCTCGGTCGCTGGTTGGCTGGGTGTCTGGCCTGGGTCACTGGCTTCCAGGGTGGCTGGCTCTGCCTGGTTACCGAGCCTACTCCGTATAGGCGGACGAACGTCAATGCTTACTTTTTAATTAAAAGTTTCACATTTAAAACACCCTCTCTGACTCATTTAGCCCGGTTTGTCTCGCGGCTCCGGTGACACGATGAAAGATTCATGGCTGTCAAGCCTTATACCGAGTGACTCCTACGGTCCTCGTATAGTCACTTATACCCGGTTTCCCATACGTCCTATAGGGACTTTTGGTTAGCAGGCTATACATGTACCCTCTGACTCTTTCTGGCTACGGCGGAGGGTTAACCTCCGTAACGTCCCTCATTTCACTTTTGAGTTTTCTCCCTAGTGCCCTGGCGCGCCCGGCATCCCCCTTGGGCCTCAAGTTTCAGATCCTCGCGAACCGCTCTCTTGCTATTAAACCCTTGGGATAAGACCCGGCACTTTGCTCGGTACACTCGCTAATTAAATTATTCTGAAACAGCGGAGTTGCACCCGGACCTGCTCGTGCGTTCACGTGTGCTCGCGTGTGCCCACGCGTGTCCCACGCTGAAAACTCCTGGACGTCCTGCGTACGTCACTTCGCGAGTAGTTAAGGATCTTCTTCTACGCATGGAATATTTTCTTGGAGCAGACGCTAACCTGTATAGTCCTTATGGTAGGTTGGGTTGAATTTGAAAAAGGGATGTCCTCGTTGAGACGTCTCTGGGACATGCCTGTGTAGAGACGAAAGGAGATAATTATCTTACTCTGAATTATCTGCCGTGCTTCACATGTAAAGAGACGTCGAGGAACCTTCCGAGAAAGAGATACGAAGGGTAATTTCATACGTGACGCGATTTTTCGAAAGATGGCTGCCGACGTCCCTTCGTGAGGGGGGGGGGGGGCTTCGTTTTGACAGGGAAGAGAGAAAGAAAAACCTCAACGAGAAATGACAGATAAGCTACGGGGAAAATGGCTCGCGGGACAGAGAACAAATGGTTTGGAAGATAGCGAGAGATACCGTAGTGCTTTTCGAACTCTTACTTCATCGTTATCTCTCTCTTCTGTTCATCTTCTTCCTCGTTCTCTTTCGCCCTCTGCGCTTCTCTCGGTTACTGTACGTCGCCACTGTCATTTACCACCGCTGCCGTCAGAGGCTCTGGCATCGCCATACAGATCGGATAGGCGCAATCCCCGTAATCGTCTGGCAGCTACAAATAAGACAACGAACGGATGCCGAGGAAATTTATCAGGCGTCGCGACGCTCTAGGAAAACTATGTCCGAAACTCACCGATAATGGACGGGACTGGCCTCGGGAACGTAATCTCTCCTCTCTTTAACGTTATTCATTCGTCTTCCGGCATATTCCTTCTGGAACTCTGACAATTTCATTTGGATCTGCTGATTAATGTAATGGGATACATCTGTTTTATAGGGACGAGTAAAAAATAATAATCTCGAAGATCCGACGATCGATGTCCTCTATGTATTTATTTACGTAATACGTCTCGTGTTTTATTTCGCGAAAGGTAAATAAAATATAACATGTTTTTACGTCGAGTTCTCTGATAAATTTTTTCTGGGTTATTCGGGGCGAATCGAAGACTCTCGAAGTGCCTCGTCGATATTTATTTAACAACCCCCTCGAAGGAGCGTCGCGACGCTCTCGTGACTTCGGTACCTCCGATGGGATCGATGTTAATCCGTAAAAAATTTACACCTTTTATCTAGTCACCGGTGGTTCGGGGTTCGAATCGCGAGTCGAGGTAAAATATTTTTCTTTCAGTATTTTATCCTGTCCTCGCTTTCACCTAACATAACCTCACCGGATGGTAGTTCCTTTCTCAAATTTATTGCTATTTTCCACCCGAGTCTCGAAACACCTGAGCCCATCCCGCCGCAACACCCTTTGCATAATGGGCGATACTCCAGGCTGTGTATATTGGCTAAAGTCACCGATCCCCCCTTCCACACGTACCTAAGATACTTTGCATCCTTTTTACAACGTCCATTCTCTCCCTCCCCTTCCCTCGTCTCGCCCATCGTCGACGTCTTCCACTTTAACTGCTGTTTCTATTTTTACCTCCGATGACCCCTATAAATAGCTGATTATTACTCATCCTCCGATAATATCTTTGAAACGGTTTTTTGCGCGGATGTGAAAAACGAGTTCAACAAACAGGACTCGAGCCGTGAATCAAACGCGAGATCTAGGGGACTCGTTTTTATTTAAAGTCATACAAAGATGGCCCTTCTTCTAAAACACATTGTACTCGCAGATACACATCTACGAGTATATACACCGAGCAACACGAAACCATTGCGTGGCTACGTTCTCGCGCTAGATGCGTCGCGACGCTTTTTTTTCTCATCGCGATCAAAAAGCGTGACACGTAGTTAAAACGTATACTTAATTATAGCTCAGACGACACATGCGAAACGCGTCGGACGTCTAATTGGCCGAGGTCGTGTAGGATCGAACAAAGGAAAGAAATTCCGTATTATGTATACTGTATTTATGGGTATAGTCGTATGAGTAATTTTTCTTTTAATCGTACATACGTGACGATTATTACGGTTCGGACATTTTCACTGCAGTTCGACGTGTACGTTCCTTTGGGACGGGTATACTACGTTCGTCGATACTTTAGCCGTTCCAGCCAAGGAAAACTCGAATGGGAAAAGTGATAAAGTTTTACGTTGCACAGCCTGTCTCGTATTGGCACCGGTGTCTGATTGCATCCACCAGTGACATATATGCGCTACGTTCCAGGATGCCATCACGTTTACTATATACACGGTGCAGCTATATTGGGTCGATGTTTCTTTTAAGCTAAGGAGAAAATTCATAGACGTTGCAAAGCAGAGCGTATCGACATTGCAACTATCAGTCGAATATACTTCTGTCAGGTCATTTTCACGTATCCGACGTTCAGTGCTCTGTGACTAGGATAACATAACGAGGAAACTAGCCTAACTAACTAACCACTGGGAACAGTGGTGTATATATGTGTATATATACATATATATAGTGCGGCTCTTTATATTTGTTTTCTCTATGTTTCCCCTTACTTAGATTATTCTGAACTTTCCAAGTGCATCGGATGCCATTTCTGCCAACGTCGATACGCACGCTTTGATATGATCTTTAGAAATTTTCTCTCTCGCTCCTGTCTTTCTCTCTTTGTCTCGTTGGTTCTCTTTTCAATGCTCTCGATTCATTCATCGGCTTTCCGTTCGCACGTGATGCACGCACGTTTTACGTATGCACATATTATATGTATATATGTAAACATAGCTCGAATGCCATTAGCATTAGCGTTTTGACATTGTTCGAGTTCTTCGTGGTAATAGGGAATTTGGTCCCGTGGGGAATAGCGAGTATGGAAGGTGGTTTATGTTGGTCTCCGAAGGATTAGACGAGGTGGAGAGATATTTGAGTAAAGTGAAGGTATAGAGAGAGAAGGAGAGAGAGAGAAAGAGAGAGAGAGAGAGAGAGAGAGAGAGAGAGAGAAGGACGATATAGTCGCTGGAAGTCTAGAATGAAATAGTAGGGACGTCATTGCGCGTGCGTTCTAACCGTATAGCGGCGTCCCTGTCTACGGAAGATTCGAGCCCCCCCAGTCTGTCCTCGTACGCGGTTTATGCCGTCGCGACGCCAGTGCGACGTCGACGGGCGTCCCGGCCGTCCGACGCTCCCGCGTCCTCATCGTAAAGACGCGCATCAGTGGCGTCCTTGTGTGTATCTCCTTGAGTGCAATATTCTAACAGCCGTACGTTCTAAATAGCAGCTTCTGAGTCGCGTGTACGCTTTAGAAAATATTTGCCGAGACTCGAGAGGGATTTATTTTAGCGAACTTTCATGTTATCATTAAATCAATTAATTTTTATCTCCTTAAAGGATTTCATGCGGAAGTTACAAAAATTTAGTCAGGCTTCTGTTCGTTTTTTTTTTCTTATTGTCATTGTAATTGTACGCGGAATTGGAAAAAAAAATATTTTATTAGAAAAAAGTGTAATAATTACACAATGACTACTAACCACATGATATAATCATATATTCATCGAACTATTTTGTCGGAGAATTATCATTGATTTAACGATAAGAAACTTTCTTTAAATCTTGATAAGCACAGTTCCGCATGATTCGTATTACTGTACGCAATCTGTTGTTAATCGAGCCTAACACACAACGTGGAGACCTTGTTCTTTTTTCTGTTCTCTCTTCTCCATCATATTCAAGGCTCATGCAGGAACAAATCTGTACTCTGCATCCCTGTAGGAAAGGGTGTATCAAACTACCTGTAAAAACTTTCTCAATTGCTCCAGATATGAATCTCAGCCTGTTTCTCATATGAAAAAGATTAACAAGTCCGTACAGTCCGGTTGTGAATTACTGTCCGCGCCTGGTAGCTTGACGATATTTCGCCCGATACCCAAAAGCCACACCCCGTAAATTCGAAAATAGGTGGCAGTCTCGTTTGAAATTTGAAAAATTCACACGCGACGTCGAGCCCACCCCAAATCGAAGACACGTCGTGTCGTCTGTCGTCGTGGAGGCTGGGACGGAGAGAAGAGGACAAAAAAGTGGGAAAAGAAAAATAACACGACGTGACTATCGCTCAACTATCTCACTCGTAAACCTAATTTCATCCGGTCGAATTGCCTTTACCCGGTTTCACAATCGACGCGACGCTTCTTATTTCCCCATTTCTTTTATCTCTTCTCTTTCCCATCCAGTGGGCACGCGTCCCTTCCTGACTTTATTCGCTTGTGAACACACCTGTTCCAATTCAGGTACGCACGCTTCATTGCGGTGACGCAATTATTTTCAATAACAGTTCGAAATTGACTCGGGATTCACTAATTTCAAAGCGCTGGATGCTGCGGACTATATTCACGTCAGATCTGGACCACTCGAATGGAGAAACACCTGTTGTCAGAAATACTGTACGACACTGTAGAATCGTGGATAGTAATTTTTTATATAATAAAATTTTTATTTTTTCGTAATTAAACAATTACAACCTGTCTTTTGTATAGTAATAATTAGTCGAAAATCATCCCTCTCGAGTCTCACGTATTTAATAATGAAATTCAGTGGCTTTGTCCAAATATTCGAAAGTGATTATCAGCGTTCCATTTGATACGCCATTCACTGTCCTTTATTAGCTCTTAAAATTCCTAAAGTGCCGGGAGACCCTAAACCGATTCCAAGTGATTTCAACTCGATGATCCCCGTCGCAGTGGGCCCAACGGGTTATTTCGCATAAACGAAGTGCGAGTCTCTTCGTTGACCCGTAAACTCTTTATAGCCCTTTATCGAGATCGTTTCACGAGGGTCGAGCCATGCTGCCACCGATTATAAACAACATAAACAGCGACATACTCACCCTCTACACGAATCCCAGTGCGGTGAGGAACAGCGGGGGGAACCGCACGAGCACCCGGGGTCGTTACGCTGAAATTGGCGTCAAGAGGTAAATAATTAATCACTGTGAAATCAATAATGCGGATCAATCTTTTTCCCTCTTTCTTTTTGTTTTTTTTTACGAAGACGTACAACGGAGAGGTTAATAACCAAGTCATGGCGGAAAATCGATTTTAATCAACAGTTAATATGAAATATGATAGGAAAGTGGAGGACAGTCAGGTACCCACGAAGCCCTCCAGTTTATTCTTACGTAAGCTCCTTAACGTAAGCAGCTTAGTCTCGACTCTGTGAACGGAGCGTCGATGCGATTCGTTATTATTATTTTTTTTTTTTACAAGGCACGAGACCTTTTGCCCTTGGCAATCTCGCGAACCACCCTACGCGACGACCGGTGAGTGTCGCGAGAGCAACCGCCAAGCGCGACGCCCTCCCCTGGGTTTCCCTTTGAACAGCCCCTAGAGTGAGCAGCGTGAATGCAGCGAGCAAAACGCGGAAGATTCTAATGAACGGGACTTTTTTTTTAAATTTTTATCCTCTTCGTCTCTCCTCCATTTCCTTCGGCCTCCTTTAACCTCACCTCTGTCTCTGTCAAGGTACCCGACTGCTAGGGGCCGGTGGGGTGGGGGGGGGTCAAATGGTACTTTAACGTCATAGCCGAAATGCCACTCTAGGGCTCTTCACATTACGAGTGTGGTAACCACCATGCACCCAGTACCGTTTTGAAACTCTGCATTCGTCCCTTATGCTTTGCACTGGTAATATACGTATGTACGTATTGCGTAACGTACTGTTGCACAAGGGTGCGCACGTGGGCATTCGGTTGAATTCATCAGGCGAATTAACCGGTGCACTTGACATTCAGTTTCATTGGTGCTTCTCCTCCAGACTGTTTTTCTGGCTTTTTGATCTTCTCGCCGGTGATAAGGACACTCGGTCAGGTCTTTACATTGGGATTATTCAAATTCAATTGAAATATACACCCTGTATGTGGGGAGGGTTGTTATCTAATGTAAGACTAAAACGCTCAGTCGCCCTGACCTTTGTAGCTGGGAAAATGATTTGCAATCACCCTCTACGGTCTACTAGGGGTTGTGCGAATTCACTAAGGAGGAGCAAAGGGACCAAGGCCGTGTCTCATCCAGCGGGGACGAGAAACTTTCCCGAAATCAATGCGGGCCGCCCGGAAACTCTTGGGGGATGATCCGTTCTTTTCGGGTGATAACGAGGAGACGACAGGAGGGTCCGGAAGATGGGGTGGAAGATGATGAAGGAGGGAGGAGAGCACTGCGGGACGTTTCTATGGGGTGAAAGCTTGCGAAGGGTTGAAAGGAAAATGTGAAAGAGAGAGAGAGAGAGAGAGAGGGTCACAGAATTTCTTCTTTGAGATGCAGAAAAAATCCGTGGACCAATCGAAGAATTTCCAGACGTTTCCGGACTCGTTCGAAAACTGAGCCACCCCTGTGTCGTCTCCCTCCCGGTCATCCAAGAACACTCTTGGGCCACCCTTTTAGATTCCATTCCATAGTAATGGACCTGGTGGCATCCAGTCATACGGACTGGACTACTAGGAACACGTCTACTGTCTCCACCCACGGGGCCAGACTGGAATCTAATATACCGGGTGACGTCAGACATCCACAGGGGAGAAACAGACCGTGGAGCTACTTAGTGCGTGAAGTGTCGCGTGTTACCTCGGGTAACCGAACCTCACTTCCACTTCGGTCTCACCGTGAAACCCAAGAGTCACTCTTTGGCTTCGGTTTCTCCTACCACCTATCCTCCTCTCTTTCTATCTTATTGGTCATATGCGTACAGTTGCCTATACCTTCTTACTCTGCACTCTCTGCTCGTTCTCTTTCTCTCTCTCTCTCTCCAATATATCTACTGTTGTATATAGTGCGTACTGGTACTCTCTGCATGTACAGTAGGTACGGTACATCGTATTAGACATTGCTGAGGTGCATCAGGGAAACCGGATAGTTCCTGTGGCTATGAAGTCGCCCACACTTCCACGACCTCCTGAGGGTCTTCTTAAAGAGCCCCGTTTTGCGAGATCATCATTTCGGTAACACAGAGAGAGAGAGAGAGAGAGAGAGAGAGAGAGAGAGAGAGAGAGAGAGAGGAAGAAATTCAAGTAGGTACTTGATAATTAGTATTATCGTTAAGAGTTTATTGGGAGTCCAAGAAATCATCAAGTAGAAAATGGAGATTATGACCGGACGTTGTTACTATAGGAAGATTCATGATTTGGTCCTATGGGTATACGGCGTAGGAAGTGACGTAATCTGGAGATGAAAGAACTCCTAGTCTTTCACTTAAAATATGGCCTTGTTTTTCGCTTGGGAGGAACCACAGTGGATTGGATATTAGTAGAAACTTTTTTTTCTTCCTATCCCCCCGGTCAAGAAAAATTGGAAAAGTTTTGTTTCCACTTTTACAGAGATGCCATATACCAACTGAGTTTGGTTCGAGCTGTGCTATGATCGCTGAATGGAAAATCTCTATCGTCCGCGAACGTCTTGGACTTTTGTATCTACTCCTCTCACTCGTTCTACCACCTCTCTTGCACTCGGGTACAGTCTATGTCTCGCAGTCATTTTTCAACTTCTTAACTTCCGCTTTTTCCCTGTTCTCGCCGACGTCTCTCTCCGCGGTGAAATAACAAGACTGAGAAGAACACTGTGTTGGAGTCTGATTCTTTTTCGGCATGTCGTCTATGTCTGTCTCTCTCTAACACGCTTAACTTCCTGTATATATATCTCTCTCGCACTCGCGGGCGACATAGAAAACTCGAAAAATTCAAGGTCCACAGACCTTTTCACCTTACCGGAACTTATCGCTGTGTTTACCCATCGACCATATTTCTTCCATAGGGTTGATTTTGAATGAAGCGACCCTTTCTACCGTGTATGTACACACGCCCTTACTGGTACGGACTTAACCAGGAATTCACATGCTGCTAAGACGTATTGGCTGAATTCCAATTGTAATGAGGCTACGCTGCGACGTCTGGAATTGGCTTTAGGCTAAAGCTCGCGCTTTGAATACGAAACCTGAGGAGCTACGTAGTAGGTACAGTCTGCGTATCTCATGGTGTCTTGTTTTAACCCACTCGACGTTACTTCACTCAATCCCTCCAAGCCTCGCACGATTTTACAAGGAAAATTTCACCTCAGGAGCTTCCGCGTCGTTTCGACGCTCTGACAAATTCCATTCCCCAATCTCATAGCGTCCTATCATTCATTGCCTATCTCATTCCCACCGGCCGAAAGCTTTCAGACGGCTTTTCAATTTGCGATCCGACGACAGTCTGTCACCGCTCCGAGCGCGTACGATTTCGCTGGTTTAGCAAGGGTTGTGCAGCCACTGTAGTCATCAGGACGTGCGCGCTAAGCGGTCGGCTCATTAATACGTAAAACTGCAAGCGCCGTGCCACGTGTTGAGAACCTTCCGTCGTCATGGAAACCCCCATCTGATCTCACAGACGACCAACACGCAACACACCCTTGGTAGCAGGAACGGCAGTTGCAAACTCCAAGGCATTCTACGGTACCACTACCATAGAATACAAGAAGAATGTCAACTGTCAAACGCACAGGACAATACATTGTACCTACCTCGCCCTCTTCGACTTCTCTGTACCCTCTGTGCGAAGCCCTCTGGAACCACCCTCATACCGAACTACCCGTTTTTTACATGCGAGCTAACCAGACCCCAACCCCATACTCAACCCCAGTACCATTCTAATGCACTGAACTCTCTATGACTATCGGTCTAAATCTTGTTTGACAGCGAGAAGACGGCGACACCCTTGTATAACCTTTGTTTCGATCTGTGTACTCGGCGTATAGAAGTATGGAAATCATCTTAAGGGATGATGTTTTTTTTGGATCGATTGTCATTTAATGGACCGATATTTTATTTCAGGAGCGATGTCTTCCTGGAACCGTATCTACAGCAACACGGAACTGTTCAGGTGGCCAGTTCACCCAGTACACCCCCGCCCAATCCCCTTCAGCATCATCAACTTACGCAGCTACATCATGTACAGGTACGTTCACCTCGAGTGACTCGTTGGTGCTCATACTTATTTATATGCTTATTTATTCGCGCGCATGCGCCTTGTAATAATCTCATGTCGTTTCAACCGGAAATGATTCGCCGTCCATCAGACGACCAAACAATTCCGCTTGGGTCGCGGTACCTAGCACCAGCATCCTACCATCGCAGACCGAGGTTGTTTCGCGTTTCCAATGTAATTTAATTTGAAATGCAGACTGACGCAACGGCAGTTCCGACTAAAGGGATTAAACGGGGACGTGCGACGCGTGCTGAGCGCAGGGCTAATTGCAAATCCCTTAATTGCCCGTCACGGACAAGTTTACAACTGACGCGGAGCCGCGGAGGCAATGATACTGATTACGAGAAATTTTTTTCTTTGTACTTGACAATTGAGGTGGATGGGAAAAAATTTGAAAAAAGAAATTGACACCAATCGTAACACGAATATATATTTATATATATCCTCTTTAGGAGCTCTTCAGTGGAAAAAGCTATGCGTGGGCTGGCTACTGTATACCTCTGCCCAGGGACCATAGAGTGGGATTAGCATTGATATATCGATGCTAAAGCATGCGGAAATCGGACCGGTCTAACTGCGATAAAAAAAAAATTGATCTGAAGTATACGTGTGACCGAACGGGAGAGCGAGCGATCAATCTGGATCAATCAAATTGTACGGGGATATAGCGTCGAATGGATTTTAGATAAATACCCACCTAGCCAAGGGGTGACTGATCGTGAGTGAAGTGGGGTCTCTCTAGCTGTTCATGTCAGACAGGGAAGTTTTTTGAAGTTGAATTTTCATCACAATGAAAATTCCACTTTTGAAAGATCTCACTCGGGTAACTTGAGAGTCTTGCAGGGATCGATACGCCATTTCTACTTTGTCGCCTTCCATTCTTCACCTGCATTGTCTCTCGTCCTCTCTTGGTATGGCGGATTCGTCCTCTCCTTTTTGTTTCATCCCCGTCGGGTCTGGCTTTCATGGTAAAAATGTTGCAGCTCGAAATGCCCAGGCCCAATATCGTTGAGTAACGTCAGCCCCCACGATGCGTTTCTATGGGGCGTACGATAAAGGCTGTGTACCGTAGACGCATAGATGAGAGTACATGGGAACGGCCGTATAGTGGCGCTGGAATAAATCGGGAATTGGCATTGGCTGCAAATTGAGATAACCACCCTGGTCGGGACCAGCCGTATAAAGCCCATGGGAATATAATGTGGCATTAGAGTGTATTGTCAGCGGGTCCCCGGGGAGGATTTACACCCCATGAATTGCGGCTTAAGGGACTGATTCGCACGAAATTTCCATATTTATCAGTATACACGTAACTGCGGCATACTATCTTCACAGTGACGTATATCTAGTATGACGAACCTTGTGATGACGTTGTTACGTAATGAATTCTTAATTAGTTCCCACGATCTCGATTACATTACCATGTTATCGAGAGAGCTATAATGAGAATATCTCGTGATTTAAAAGCTAAAGGTGAAAATCTTTCGTATCAACTTCGACCTCGCTGCTCAGCTTCTTTGATCGTAACACGAGAGTATCGCACCTGGTCCAATCTCGTTCGCTCACTCGTTCACGACCAGGATGGATGGAAATAGAAAATTGACCATTTCCTGAAGAAGATCATCTCACTAGTCCGATACCCATTCTGGAAATCGTATCCCTTTATTCCTTTCGTCTAGACGCCAGGATGACTTTCATACAGGGTTAAAGGATTGCTGATGGCCTGTGGGATGGCTGCTGGTAAGAGGAGATAGCGAGTAAGGTGAAGAGATAAATAATAAAGAAGATGAAGAAACAGATGGGAAATGGTACAACTTGAAAATCTTGATTCGAACACATTGAGACGATGGGGGGTGCATTCTGTTTCAGAGTGAAGAGTCGTTATCGTCGGAGGGATCGGGCAGTTCAGCAGGCTCATCTGGATCATCGGAGGATTCGGGAAGTGAGGTGGCATGCGACATCACCCTCATCGAGAGACTCATCCGATCTCATCCGATCTGGTTTCTTCCTGGGATCCAGAGGGCTGGTGCCTTCCACTTGTTGCAGGGCAAGGAAGAGGGAGTGAGTATCGTCAGGAGACCTTGATTAGACCCTCAAATAATCGCATCCCTTTCGGTCTGATCCCATCCCTGTCTTCCTGTTACACATCATCACCCTCCGTGTCTCTTTTCTACACTGGGTTATATGTATAGTCGACTCAACCCTTGCAATCACTTCCTACAATTCCCACCGCTGATCCCATTTTGGCTGAACTCGCCAATTCGATTTAGGTTATTTACGACAGTCTCCCTCTCCCTCTCCCACCCCTCTCTCTCTCCTCTCTCTCTCTTTCTCTTTAAAAGAACTCTCAGGTATCTACCAAGTAGTGGTAACTGCCATGTGCGCCAAATGAAATGGAGTCTCCATCGTTTGGCAGTATCTACCCTCAAGACATAGACTGTACTCGAGCGAAGGGGTCGCTGCCACCCGAAAGGGTTGAATTGCATAACAGCATAGCACGTCGACTATTTGGCTAGAGCTGAGCGTCTGTTTAATACGCAGTAAACGTAATGGGCAATGGGACTCCTGAAATATGACGGTTCGATTCTTGGCGACTGTCCAATTCTACAATCGACAGAGTCATCGGTAGACTAGGTGCACTTTCTGAACTCTCTGAACTCCATGCACTTGGTGCGCATAGATTCATTGCATCTATATACTATACTGTATAGGGGGGAGACCCCTTATACCCGGGTACACCCATTCACTTCTACTATATCTAGGGACGTCATTTCTCCGTTCATTTATTTATACGGGATTCTTGGTACCGACAATGCGTTACGGATCTGCTATACTGTATACTGGATGCATTAAGTCGATGCACCCGAGAAATTATTCTCAGTGCGAGGAAACCAAATGGAAGGAGAAGAGAAAATGTACACTGGTGTAATATTAGAGAACGACACCATTTTCTAGATCGTCTGACTTCTATCGCGTGTGCCGACCTGTGAATAGATCTCAGGTCCTTATCGTTGCTGGCGTAGCACAGTGTCGAGAGACAAAAAAAAATAGATTCCTCTTGGCGATGCCAGTGTACATGTGTGCATGTATGTATACCGCTTGGAAAACCGTGTCAATGCCTACGGTAATACATGCCACGTGAAAGCACCTCCTTCACAAGACAATGGACGGAATTGTGGGAAATCGTTTAACTTCGCATTACGTAAACCGTATAGAAAATTTCCACTTGGTTGTGTCCGCCAAATCGCATTCGAATCGTTAATGCTAGTTTCGAGAAATGGAAAATTATGAAAAAAAAAAGAAAAAAATGAAGAGTGAATTCGGTTGTGATTTAAAAATGCCATCCAAGCGCAAGAAACGTTTTACGAAAATAAAGGAAACGAATCCGGACGGGTTTTCAGCATCCGTCATTATAGCTTCCGTCCTTCGGATAACCATTTTTTCGCTAACTAAGCACAAAAGCTCTTGTAATCGGAATATCCATGGATGAGGATAAAGAGGGAGAAAGAGGAAATGAAAAAGGAACGAGGGAGTGAGAGGAGGAAAAAAAGAGGCATCGTCAGCCGAGTGCTGCATTGTTTCCCGAGCGGTGCATTGTTTTCCAGCTTTGTTAATTGTTATGTACCGTTACTCTACCTGCGCAACCCTTCGTACCAGCAATCACCATACAGTACAGCCATCCAGTCAAACCAGTCAGCCACCCAGCCACCCATCCGTCTATTTGACGTGTGCTATATCCAGCCGCCTTTTCTATTCCGAAATAGTCGAATAGCTCAAGCTAAAAACAATGCTCGCTGTAATTAGTCTCTGTGTAGATGAGAACATTGTTCTAGTAGATGAGGTACAGTTCCTGAGAGTGGACCCAGCTTTACTTTTAAGTATCTGAAACAATTGTGAATATCGCCCTGAATAGCCTTGGGAATAAAGTTGAAGTATTTAAATAATACGATGCAATTTGATTCTTTCAGAATTTCGTCGTACGACAATCCAGCCAGAGCGACACTATGGCTCTGTCTGTAAGACTCCCACCTGGAAAGGGTCCCTATATAGAGCACTATCTGATCCAGGCCAACAAGGGCAAGCTCAGCCTGGAGACCAGTGAGAATAGATTCGACAACATACCATCGTTGATCGCACATTATTCACAGTGCTGGTGAGTCCTGAAGTAGGATGCAAATGGTCTAACCAGTTTATTAATTCGTGTCGAGACTTCAATTTTTCGTTTATTCCTCTTTTGGCAAGCAGTGACGAGTTACCAGTACAGCTGACACTGCCAAGGGCTATGCGAGAGGCTAAGAACAGACAGCAACTCTCCTCCTTGGCGTTGCTTGGTCAAGAGTTCTGGAGGTATCCAATGGCGAATCCAAAACCACCGGAAAGTAGCAGCAGCAACACGTCGAGTCTTAGTAGTTTTCATGGTGGTAAGTCTAATAAATATAACAGAGAATGCATTGCATGTAACTTTTATATACAAGACTTTATATGCAGTTTTTGCATTATCTGTTGTAGGTAACAACAATGCCAATACCCCAACCACAGAGAGTATAGTACTCAACCTGGCCCCAATATCATCCCACGATACGAGTACGTATTTTGCTGAGAGTGAATCGCTTTTTCTTTTTTTCTATATTTTTCTACCCTCCTTTTTTCCCTTTATTTAAACCAGCTCGATTGTATCTCGCTTCGTGGCCCCGTGGCCTCGTTTCGCTGTGAGCCCTTCGATCGGGATGCATCAAGAGGACGTTTTATTTAAAAGCCTTCTATTTTTAGGGTGTACGTCGCCAACGAATACCGTCACCACGTCTACCTTCGTATCGTCGCTGCCGCGTCAACCACGACCAACACCACCAAACACCTTGAATCTGACGACGTTCAACGAGCCTCTCGACGCAAAGAAGGATAGGTTGGATAAGATGTCACCTGGGGAGAAGCTGTCGCAGAAGCTGATATCCCCCAATCTCGTACAGAGTGTACGCTGTCCCTCGCCTGTAGTGCATAACGTTGAGAATAACGTTCTCAGTCCCACGGAGTCGAGAATGAATTTTGAGACTTCGAGGATGAACTTTGAGACTTCGAGGACCATCGTCGATACCTCCAAGAGCTCCATCATCGAGTTCTCGAGGAGTAACAAGTTTAGCTCGAATACTCCAACGTCGAACTTTCAACAGAATATCTCGAATTTTAATAATCAGTCCGGTACTAACTCGCCTCTGATCACTGAGGTCAGGAACACCATCCTCGAGAATCAAATACTCGGGCAGAATGTTAAGACTCCACCACCTCCCCCACCTAGATGGGCTAAACCTGGGATTAGTCAGAGCCAGAGCAACTTCACGGTTACTACTACGGTCACTTTTAATGTTAATCAGACGAATGAAGTCTCCAGTTCTCAGGTAAGAATTCATTTTTTATCTTAAACATTATTTGATTACACTTGCACTATTATTTATTAATTAGAATTATTGTTCTTTTCATTGTAGCAAAATACACCGTCGGATGCGAACACGTCGTTGCTGAGTCCACAGAGTGTCACGTCGACCAAGTCTTTGACTTCAAATTTGTCAAACAAGTCAACCCTATCACCAACCACACCCGTATTATCCCCAACCTCGAAGCTAGTCTCGAACGTCGGTATTAAGACGCCAAACGTCTTGTCGCCAACGACGCCGTCAGGTACGAGCAAGTCAAAGCGTCGTCGAGACCGCGAAGCCAGGAAGAATTCGCAGCACTATCAAGAGTCTGATATCCTGGAGTCCTACTACAGGAGCTCTCCCGGCGATAAGATATCGGACTACGAAGATATCTGGAACACTACTGATCAGTCAAATCATTCGACCTGGTCGCCTAATGATAAATTGTCGCGCAATGATATAGCCAGTAATTCTCAAGATCGGTTGAGAAATTCTAACGACCGTCTGGTAACTCAGGAACGTGTCGTGAGTCCCGCCTGCCCGAACGACAGGCTCGTTGGGAACGACCGTTTCATCTTGAGAAACGACAAGAGCACGGCGAACGAGAAGCTCAGTTACAAGGAGATAACGAGTCCTGAGTTCAGCAGTTTTAAACCCGTTCTTGATCTCAAAAGTCCGGAGGCTGGGTCACCGGAGGAGACAGGAATGGGAAGGAGACCTGATTTGTTATCACGAGTGTGTAAGTATATATACTTCTATATTCTTTCTTCTCAACCTCGGTGATAAATTTATAAACAGAATATTTCAACGTGTTACAGGCAGCGCCAATTCTCTGAACAATCCAAATACCATGACACCACCTAGAAACAAACTGGGCTTAATTCTCACTAAATCAGAGAGTAACAGCCCTTTGACACCGGAATCAAAACAGGGTAGTCCTTTCTACGCGGAACCGGCGGACGCCATTGCTCAGAGTACAGCAATAATACCAAGGAGACGTCCCAGAAATAACCCAGTATCCAGTAAATATAGACACAGTGAACCTGGTTGGCTACAAACACCAGTTGGTACGAATACCAACCAACTTCATCCAATTGATTGGGACGAGTCTGAGGAAACCGAAGACAAAACACCTCTTATATCATCCTCCGTGGACAACTTAGCTAAACGCCTAGGAACGCGGGAGGTGAAAAAAATTCCCAGAGCCAAACCCGTTCAACCCCCAAAGGTCAGGATCAAAGTATTCAACGACACATCCTGGGCTGTCGACTCCAGCTGGGAATTCATCGGTACATACCAAGCCAACACTCTTGGAAGATCCTGGCAAGTGGCCAATTCCGGTTTTCTAAAATTTATTATTTTTCTCCAGGAAACGAGGGTGACGATTGCGAGCCTGATTACGACTGCGATGCCGATTACGAGGGTGACAGTGTGGCTAGAAAATTTCCAGACGAAGAATGCGAAAAGGACGTCATTGGCAACACCTTGACCGTTCAGAGTATCATACTGCAACGGTAAGTTAAGCTGAACGAAATAACAGTACAACACAGTAATAGGATACTATAGGAGCATGAATTCTTAAAGGTACCCTGAATTAATGAAGCCACCGGATACTTTGGATTCCCTTCATAGCGACAGGAACTCTTCGTATGACAACGTGGAGAAAAGAAACGAAAGAGAGGATACCCCTGACACTAAAAAGGATCAAGCCTATGATCCATCCGAGTGGGAAACAATGCTGGAGACTGACGAGAGCGACGTGGAACGCGTCAAAAGGAACAAAAGCTTCAAGGAACGACTGGATCCATTGCTTTGTAAGTACATACATTTTCTCTTTTGCCTAGGAGTTCTAATAAATTACACGTTTACAGCTGGAATGTCAAAGAAATTATACGTCTAGATGTAGGTTTATGTTAATTAAGTGAATTGCGCAACGGGCAGCTTGCGTAACTTTGAACGTGCCTATTGCGCATTATTGTCCTACGCAATTATCAAGGTTGTCAGTGATAAATATTGAGCATCGTCTCGATTCATTGCAACAACTTGATCTCTGAAGATCCGAGGAAAAGACCACAGGAGCCGCAAGACTGAAGATAAAAACCTGTTGAACGGCAGAGAATATGGAAAATCGTACCAAGTATTAAGAAAAGTGCGGAAGATCGACCTCCGATTCAAAAGCACGAACTGCCATAACTGTAGTCTACTTTGGGGAACATACAGCCTCCATGATGGGGACATCTGGCAAGGCCATATTGTAGCCACAACTTCAACCCAACCCACGGAGCAACCTTACCGAATGATATTGACGGGCAACTCTCTTGCAACACGGTCTACGTGCAGTGCAGCACTCACTTTATCAACTATATACAGGGTGTTCTACAACGCACTATTTAAAAATAAATAATAGATCAAATTACCCAAACAACGCTCGCGCAGACGGGACATTGTCCAGAGTGCCAGTCTACTACTACTACGCATTCCGGATAAACTTTCGGGGTCACCAATGCTGACGCAACCACTCATGGCTTAGAGCCATCTCGTAATATAATATTTTCAAACAAATCCATTAAATAAACGAACAGCTTGGATCACTCTGTATACGTATATGAAAAACGATCGCTAAACAATTATAGTTAGGCAGAAAAAATTCAAATAATAAGACCAAAATAAGAAAGTGAAATAAATGAGTTGAGCTTGTGCGTCGAAGAGTCTAATAAAGAGACCAGCTGTCGGAAGAATGAGAGCTCTGAACTGATTCATCCTCTACGTAGGTGTCAGTACCACTACATTGGAGTATATTACCCAGCGAGTACTTACCAGAAAACTGATAACAATCATTCGCCTTTTTGATACATCGTGATAAGAATTCTTAACGGTCGAACCGAACGGATAATTAATTATGTCAGTTAAGGGGGTCACCTATTTACTTATTTCGCCACTTATCTTTATTGGTCTACTTGTTGTCATTGAAAAATTTTTGTCACTTGTAACCAAAATCGATAAGAATGGTAGTGTGTAGATAATGGGCGGGTCATTTGTCGCATAGTTAGCACTCTTACAACGTAAACTCGATTCCACTTTGTTTTGGAAAACTTGAACGGAGAATTTTAGGCAAATAGGATAATTTGTGAGTCACAAAATAAGAAAGCAAAAAAAGGCCTCGGATAATCATTCGGAAAAAAACATTGTATGAATTTACTGATTAAACCAAGGAAATAGATAAGCAAAGTTATTTGTTTCTTAAATTCACTGTTGCGTATACTCTGTGACTTCAAATGACGTAACAACGTATTCAGTTATTCAAGAGAGTCAATTGATATTTTACTTTTTTTTTAATTATTCAAAAATTTCAAGTTTTATCAATTGCATCACTTATTCACTGCAACGCACTTTCCCACGCTTTGGCGAGTTCGACTTCGATTTTATGTATTTAGGCTTACTTATTGACTGTATGATGTAACATTCACTTCCTAGAGTAGAGAATGACTTTAGTTATATTGAAATTTTATATGCGACGAGATTAAAGTTCAATCTTTCAAAGATAGAGACTCTTGATAGTCGTCTTTTTTTACGTGGCAAATAATCTGGCCAATGATTTCCGCTGCATCGTTCACTATCATCGAATAAGGTCGAAGCAATCAAAAGGAATGTGCTACATTTTTGTTATTCTTTAATTTGCCAATATATATCGTTACGACCTTCTAAACTACGAGGGATAGTTTCAGGTAGATCAGTAACAACCATAAAGTTAATGGCCAATACTATAAAAATCATTCTAGGTAAATCGACCTCACAAATTGAACTTTTGACTCTTCCCTTGGGAACAACAGTGCGTCCCGTGACCATCAACAGTAGACCATATAATAGCCATATCCTTTTGTATATGACCATTCCCACTAAAATTGTGACGTTCCCTTTCAAAAAGGCGCCGGGACGTCGGGCGCCTCCAAATACAATTTGCCTTGTTAATAATTACCCCACAGACACACAAACAGGTTTTACCCATACAAATAATACTTACCACATAATTTTACGCAGTATTAATACCTATCACTACACTTTATGATCGAAAAGATTAACTTCGCTCATTTTTATTTCCTTATATTTACCGTCGTAAATATATAACCGTACTTTAATACACGTATGAATTCTCTCACTTAATAAGATTATATTCTGATTGTCATTAGTGTCTCCAAATATGGACCAGGTAATTAGAATTTGTTTCAAAAACTTAAAAAGTCGATTTCTAATTTGTTATTATAATATAAATTACGCCAAAGTTTTATTCCACAAGTACATTGAGTATTAGTATATTTTTCAAAAACTGATTAACCGATGCACAATCAACAATATTTTGTCTTCTTATCCACATTGGTTTCTATATACCTAGACAAAGTGGACAATGGACATTTGTTTGTAAAGATTATCGATATTTGTCACTGATGTTGAAGCATCTGCTGCTGCCTGAGACCAGAATAAGAACCGACCTCACCGCACTCCTCCAGACCATAATTCCGCCACTCGACCGCATCCTACGTCGTCACCCGCGTACCGCAGGCTACAACACTCATGTTCTAAAGTGCAACAGATAGAGACGTCCCTGCTATTTATTGCTCGATTACCTTCACGAGATTTTCAACGACTTCTACTCACTGTCAGTTTCGGACTGTTACTCGAGTCGGTGCAGTTATAACGTTCACAGTTTGACGACCCTTAATTTCACTTCCATCCAAGCTCCTTTTTCCTACCCCAACCACCTGACAATTTAGAGGGTGCAAGTTTACTAGCGTAACTGCTGCACCTTCGTGAGTTCAGTAAGACAACCATCTTTGTGAAGTGTAGACGTTGGTTTTATTAATTTCTGATCGAGTTTATAAAGCTCAATTCACAGTGACGATCGCAGTTTGTGAATTTATTATTTAATAGTACTTCAATAATTTTATTATTAATGACCGTGATCGCGTTACAGTATATACGTAGAATGTCTACAAAATATCGTGGAGTCCCGATTGACAGATTAGAACTTGCCTAATCTATGACAGTAAAACACTTCTTCTTTGACAGATGAAGACCGAAGAGCTTTAATTAATTAATAGAGGATCGTTACTTAATTTCAATCTACTTAAGCCCCACAGAGCTTAAACTCGACGGCAGTTTTTGTAATTAGTGTCTCACTGTGATAATGGAACTAGGAACGTCGATCATGATTGACTGCACTTTCAAAATGTGTCCAAGACATAAAAGGTTTTGTGTCAGGACAAGGCGGGCTTTTGGAAAAATTGGAAAGTGGTTTCAGAATGTGTGCAGGAAAATTAAAAGGACCTGGGTCATTGTTGTTAAATGTAAGAGCAGAATCTTGTTCAAGTGTTTCCTTTGACGACGAGACTTTGGAAAGTTATAATACAGTTAATACGTTTATTTTAATAAAATATTTTTTTCTGTTTTACAGCTCCACCCAGACTCCAAGCACTGAGGAATCGTGACGCTACTGGAACAGGATCCAGCATAAGATCTTATGCACTGCAATTGGCTGCTGATAAGACGACCACCTTTTCGCAGAACATTGATAACTTTATCCAGTGTACGAAGGAGGGTAAAGAAGCCAGTCCTCACGTGGTGATGAGGAACATGAGGCAATTCATGTCAGGGATGAAGAACTACCTGGTGAAACATGGCGAGAGAGAATTTGAGAAGGAAGTGGAGAAAGAGAGGCTCAAGCTGAAGCCTAACGAATTTCTCAACCTGGACGCCATACTCGAAGGAGTTATGATGGGCCTGGTTGTACGTCCTCTACGAGAACACGTCTATAGACTCTTCGTCGACCATTATGCTACCACTGGCTCACTTCATACACTGGCAGATAGCATTCAGCATGCCCAGGGTAAACATGTTCAGGACCTGGGAGTTCGGGTATGTATTTTCAGATACCGTAATACGAATTATTCGTTCCTGATACGATCCTCGAGTTCAAAGTTTAATATCATTATCAGCCGAAGATCATTCCACCCTCGGAAGCGAGTCTTGATCGTATCCTGAGGTACATAGATCGTCTGCAAAAGGCAGACTCACCCTTGGACAAGCTTGAGAATCTGCTGGCAGCTTTTTCAACCATTTTTAATTCAGTAAGTGACACCGCAGTCCTGATACGATTTCTCATTCTCATATCATGTATAATATATCCATTTAATTACCAGGTTAAGAATGCGAATTCTGGAAGACACGTAACCCTTGGTGCCGACGATTTACTACCCTTACTAGTATGGGTCCTAGTACGCGGTAGAGTAGTAGGCGCTGAAGTAGAAGCTGAGTATATGTGGGGTCTTCTTCATCCCTCTCTTTTAACCGGCGAAGGGGGTTACTACTTGACAACCCTATCGAGCGCAGTTCACGTTCTGAAGACATTTAAATCCAGCCAAGGAACAATGTCTACTTTAAACGTGAGTATTTCCAGAGAGCCAAGCTCCTGAGTACCAGTTAGAGCAGTACGAAGGAGAACACTTTAGTAGTGTTCTTCGTGTTATTATATTATTTTGAACTGCCATTTCCGGTTGATTTTTAGGGCTGTGGAACTCCGGATTGCTCTTCTGTTCTTCGTGTCCTTGTACCGGATGAGCTGCATGGTTCTCTAAATACTAGGACGCTTCCCGTCAGGCCAAACATGAACACGCGTGACATCTGTAGGATCCTCGCGCACAAAATCAGATGTACGAATCCCCAGGACTACGGACTTTTCAAGCTGGTGCAAGGCGAGGGTAAGGAAACACGACTTGTAGTCACTGATAATCGCGACGAGAGCAGAGAAAAGGCTAGAATTCGATTTCTCGAATTGGCAGAGACACTACTTGGCGATCACGAGTGCCCCCAGGAACTATCTCACTGCCTTTTCGCGTACAAGAGGATCGACGCCAAGATAGCCTGGCCGAGGACGAGCTCCTGAATAGGATACTAAAGGCATTGACCGACGATCGGCCATTTTGTCCCTATCTCCTTCTTTCTGTCTCTATATCTCTCAGTGCATTTAACGAATCCAAACGTGATTTAAGGTTAGTATTGTTAAGGTACATTTAAGAGGTGATTGGCCTGGGAGACCTGAAAAATCCTAAAGAGTCCAGCTGTTTCTATTATCTTGTCAAGTATGGCGCCTGGCTACTCTATTGGGCACAATACTATATAATATATTTACCCAGGCCTTATCTTAATCTTACACGAGAATATCTAAGGGTTAGATGTTCGCGAGTTGTATGTCTTCGTTATAAGAGGCGCATTAAGTAATAAGATTAATACGGTAAGTATTTATCAACTGGACGATTAGTGATAACGTGAAATTCGATAATCTAGAGGATCCGCTTTCACTGTTACCCGCGAAAAAATTAACCTCGATTCACTACCATCGCGGTCGTCTTTAACATGCAATAATAATAATGATAATCCGTAACCTAATTAATCACCTCGTTAACGTTTTCAACGAAGCTGATCGGACGCAGTCTCTTTGAAGATTTACCCGCGTATTTATCAAAGTCCTGTGAGGGATTCATTTGCAATCAGGTATAAAATTTCTTGTTAATATCCCCCTTTTTTAAATCAAAAAATTAGACTTAGGCATCGAATTAATTGTGGATACAATAAAACCATTGTCTTGCCAAATTCATCTAGATCACACATATACCATTAGCCTCTCACCCGTTTTACCAACATGAGAGTAAATGAATTTACTGTATCGCAACGTTCGGTGCGAATAATATTTTATAGTGGAAACTTCTTTCGAAATCACTGCCAAAGTAATAAAAATAAATATTGCAAGGCAGACGCGGTTCGATCTCATGCCTGGATATCTATGTTTTTAATGGAAAATAAGGAAGATGAGTCAAAGAGAAAAAAACAAGAAAAAAAAAATGAATTCCTCCCACCTTCCCCGTATGTTAATCAGTATTTAAGATTACGTGAACTTTTACAAGTAAGAGCGACGCAATTAATTAGCTGCGTTTATAAAAAGACGCCGACTGGGCAACCGAGCTGATAGGAACGACTGTCGTTATGTTTTTTTTTTTCCAATAAATTGCAAAAGCACGAGTGCGTATCAGCAAAGTTAGTTTCGATAGGCGGACGATTACCTTTGTCTGACTCTCACGTGATTACGATATAGAAATGATAGCCATTGGTTATGTTGATTGTCCTTGATGATAATTCGTAATCACTGATAGACGCGTGCTTGACAGTCACTGACAGTTAAGAAAAGTCTCCGGTATAAGTGGCAATTGGTTTTCACTTGATCGTTATCAGTGAGTAGTCGACGATGGGAATCTGTACCATGGGTAATCGGTGAGACCGTCAAGGCGTTGGGACGTGTATCCATCTCGGTGCCCAGATTCGGTCGTATGAGAAAATCCTCTAAAATTTTTCTATAATCGAGTGAAATGAAATTCGTAGGTAAAATTTTCGTAACACAAAATTCTATAACGTAGACGATTTACGAGAATGCTAGCGTAGGATTCTATTTTAAGTACTTTTTACGAGAGCGCGGTGGAAAATATTATAATGGATAAGCGGAACTGTATCTTACGCAAAAGCACTTGTATTCATTCGACAGTTGTATACATTTCTTTTGTTTTAATCTTTTCCTCGTTTTTTTTCTCTCTCATTCTTCCTATCGTCCCTTGCGATTCAAGCCGCGGATTTCCTATACCAAATGATTTAAAGTTTCAAAACTTTTTATCCACCAAGATATATTTTCCTTTTATGGCTAACGCGCATGCGCCGACAGACTGATTCTCTAACGGTTTTTCTCTTAGCCACTACGAACGATCATTTAGTATCGAGTGTGGTGGACAAGGGTGTACACACTGGGTGGTTGCAAATTTAATTGGGAAATCAGTCTGGGCTTCTGCATTTTATTAGCGATCGGCAACAACCATGATGAATAACGGTAAATAACAATACCGGCTTAGATATTGTACATTTTTTTGTAATTTAATTTATTAAAACTGTTCGACTAGCCTGTTTTTTTGAAAGATAATTGTCTATTTCATTGTCGTGCTTCGTTCTCTATTTTTCCAATTAATATGATTAATTGTAATGTTAATGCTTCTATGCTAGTCAAGTCGATGCGAATGAAAAAATTGTAACTCCGTTTTAGCATAATTTCTACAATAGTTTTTTTTCTTCTCTGATTGGATAGATCAGCATCCCTTATTATTATTTAACCTCAACCCACTATCATTATTTCTCATCGTTATTATTATTATTGTAACATGTAACTCTATGCTCAATAAACACTTTTCTATAATTCGAAATATAAGAGCCTGATCATTGACGTTCTTCCTAATTAGGAGAGCATATATTTACCTACGTGGAACTCATATTTACATATTGGCATATTTACCACTGTGGCGGTTTCAGGTTTCCATTACGATTTTAAGTATAACATTTATAAAATTTCAGGTAATAGTTACTGTTTCTATTGCTTATTTTTTGGGTTATTATCGGTTATCCATTTTGGTTTTAGTTACGATTACGGTCCCTGGTATAAACGTTACTGAATTTGGGTCATCTGTTGGTAAAGTAGAGCACTGTAACGTTCATACTTGCAAAAGACTTCACTAGACGTCGCTGTATGTGCTTTCGAAATTTACAATAGAGAGACCGGGTAACAAAAACGCAATGTTTCAAGATGAAATTGTTATCATATGTTTATTTCTCAATTTCTGAACTAGTAGTATACGGGAATGCGTACATGGTGACAAACGTATACATATACAATTTATACTGTTGAACTACCTACTGATGTTCGTGATGCGACGTTCAAAATGGAAGATGCTGTTCCACCAACAGATGACCCACCAAAGATTTACCTTATCTGAAAATGACAGAAACACAGTAGTTTATTATACTTCATAATAAAATACAAAATGGAACAAAATTTCTACGCCAATATATTTCACAAAATGTAATACACCAATTATACTCACCTCAAACTATTGTAGTATCGTAAAACAAAGATTCCATCCTTCATCATTGCTCTTCTCGTTTGCAGCGCTGCTAACGACCAGCAGTCGGACATCAGAAATTGCTGACCCAAGTCACAACGTTAATTCAAATCCCAAGACCTACTCTATCAGTACCATCAATGATCATCCTTATCATACCTGTCAAATGGGAAAGTGGCATCCAAACACGAAATTCAAAAAGATTGGGAGCAATTTTTTTCACAAAAACCTATCATACTTGCACACACAATCTATATACAAGGTAGGACATTGATAGTTACTAGGTCGATATTTTCGAAAACGAAGCCAGATATAAAAAAATATTTATAAGGTTAAATAAGTTATAAGGTTTCAAGGGGGATGAAAGATTTCATTATTGAATTCCTTCCGGAGAGCAGGCCTTAATGTAATTCGAAGGTCAACTTTCATCTCTTGAATGAGATGATGCATGTTTTCTTCAGGAAATCAAAAAAGCATTTTCGTTCGTATAGGTTATGATATTTTTTCTTAATTTTAAAATATCTTATGACCTGATAATTTTGGGTCATTAGTATACTTCTACTTTTAGTTTCAAAATTGAATGCTCTTTTGATTTCCAGAAGAAAAATAGCACGATCCCATTGAAAAGATGAAAATCGACCTTCGAATTACATTAACACCTGCACTCAAGAAGGAATTCAAAAACGGAATCTGCCATCCTCCTCGGAACCCTACAACTTTTTTCTTTAATATTTTTTTATATCTAGCTTCATTTCCGAAAAAGTTGACCTAATCACTATAAATGCCCCACCCTGTATACAGAGATTATCAGCTAAGTTGGCTAAGTTGCACCTTTATGGTTTGTAGTAAAACAATACACAATTTTGAAAATCCGACATGACAACCATTGAATATTTTTTGATTGCACATCGAAAGCGCATATTCGTTTAATTTCCGTTCGAAATGAACAAACGCATCTGCGATAGAACGTGAAGCTGCTAAAGCTACTAAGGCTACAAAGGCTGTTAACATTACTAAGGCTGCAAGGGCTGCAAAAACTACGATCAGGAATACCTAGACTCGAAAATCTATGGCGGGGAACACAGAATCCAAAATGGGATAAAAAGAATAACATTGCAATACGTTTTAGCCACCATGTACGAATTTCCATCTGACTGAGCGCGTACTTCAAACAATTGCGAATTCGCATGTTCAGCGTGAAGCTACTGAAAGCAGAAAAGACATTCCACCACGATCGGGAATCTGTCAAAAAGTTACGAAATTTCGAACTCAAATATCTCCCTCATTTTTCATGCTATCCGTATAAATTTTTTCATCTCTATTCTTTTTTCCTGCTTCATCACTTTTGCATTTAACTGTTATCGATATCATTTAAATTGGCAAAGAAAATGTTTTCAATTGCGAACGTAAATTAAACGAACAATAATAATATGCGCAATCGACGAGTAATCAAAAGATATTCAATGGCTGTCAAATCAGATTTTAAAAATCGTACACAGTTTCACCGCAAACCGCAATCGTGCATCTTAGCTGATACACTCTGTATATAGATATATCTAATCACATTTATTACGCCACAATACACAACGGTACACTTAATAATTTAATCGAGCTAATTATAATCGTAATACAATAGCAATCGATTAGTTCAACTATGATCTGGAGGTATAAATAGCACACTCATCGTGACGTCGCGCACATCCTACATACAATAATTAACGAGCGACAACAATTATACGGTCGTCGGTAAATTTTCGTGTATCAACGGGCGCAGCAGTAGTAGCGTCGCCGTCGGTAGCGGCAGTAGCGGCAGTAGCAGCAAGAGGTTTGTTGGCATAGTAGACGCATACGTATAATAAAGCAGCGTCCCGACGGAGGATAAAAATTGACAATCAGGAATAAGTAAACAAGGGAGTCATCCAGCTACCGACACGACAAGGGATATAATCGTCGTTCTCAAAGATTGTAAAATGAACGACGAAACGAATCATAAATTACGGATGCATTGTGTTCGTATACCGCGACGCGAGCCGTCGCGGCGCAGACGGAATACGCACGGTAAACGTATAGGTATAACCGTCCCCCATTACGCTAATCGCCAATAGATGGTAATAACCTCTGTGTTCTTAATATAGCGCTAACTTAATTAAATACATTCTATACATACAGTTATAGGCTGCCCATGGCACTCGGAAAACTTCGACATACTTCGGCACACTTCGTTATTTCTCTATTCAATGCACGGTTTCGTTTGTGCACCTGCGTTCAAACTTTTACTTGCGTTTAATGCACGCGTCCGGCGAATCCGATTACTGTCGACTCTTGCCGAAGTACACCGAATTCCTTTATCCCAAGGGATATTCGATACTCCTGAACTTTCGTATGCACTCTTTCTCTTTGCCTTTTTTTTTAATACTCATTGTCACATCATAACGCGCGAGTAAGCGAGTAAATAGGTCAATTTTAGCTCTATAACTCGGGGAAGATTCTCGATTGCCTGTCATCCGAATTAACTCTGCTTACTTGACGTTCGGTTAACAATTAATTCTTTCTCTTGTTCAATTCCAGGATATCCTGACAGGACGATCGTCCACAGAAGACTGTTAAAGATATAATAATGATTAGCCTGTTATATTTTAGGTCTTAAACTTTTTAATACTGTTTATATCTGTACAAGATCCGCGTTTCTATCATCATGACGAAGAAGAATAGGAACAAGGAGTACTAAGTGGATCAAGTAAATTTCCGTAAGACAAACGAAAGATGAGGGAGACAATAAGAAAGAAGGAATACAATGTTTTAAATGTGTATATAACAGGAGTGAAAGAAGGTTAAACGATCGTCCTGATTTTACATAATCGTTATATTATATACTTCTTCGAAAAGAATACGCATTCTCTCTCCAGCAATGTTATAGCGCGCCGATGCGCAATGACTTATAGCCTCTATATCCTATATACGTTAAAATCTAGAAAAATCTTTTATAATTTATATAGAAAATGTACAAGAAAATCTACATTAACGAACGCATATTTATAGTAGACGAACGGGTTTCGTGTTAGCGGGTGACGCTCGTCGTGACGCTCGCGAGTGATTGAGGAATAAATAAATAAGAGGAAGCTTTGTGCCATTTACAGTCGTAGCCGGTTGTAACGCATAGCGCCGCGGCGCCTGCGTCGTACGTCACGTCAGGCCACATAGGACCGATAAAGGTTCGCAGTTTCCCATACGATGCTGAGACAAGCACGGTTGGGCAATTAATTAATCGCAATTTGCTGTTCTTCGGCTTAGCCATAAAAAATCTAAATAAAATTATTTCTCTCTCTCTTTATTTTCATATCTTTGTCTCTATCGTTTTGAAATATCTTGAAACTTTTCTTTCTAAAATTCTCCAAAGACACTTTGACCAAAGATATAAGGAATTAGATAAAGCGCAAAAACATTAGAAAAAAACAGAAGAAGTAAAAAAGAAAAAGGGAAGAAAAGATAACAAAAACGATAGAGATTCAAGAATACGAAAATGTTCTAATTTTTCTTTCTTCTTTTATCTCACGTGCCTCCACACGTGGCCAAGTGAGGTACGGCGCGCGAGCCCGTGCCGAATAAAATGAAAAATTAAAAAAAGAAAAAAAAAGATCTAGACGGCCAATGGCTGCCGGCTATCCGAGTCCGTCCCTCCATCGATTAAGTTCCCGCTGTCCATTCAATGACAGGATCTTGCTCTCCGATGAAAACGGCGCATCCTGCGATGCCACTCTTCGCGCCATTCAATGACGATTGATCTTTGTGTGACAGTGATGCCACCCTGACCACCGCCGTCGCTCTCCTGTCCAAGAATCAGGTACGACCTGGTGAAAAAAAAAAAAACCAGTAAAAATACAGTTTTCAATCACATACAAATTCCTACAGATCATTTCGCGTGTGCTCTCTCAAGAATATATTGCCTTCACGGAATAAAGACAGCGAATAGCCAATATAAATGACGCCTATACTTTTCCACATGCGACGGCCCAAGCGTCGAGACATTTATCGGGTGATTATAGTCGCTCCTATAGACACGCGTCTTATAACCGCCCGCCTCCATATCCCCACCGCTTGTACCATCCCATCTAGATGCAAGATGCTCACTGGGTAATAAAAACTCATGGAATATCACGTTAAAATAAAGAGATTGCTCGTCGCGGTACCAAAGTGTCTCATAAAAAAAGTGTATATACCAGACAGGTGCGGATTGCTGTAATACAGAAAGAACCAGTCACCCGGTTTATCCAAAGACGCAACCGACATTTCATCCAGTTAAAAAATTAACCAGCCAGCATCCTTACCATCTATATTAATCCCGTGGACGGACCATGCATTTAAAGACACTGAACTCGTTGAGCTTAAAACTTAAGAATATAATAGTCAAGATGGACGCTTACTTGTTGGGCTTGATCTTGGGGCATCTGCAGGCGAGATCAGCCGAGTGCACGTATAGGGTCATAGGTCCCCGACGAAGCCTTGAATCCTGGGACCTTTTATAAACGGACTCGACGTACAGGCTGAATCGAATCCAGGTGGTACCTGGTACATTGCTACCAGGTTGGGCACCGCCTTCGGTCTTCTTGTGCCTCTCCGCGACTCTCACGAGAATAGCTATGAACAAGACGAGATCAGAGATTCAAGGTTACAAGATCAATTAATCAAGATGATCGACGTTGGTTCGCGCGACCTATTCGCTTGGTTCACTTGTGTATTTTATTCGATTGCGCAATTCTCAAGTAGCGACATCGGTCCCATCGGTCCCTGCGAATTCATCTGACGTCAGACAATTCTCTATCCGAATGGCTGACCCCCTCTTGATCAATGATTCATTGTTATACCAGGTCCATCTTGTTACCATAACTCTTACCCAAAATAAATAAATCCTATATAAATCTCTAAGCGACCAGATAGAAGCTTCGTACGCTTTGACCGTATGTCACACTCGCTCTTCCGCTCTCTCGCTCTCTCCCTCTGAACTTTCAGTCTTGTTTCGATCTCAGAAAACCCTGAGGCTATTCTAAGGTCGACAGCTAACTGCAGACCCGTCGAGATTTATCTGCCCTGAATCAACCTCATACGCGTTACCCACGTTAACTCTCAAAAGCATACCGTAGCTATTATTACTGAATCTACTTCCCGAAACAGCCTCCCGCTAACCACCCCTAACGTTCACCACTGACAATCAAACGCTCATTAGCCTTTAATCCCATCTGAACGTAAAATAATAACAAGTACAATACAAACCATAGTCCCGCTTGCAGTACTTGTTCAGGTTGAGACGTCGCGTACTGGCTCGACACTTTCCGCACTGATCTGAAACAGTATTGGAGAACAGATCAGTAGAATAGAGAATCCTTGGTACCAGATGGTACAATACGTTGCGTAATGATAAGCCACCATATACCAACAGCTTAGTACATCATATATACATATATAGTGATGCAGCATCCCTGCACCGTAAGCCGGACCGCAATGATCTTTTAATGATTTTCCTTTACCAGAACTGGACCACTCAGCATCATCCATTATTCTCCGTCATATATGCCATATCTATTGTTTATAACCATACAGCATCCCTATATCTACACGGATACTGTACGCCTTGCATCTCTCAAAGATACATAGGACGCATCTCCAAATCTGCTTCCACGTATCACTCTCTCTCTCTCTATCTCTCTCATTCTCTTCCCCTATCTCTCTGACATATATGAACATATACGTATACGGCACACTGCACATACATACGACTACCTCGTCTCGGATCCATGTGCTCAATTAATTCCCCGAGCAATATGTTACACGTCGCAGCGCAGCATCCCTAACAGTCGGTACAGGCTCTATATGTCGCTCGGTAACCCTGATTCGATATGACGCGCTAATGCTGACTGCGCCGTTGCGAATTTACCCTTCTACCCCTTGTAAACGGGATACGTAGTAGCAGTTCACGGTTTGGGTTTCACAATAGCAGCCACTACCAATCGCGTCTACCAGTTCACGAAATTCTCTGTGTCCTCTCTTAGTAGGTCTATTTCGTAATGATCATCAGCTCGCTTGGTATCCGTCAAAACTGGTTGCAGCGGACCGCTTCAATGATTTAGTGTCGGTACGTACTGTTGCGGTTAATGGTTGGTAAAGAAACGGACCTCTTCACCGGGTCTCGCTGTTATCCTTGCATTGGAGAACTCATACTAATATCTCTCCTCGGACGTCTTCCACGTCCAGTGGATCAGTCATACGTAGGACTAACACATGGGCTCGTACGCTAGACTCTCCTAAGAGGCTTTGATGATTAATTATCCGTCTAGTATGGCGTTACCTCTCTCTCGTTTATTTCTTTCTTTCAACGTGTCTCAGGAACTTTTGTTACTTTTGAGGGGCTATGCCATTGGTACCTAAACACATGGTGAGGGATACGCGTGATCTAACTGTGGGTTCGCGTAAGAGAGAAAATTACACTGGAGACATGTTTCATTCATAAAGTTCGTATTCTATGCTATCGATTGTCAGCTGTTGTTTAGTTTACAATTCACGGGCATAGATATAGGTAATAATACGGTTGTGAGTATAGAATCGTAATGTCTCGCGGTGCGAACGTGATATGTCGTAACGTACGTATACGATGAGTGTATAGTAGATCCTTGGTCGAGGCTGCCATTCATAAGTATTCTTTTAAGTATAGCAGAGAAGCCATTCATGCCCGCGTCGCCATTCAACCTTAGTCGGTCCACTGAAAAATACTGTACTTATGTAGGGAGGAAATGGTTACGTGCTGGTAAAATAGGTCGAACAGATAGATATCCTTTACGGAATTAGAAATGGTTTAATTTCGGATCTACACGCTCGAATGCAGCTACATAGGGCTTAGTGGAAGGAATAGACGCGACTCCTGGATACGACGCCTACTGGTACGGAGACGGAAGTGACGTCTGTCAGAAAAACACCAAGCGAACGAAGGGACTAATGGTGGCGCATGGGAGTGTGGCGAAATTGTTTGGTAAAAAAAAAAATAAATGATCCTTTGGCGAATTTTTCGCAGAGGTTCAGGTATAGGTATACTTAGAGACGCGGTAGATCTTACGATGGTCGTCGGGTCGTTTGGACGTCTTGGACTACTTGGAAGATTAATCGTTTTATCCTTTCTGTTTTTCTTGGCGATTGCCACGCGCCGCGACGCTTTACGCTAAGCAGAGTCTGGTGAATTTACTTCGAATCTCGCGAGCGGGTAATCTCGCCAAGGAAAACATTCGTGATACTTTCGAGGTATATATATATCTATATATGTACATACGTATAGGTATAGTATATGCATAGATGTAGAAATTGATATGCAGACAGCTACACGTGTTCCGAAGACGTCGAGATTGCCTGGCAGGCGTCCTTGATGAAGTCAGTTTAATTTTCGCGAATGAGGTAAAGGAACGCTTTTAAAGATAGTACCAAGAATTTTCCTCAAGGTGTATACGTTTCCTCGTGCTTTTCTTGGAGCTTCTGAAATATAATAAGAGACTCGATATCCCGAAGCAATTCGCGCACCCGGATATCTGGCTTAAGTGTTACCATGCCTGGTTTCTTCACACAGCCATTTTCCATTTCTAACCTAACCCGATGGAGCTCGGTGTATTCCTGGCGACGAGGCAAGAATTTCAATATACCACGGATATAGAAGAGTGTGAGGGGAAAAAAAACTTAAGTAAACTCATATAGAGAGGAGATCTCTCAAAGGCGTAGGCATCCTCTGGAGTTCCCTTCCAGCGTACGAGGACCTTTTTCGACCTGGGTCCGTGAATTCTTTAAAAAATCCGTTTTCAACAAAGTTCACTTTTTCTTGGTATTAGAAAAATGACCAAAGACACGCTACAATGGAGAATTCTTAACCTAAATAATATGTTCTCGCTTATTTCTAAGTGCATATGACTAGAACAAGTCACTTTATGCCTGGACCAATTTCCTCGAGATCTCTGGAGATCCTCTTCCGGCTACTCACGATTGCCAAGTGTCTGCTGCTCTCAACGAGAATTGGAAGATTCCAGTAATCCTCATGGATTCTTCGCCGACGGCATCCGACCGCAGGAAGTGAGCAGGAGGAAATTACTTGCAAATTACTTTACTGAAGTAATTCATCTCTCAGGACCCTGAAGGGATGCTGGGGTCAGGTTCACCCGAAGCGCCAACAGTTTACACGGCTAGCATCTCATATTCGATTCCAAATTGCCGTACCATCAAGTATCGCTACTGTTTACCGCTACTTCACATAATTTCTCATTACTTAAAGTCCATTAATTCATAATGGCGTCTGATCGCTGTACCATTGTCTTTGGCTCTAAGGACCCTGACTTTAATCATGATAAAGGCCAATCTTCATCATCGGAGAATTCGATTACTTATAAAATTATCCACATGGAGTATTATCATAATGGGTTGGTTAACTGGTTGACAATTATGCTACTGGTGAGGAGAGAAGGGGGTTGCCGGAGGTACAATAGCCAACTGGTAACCTCATACCATGCAGCTGGTCTCTCGTTAACCATCCAGGAAACGATGTGAATCCAATCGGTTGGAAAATTCGATCCATCGACAGCCAATCTGCTAACATCACTGGATCCTGTGGTTTGGTACGGGGATGCTGGGTGAGCTTACCGGGTCCAGGGTGTCCAGTGTCTGTTTTCACGTGCATGCGCCACGTGTACTTTCGGGTGACGGTACTGGTAGAGGAAATGCTGGTGCCACGGAGCGGGTTAATCGTCACAAAGGACGTCTCGTTAGCAGGGAATTAAACGGATTATGGTCTGTGTCTGGTTGTGTCTCTATCGGCATCATCTCTTCCGCCATGGACCAACAGGCATGAACAGAGACGGAATGAAATACCGGAATACCGGAAGTGCATAGGAGTAGAAACGGAAGCGCATGTATTATATGGGACATTACGTAAGAGAGAGAGGGACTAACTAGGAGGAGAGTATGAGAAACAGTGTAGAGAAATAAACAAAAGGAGAACAAAGGAAGGTACTCGTAGCTCGTTTATTCCCTCGTAAAACGTGCCGACCTTGCCCGTGGCCTTGTTGGCATATCCGTTTTTGGATTTTAATAGTATTAGGGCTGTGTAGAAGAGGATTTCACAGCTGCCCATTGCTGTATAATATACCGTTAACTCCCCTTTGACCCAAAATCATCCTGATCCTTGTTGGCATACGTGTACCCTTTATATATATATATATAATTATACACTAGCTCCGTAAAATTTGAAGCTTATCCACCCTTCATTATTCCGTGTGGTCTGTCTCCCGTCCGTTTTTATTAAATTTCATTGTTACCCAGCAAATTCGAAAAATGCGTCCCACACTGCGAATTACGTGATCCGCGTGTACATCACTGGTATTTTCGATATTTTTATTCGAGAACCCCGGGGGCGTCCGCATCGATTGAATTTCAAACGAAATTCAAATTACATTTAATTTGCTTAGCCAGCGACGGTAGCTCGCGAGGGATGAACGTGGGGCTAGACGGGGGCGGAGGGTGGTAGAGCTGGAAAGAGGGGGCAGTAGAGAGGTACGAGGATCGCAGGGTTTGAGGTCCGTGTTACCGGAGGGTTGCTATAGCGAAATGGCACCGTAGTAATGTTGGTAGAACGCAAAAGGGCTCCGACCGTAAAGCCATGGCCTACGTTATATATATTCTATTATCGGCTCCTGTACAGTCGAGACGGTACGGTTCATTAAAGCGACTCGAAATTTGCAAACATAAACTCTCTTTATCCGAGACGGCGGCACGCAGAGCATCCACCGTACAGACTGTATCTACCAACCCTCCTGGCATCGTTACGCCGGCACTTCTCCGAGATTAGGATTCTCATCCCTTCACTATAAATAAACTCTTGAGACTCTCAAAACATCGTAGTCCATATACGTTTCTGTATCCTTCTGCATCGTTCTTCGTAGCCACCTAGCGGGGAAATACCGGCACCATATGAAAGGTATTATTATTATACCGGTAATACTCTTATCCACAGGATGTAAATTCAATGAGGATAGAAACAGGACGTAGAAGCGGTAGCTCAGCATCAGAACAGGATCCGGTGATACGCGGTGCATTACTACGTACGAGTTTCATTGGTGAAACGGTTCCCCGTGGTGTCGGTATGCTACAGTGAGGTTAGGTAAGAAGGTAAGTATAGCTAGAGGTTGGTGAGATGGCGTTAGTGTCGGTGCTCTCTCGGTTCCAGTATCGGATGTCTCATCTGCCGTGTTATTAGGGCGCCTTGTCACGCCTCTGGGTGTCTCATTAAATCCATTCCGCCTCGAGGACGGCTGGCATGAACGAAACGACGGATGGATGGACGTTTCGTAGAACGGATTGATCGAGGAACCTTGTGCTCGTTTACCTCACTCTAGGGCGCGCACGCCTCACGGTAATTAATGAGAGGTTGAATATACGGAGGTGAAGGGGGGCCCGATCATTTACACCTACAGTCATTCCTTGGTAAGCTTTTTTGTTTGATGAGATATCTCTCTCTCTCTTTCTATCTCTATCTCTGTCTTTCTCATGAATCCTAGAGATTTTATTTATTTATTTACTTTCCTTCCCCTTCTTGACGCTCAATAAAGACAATCGTAGAGAGAGTTTTCGACAGCTTTATGCTCGTTCTCTTGAGTAAGCTAAGAAAACAAATTGGTATCAAGTTCTGGAGCAGCAACAGAGCTCGTCTTGCCAATTAGGTAAAACGTTCTCGACGGGTGAAGCCAAAGGGAATAAAAGAGAGAAACTGACTAGAGTAAGAGGGAGAGAGAATGAGATAAGAAAAAACGAAAGTGGAATAGTCGATTGTGGGAAAGTTTCCAAGTAAGAAACAGTTTTTGGTCGAAGAAGAACAGGGAGATACGGTGTGCCGACTGTTGTGTATGTTCCAAGTGGCCGCTGGATCCCGCAGGATTAAAGGGAGATTCAAGCGTTCCAGGGATGTTTGGGATTCGCGAGAGACGAATAGCTGCGAAATAAGGATCTCTATGCAAATCTACAGTAGAGTCCTTTGACTTGAATTTATCGAGGGCCTTTGCCAATCTTCAACCTGTCTCTATGGGACCCAGAAGAGTAATCACGAGAATGTTTGTCGCCATTGGGATAGCCCTCTCTTGGTCCTTGTCTCACTCCCTCGTCCACGTTTTCGAATAGGCTATTAGTTATTATCGCGGCACGCGATTCGGCAAGGCAGACGAAGGGCCCCGCGTTTACCATCGGTCCCAGGCATTTATTAGGGCCTGATAAAATCTACTAAGTCCCATGTGCCGCGTATCTCGTTCTCGCTCTGACGCGCGAGTATTTTCAGCTGAGCTCCGAGAGTCCCGGGGTCCCGTATCGCCGCAAGGCCCCGCACGAGAGAGTCCTCTTCCTAGTGGGGCCCCCTCGTAAAGTAACGTCTTAATTATGAGAAAGAGAGTGGGACTTGCGACGCGCCCGGCATGCCTCACGGGTCTTTTTAAGTGACCGGAAAGAAGGCCCAAAATACGTGTGTGCGGGCGCGTGTGTATACGCCTCCTACACTCGAAGCGATTCCCAGCAAAACCACAAATTGGTCCTAAATATTTTTCTGTCATATTGTTTTTCACTAGCTTGAGAATCCCTGGGGAAAAGAGTCATTATTGCGAAGTATCTGTACATCCTAAGGACCCGTACACCCTCTTGCAGCGCGCAGAGATTCTCAGATTGAGACTACGTCACCGTGAAAGGGAGGCGCGGATACCGTGTCCTTAACGTTAAGTGTCTCGGGGATGATATTGATCTTAATCGGGGTGGACGCAACCCCTCGAAAAGTTTCAGCCCTCAGCCTACTCGAAGAATCACTAGAGACATAATAGAAACCCACCCCTCTATTATGTCAAAATGAGAATATGGCTCATTTTCAAAATTATATATATAATTCACCAAGAAATACTAATTAACGAAATCTGACGACATAAAATAATCCTAACTCTTTACCGATCCAAATCAAAAGATCTCGTCACACGAATAACGAAATACGACGATTTATTTTAGTTCTCTTAATACAACCGAGTGTGTAACTATCCTGATAAAAGTTCAATACGCAATTGACGAACGCGCAAGTTACCGGCTGAAAACTAATTGCAAAGGATCGACAAACTTTCTGTATATATCCAGTATTAATTTACCCACCCATCCCTAGTTCTTTGACGAGTGTTTCCAATTATCGACCGTTTGCTTTTATTCTCGATCGTTCTAGCTACGAGTTACGAAGCGTCACGTGTACTTAGCAAGAATGATCCGCAAGGAGGGATGTTTTCTCCTTGAGATAATAAGGAAAGTTTCGCCGAAGTTTTGGTAATTCGTAATAGGGCGGATAGGTGAGTCGGGGAACGAGGGGCGGATCGATTAGTCTTGATTCAAATTAGCCGGGCCGAGCAGGTAATTGACTTTTGGCTCTGGGGGCCTTGGCGAAGAGACGGTGCATCGAGGATAATAACGAGCGAGACTAACCGGGTCGAGGGGCCGTATCAAAAATTCAATTATCCCGGATAACGCAGCCCGGTCGGGTACCATCCTGAAATTGTAGCGGTCGCAACGACTCGACAGGGAATTCAGGCAAAGAGAAGGGAGTAACGAAGGGTTGAATAAAAATAAAAATAATAAATACACGCTGACATTAATTTTTAACAAATTTTCCGCTAACTGGGTTCAAATCCCAAAACCTTTTGACGAATCGACTGATATGCCTGAAATATCGTATACTGCCACCGGAAGCCGGTACACGCGAACTGGCTTCTTCGCATAGTGCCTCCTCCTCGCGTACTTCGTTAAACCGGCTTTGCCGTAAGCTCCACTTAAACGGAAGTGCATATCTGAGGCTGTATGGGATGCGCTGCACTGTGCTCGTAACGCGCGCAGCGCATTCGACTACTTTCCGGGATAGTTTATCGGATCGGATTTACCAGGTTGGAGGATGAAAGAGGCCTGCCGAAGAAAAGCTTAAAAAAAGAATCTTTCTTTAGGATTGATAATGCGTAGTGCGCGGTACGGTCGACGAAAAATTATCGTAACAGATAAATCCACGAACCAAACGCCAATTACTTTGGCACTTGGGATGCGATTAGGCGAGTAGCGTACAAGGCGCGCGGAATGATAAATGAATTGGAAGGACTGTAACGCTAAGAAGAGAAGACCCTAATAAGCATCTTCGTGGATGCTAAATCCTTTAGTGTTAAGCCTAACCGTTATCCTTATCGTTATCGCCGTCCCAAAGGATTCCGTGGGTGCCTACTCGTCGACCCCGCTCTTCAAGTGATTTACGTCTCCTTTATACGAAGGGAAGACTCTCCGGGGCTTCTTTCCGTACCAGATGAGGTGAAACGTAGAGGGAGGCTGCAGTGGGTACAGAGCTCCTGCAGTGCTTATTTCTGATCTTGCCTGGTCTCTACGACGAGTGCAATTAGGGGTCTGATTGACGTCCGATACGGGACGATTGTCTCGTCGGCATCGACGAAACTGTCTCCTATATTGGGCACGTCTCGAAAAACCTCAAGTCTGATTCGCCTTAAGTCGTGAGGTGATCAGAGTCAATGTCTACGTCCGAAGACCCGGCCCCATCGCTCCTCTCTGTGGACGCTACTGAATTTCGACGAGGGAGTCCGTCGAGGCTGACTTTGGACGTCGGGACGTCGTCGTCGACGCTTTGACGAAGTGCGGCTTTAAGGGTCCGTGAAAACGAATCGATGCAGTGTGCAAACAGTGGCCGGGGCTCTATGTTTCCCGAAACGGAAAGACCCTCGACGAGCGCGGGGCTCGTAGCTCGTCAGGAGTTTAGCCGAGTGTATGGTCGCGTAGGCAAGAGCAGGCAAGCAGGCAGGCACGCACGTACGCACTGACATACGCGCAATTGCCGCACACAATACGTATATACATATACATACATAGGTATACACGTTGAAGGTAGCCGCACTTGTATCAGCGTGCGGAAGGTACACTGAGAGAAAATGGACGCGTACACAAACCCATGCACGGACGACTACTAAAGGCGAAGGCAACGACTCCCTCTTCCTTTCCGCCCCTTTTTTGAAGTTCGCCTCGCTCACAGTCGCCTCCGTATTGCTTGGTTGCCTGGCTGGTTGCTTGCCTCGTTGCTTACTTGCGCGAGGAAAGGGTGCGCGCGGGCAGCCCTTGTTATTATTATTTCGCGTCCGATAGCCCAAGCCGGATTTATTTTAATAGCAGTCTACCTATACAGGCTCAGGGAGCAGGCGGCCTTTAAGAGTCGCGTATACACGGACTGGTATAAAGTGCTGTGAAAAGTAGAGTGAGAGGGGCGGTGGGGGGGGGGGGGTCGAGGGGGGAGGCCGACGGGGATTTCGCAAGGCACCCGAAATAGCATTCTGACGCGATGAAGAGGAGCGGCATAATTCTCGCCCCAGCGAAAAAGACCGAGGAAGTAATCGCGAGTAATGGCCCCCAACGCTTGGGACCGATCCGAGTGAGTCCCAAGGCGTAGGCAGGCTGAGATAAGGGGCCCACCGGTCTGTCGGGCTCGTTTCTTGCCATCTTACCACCGAGACTACAAGCACCGTGTACAAGAGTACAAGAGTACAGAAGGTAGCTGGGAATGAGAATACGAGGCTGTATACGAGACTCGGCGTGCTGCGGCTGCCAGTGCGTTTTCTGCGTGGGAGACTAAAGTTACGCGTACGGTTTCCGCGCGTACCGCATTAACATATAGATGCGATCGTGAAGGTTCCAATACGATACGCAATACGCATATTCACTCTATATATATATTTTTTTTCAGTTACCTCGTGACTATTGGCTGTGCTCGGCAGTGTAAGGACTTCAAATGTCCCGGATGAATCTATCCGATATGCCCAGGAGAGGAGCAAAGTATAACGTGGCACGTGAAAGATATATTGAAGTGAAAAGGACGGCAGGACTGTTCCCTGCCTCAACCGCGGATTTGGGGTAGTATCTATGAGAGAGTAGATACGGCTACGCGTGAGCGTAAACGTAAGCCGCGCGAGGGTAGTTTAATTAAGCCATTAGGGGAGGCTGAGAGGCTGCAGCGAAGCGGCCAGACGTCCTTCCACCTCCGACGACCCCCCTTTTACTACGGCCACCCCATATATCCCACTACCACTACCTAGTGCTTGTACACTGACGCTCTTGGGTAGTGAAATCATCCCTTGGCACCGGGGCCACCCCTTTTGCTAAATTAATATCGCGCTTAAATTCTGACGTGCCACGTGGCCCACCGGATCCGGGCTTTTCGAAAGGCAACATCTCGGGCGTGAATAATCGAACGTCGCTTCGATTTCGTGGCTCGCGAACCAAAACGCAAAGCAGGCGTCAATTCGTAATGCTTCGGGGGGGCAGAGGTTGTAGTAACGTAATATAATCACACACACTGCTAGGTACGCGAGTACGACGTCGTGAACGTGGAAGATCGCGACACCCAAATATAATTAAAGAGAAGGTAGAAATGTGCCAGAAGGAAGATGGAATCTTTTTTATATACAATTTCTCTGTACTTTCTCCATTGGTTCGTCTCATTGCAGCGTCCCTCCGACGATGATAATAACAATAAGTCCGAAAGTTAACTCACCAGCTCTGCCGTCGTAACGCTCCTCGTCCTCTTCGTCGTGCTCCCCGCTGTCCTCGCCGGCAGTTCCCTGAGTTTGCACGACCTTTGGAATTTCTGAAAACAAAAAGAGAAGAGAGCGGAGACGTAAGGATTGGTCCATGGAAAAGCGTGGAAAAAATTCAGAGAAAGAAGTCTTCGCGAAGAGACGGTAAGATTAAGAGAAAAAGATGGGGCCGAGAGACGATGCAAAGAAAGAAAGAAACGTTGAATAAAACGTAAAGAGAAGCAAGAACGACTGGACCGCGAATCACGGAGCAGGACAGTGCAAACGAGGTCTCATTTCCGTAAATTTCTGCTAATTGGACGAGTCCGAGGATCTCGGTGTAATCTTTCACCAGGCCAATCCGCGTGTTGCTACTGATCGATCGATCGATCAAGACCTCTCCTCATAAGGAGTGTCGATCGGCTCCCATCATTTGCCTGCTCGACTTCCTAGCATCTTGATCCGACTCCATCATCGCTCAGTCTCGTCAATCAATCGATTTGATTTCTCTATAGAAGCTAAGCAGCTATAATAAGCTTCACTATAGTCATCGACTATAACCAGCTCGTGGTACTTACTGATGCAGGGTGCAATGTGAGATCTGCTCTGCTGGTATCCTCGTGCGCATCTGTTACAGGTAGTACCCGTGACGCCGTCCTTGCAGGGACACTGTCCTGTGCTCTGGTTGCAAGTCTTCCCGGATGCACCGATAGGATGGCAGTCACACGCTGAAACACACGGCATGCACCAGGCAAGACGTTAGCGATAGAAGAAGAAGAAAAAGGGGTACATGGGCAGCATCGTGACATCGGGTCATTCCCGTAGGAGTGCCATCTTTCATCAGGAGTATCTGGAGCAGGATGAATTTTCAAGTCGATGACCCGCGACCTGGGTCACACGAATAACGGAGTTAGGGAGCACACGGGAAGTGCACAGGAAGTCACAAGGACTGTACCCACTGTACGAACGTCTAGAACGGCGACTATCAGGAATTGAGATAAAAACCGGATTTACTCTTGAGGATTAGAGGTGGGAGGTCAGCTATCTCACGTGGAAGCTTGAGAGTCTTAGATGAGAAAGATTGGTCGAAAAGAGAGAGGAGAGGAGAGCGAATCTACATTTGAGAATCTAGACTGTAAATTCTCCCTAGAATGACCTCGCGACCCCGTCTAACTTTATTAGACGATCCGGCTCTAACTCACTCTTCGAGAAGTTGGGAACGTATCTCTCTCTCTTTCTCGTTCTCTGTCTCCCGCTTTATTAAGCACGCGTGCATTCTCGATAGTCACTCCACAAGAGAGTGCGTAAGAGGCCTCCTACAACGACGGGCAGAACATTCCAGTCTTATCCTAATTCCATGCACCACAGAGCATAAAAGTCTGCTGAGACTTGGTCCATACGTAAACCCGCAGCACCTTTCAGTCATTAAGACAGACTCTCTTTCTCTCTCGCTCTCATTAGTCGTATACCTCACACATGAAAAAAGAAAGAAAACCATCAAACGGAAGCGTACGAGAAAACGTGGGTAGAAGGGCTCCACCGAGAGAAGGAGTCAAAATAAGCGAGAGAGAAAGAGAAAGAAGTCGCCTGATTGGTCTGCCATAGTATCAATGAAATTAGTCCAGCAGCATCACCTTGTTCCGTCCACCCACCGTACAGGGTGTGATGAATTACCAAGAACCAGAGGAGATAAACCCTGGGAAATATCATCGACCCATCCAAATGCCCATTCCACTCTCGTTCCTTTCATTCGAAATAAAGTATCGTCCACAGTATCATAGACTTTCGCGTCTACATCGACTGATATGTGAGCTTAAGGCGAATGGCGCCGATGGGTTTAACCGGACTTCATCGCCGTCAGGTATATGACAGCTATGGTGGCTATGCTGGTTATGGTGGTTATGGTGGTTATGGTGGTTATATAGTAGCTAACGTCAGTTATGGCGTAATCCACCAAACAAATCAAAAGGCTGAAACGGTTCTCAATTCCGAACAGTCCGTTCCTTGTTTGCGATGGGATTCGCCATTGCCCAACCTGTCTCGACTTCTTTGGCTGTCTAGCTGGTTCTTAACTCGTCTCTTCTGTATACTTTTTTTTTCTCCTCTTATTTTTCCTCCTGTCGTCCCGACTCGCGCAGACAGTTTTCTCGCTTCGCGTGCAAACGACGAAATTCCGCGAAGTGACAACCAGGGTCTTAAGGAGCGGGTTGGTATTCCAGACTGTGAAATACCGTGTGGGCTTCCTCGTGCTGCAGAAGATCGAGACGGAGAAGACTTCGCCTTCCTCGATGCTGGCTAATATAAACAGCTATGGCGGAGCAAAGAGAAGGGCGCGAGTGCCGATCGTAAATCACGGCCATTTTGCATTTTCCACTTTGCACTTTAGCTGCCTTCTTGTCTTGGGATATATGGAGTCTCCGAGAGACGGAATCTGATCATCATCTTGCCATTGTCAAATTAGCGCTGCGGTAAAGAATTAACGACCGGTAAGAGTTACCTTAGTTCTCGTTAATAAAGCGCTGATAGCTTGGAGGTTATGGTTGAGAGGTAGGGAAAAATAGTATTAAGTGAGAAAGAGTGGGCAAACAAGAATAAATAAGTGGAAGAGTGAAAGAGACACTTGAAGAGGGTAATTCTAGCGTAAATATATATACATATATACATATATGTATCTTCTTCATATTTAGACTCTTCAGGGTATTCGACATCGCGAAAACGCGGGATGCGAATGTGGTTGCAGCTGAAGCGCGATGCTTTTGCACACTTAGTCGTGCATGCGTGTGTATCTGTCGTGTGAGCTGTGCCTGCTGAAAAGAGGCTAATTACGATCGTATTAAGCTGTATCTACTCATCTCGTGAAACGAAAAAAAAAAAAAAAAGAAAAACCTTCAGAAGAGCCACTCGTGCGTCTACCAACCTTCCTGCCAATTTGCCTACCTCAACCTGAAAACTTTATGGATATAGATATTAACAGTTGACTACGAGGTTTCCTTTTTTTTTATTTCTCAGCAGTTTTGTCTCCTTGGATTCACAGGATGCACGTTTTGCTCACTCGCTCGGACCAAAGATCAGCGACCGTGATGGCACTTAAAGAGTAAGTGAACTCGCTGAGCTAGAGTCAGTGAAATAAAAAGATAAAGAGAAGCAGTTAGAGAGGGAGTGAGAGAGAAGAAAAACTAAGCAGAAAAAAGTTTAGGAAAAAGAAAAAGATAAAGCGAGGAAAACGAGCGGATTTCGGGCGGCAGTGTTTACATCCGTTAAGATTATCCTGGTTCAAAGAGAGCTCGAAACGGCGTTCATAAATTCGACTTACTCGCGCCCGCTTGCCGCTTACTCGAATTGTGAACGAGGCTTAAGCCGATTAGCGTTGGGTCAACCCTCGCAAGGGCTTCTCCGAGTATCCTCAGATACGTAACTCCCGTGCACCTTCTATAACTCCTGAGCGTCCTCCTCGAAGGTTCAACCCGAAGAAGTTCGGAGGTGACCTCTTGGTGACTCCACGCTTCATCTACTCAATAGTCGATAATGGTGTGGGCAAAGCTTAAGAAAGTCAACTTGTGAAGCTAAGCCGACTGACTGTAAGAGCTGTGCTGTGCGAGAGGGACTGATTGTGAAAAGAGAAAAAGAGAATATCGAGTCAAAGTAGAACGAGAAGATAAAAGAGGCTGAAGAGGATGAATAAGATCAAAAGAGAGAAACGGTCAGTCCCTACGAGATTCACGTAAACGAGATCACGATGCAATTTGTATGCGAGTATCGCCCACGTGACACCCTCACCTCCATCTGGGTAGGTACAACTGGACACCTCCTCGCGTCTGCGATACGCCCACCATTTTTCACTTTTTTCTTATTCCGCTACACCACCCTGGTACCATTATGGTCCAACTGGTCCCAGTGGTCCTCTTACCGGTTAACCGTGTCGCGCATCAATCGTACTCGAAACATACGCGTTGCTCTCGTGATACGTGAAAAATTTCGACGCCTTGTAACCAGTAGGTGAATGCGTCGGGACGCCGATGGAAATAGCCAATTAAAGCGAGAACAACGATCGGGATTACGGGGTGGCGCGGATGCCAGCCAATTTATTAATCGGATTATCAGGCTGATTTCCCCCGAGTACCGAACCCGCTGCTTGATAAAGCCGATCCATCGAAGCCCGAACAGTTCCCCTCCTAGTGGGACGATCAAGCTGAATTCATTTTCCTGGAGGCCGAACGACAGCCACCCTGAAGCTCTCAAGCTGTCTCCTACAATCAGTATATATCTATACGTTTCGTAGTAGGAAAAGACGTGCTTATTTCTTAAATCCTTTGAAGATTCCCTAAGGATTTACCATTCCTGACATAACTCCTGGAAGGAAGGAAAGCCGAAACCAATTTTCACCTGAATCATCTTCCGTATCAACTCCTACGCGCAATGTATTACTCGATGAATTCTATTCTATTTATAGGCTTATACGATAAAAGATATTAATATACACGGGATATAACTTTGGTGAACTAAATCAGCGAGAGTTACGGATTTATTCAATAAAACAAATCAGAATAAAAAGGGTGCCTCAACTTCTCAAGGTTCGTCATTCCGTTTACCCTTATGGATATTTATGACCGAGTCGCCAAGGCATTCAGTGAGCGGATGGTAGGAGAAAAGGAGACCGACGAATAAAGGTGGGAGGTCAGATCGAAGTTAGGTCGAATGAGATTGCAAGGAGGAGACGGCAGAGAAAAATAAAAAGATAAGCCAAGACGAGATATTGACTGTGACAATTCGATTCGAGACACGCCTAGTTCCAACTGATGTATTCGGAGCACGCAAGAGAAGTCGTGCGCCAGCTAGCTTCCATCTCCTCTCATCTTCCATCGTCTCTTCCCGCGATCCCAGTCTTCTCCTTCGGTGGCGTAATCAGTCCCTTACTCACGAAGAAATTCACATTCATAACTCGAAGCGAACTCCCCCTCGCCTTCCCCATCATTCGAGGCGTGTAGACACGCCGGCACACACTCCGTCAGCAAATTGTTTCCCTTAGTGTACACACAGGACTTGATTGAGGTTGGCTGCTTGACTGGTTGACTGGTTGCGTGGCTGGGCTGTACCTCACTCAGTCCTCTATATGTATAGGTATACACATAGATCACTAAAAGATCCCAAGCTTAACGGTAGACAGTATATACATACCCTGGCACCCTGTCACTGAGGGAGGACTTGTTTCAGAACCGCAGAAGAATCGAAAGCACAGAAAATATTCTCTCTAAGGAGTTCGATGCTCGGAATCTAATGACCTTAGAGACGGGGAAGGGGAGGGAGAGAGAGACAGTTAAGAGACAGACTACATAAACGAAATTGCACCGCAATGGGAACCATAAAGAGCCAAAGGTGGTGTCGGCTCGTGAAATTCCGCAGATAAGCAGTCGTAAAGAGGAGGCATAGAGAAGGGGAGAGAGGGGGGGATTGTCTGCTCTGCTTTAAACAGGACCGAGAGGGATCGTAATCCAGTCTCTCTTGGGAGCCCTCTCTCTCTCTCTCTCTCTGTCTCTCTCACTCGTTCTCTCAGATCCGATTCTCTGTCTCTCCCTTTCATTCATCCTCCCCTTCTCGCTAAGATAATCGTGAACAAAGGTCTGGCTAGACCGGCAGCCATATAAATACCTACTGCCACACCAACAACCCCTATCCAGTATCGTGTATTTAAAAATTTCTCAGACCGAGTACTAAATGGATATAAAACAGATAAAAAATGTACGAGAGATCAGCTACTGTCGTCTTTCGTAAATAAAATCAAGATGGCTGCCGCGAGGAGCCACACACGACGTAAAAAATTTAAGTAAGAGTTCCAAGGTTGATAGACCGTCTACTCCTGAATTCAAAAGCCCATGACCGTATAACGCGGTTGTTTACTCAAATTTTGAGTGTAGGTATTACGTATACTAGAACCTGGCTGTATTCCCCATGGACAAGTGCGCCCGCGTGTACGGCCCCAGGAAGATACATGCAACCACCGTATACTCGCATACCCGGTGGCCAAAAGAAACGGAAACAGGTTTCATGGCGAGCGGCAAGAGCCACCTGTAGCGGAATATCCAAGCGAGCTCGTGTAAACGGGCCGGTGGTACTAGGGGAGAGTCTCTCTTGTGTTGGCAGCCCGTGGGCGTACAAAACATCTATAGTACCTACATACGCAACCTAACCTAACCTCTCGTATGGAAAGATACGTATAATGTTACAGGAACGTAACCCCTGCTGACACATATGTATATCCCGTTTGCGATATGCCTCAAAGGGTGAGTACACTTGCCAAACTTGCCAAACCTGTCAAACTTTTCAGCAAACTACCCTTCTCAGCCGCCCCTTCCCTTTCCTCTCGCAGGAGAGACCAATCATCCCTCGTGGAACTGGAGCATGGACACCAGAGGCCCTTCTAGAGGGTGTTTTAGCACTTTGAAAGTTCCTAGACATCAAGGTACTTAACTACCCCTGTCTGACTATGCAGATACCAGCATGTATATGTACGTGGGATTATATATAGGTACACGTGTACGCATTTTAAAATGTATTTAAAATTTTAGTTATAAATTTCAAAATTGAGGTGATTGGCTGCAAATATTTTTCTTCACTTTCTGTCGCTCTTTTTCCTTCCTTTTTTCCTATTTCAGAATCCCATGCTATTCTTGATAGTCTGGCGAAGCATTCCAAAGTCGCTGGCTGGCACGACGATAGATTCTCGGAGGATGCAGCGAAAGAAGGAGTAAAAGGAGAAAGAAGAAGAAGAGATCCCGCGACTAGCAAAAGCTTCAGCAGCGCCATCACTCTCAAGATAATCTCTAGCGTCCGCGTTATCATCCCTGTGGAATTCGATCGGGCCGCTACGAGGAGATCCCGTGGGTGGGATCCCTTTTGCCAATAGAGAGAAACATTTAATAGAGGTCGGACGAGATAAGAGAAGATCGAGAGGGTGAAAAATATAAGTACAGGAATAAGGGAGAGAAGATAGAATGTGAGAAATTTCTTCGAATTTTTCAAATACGACACGTCCCCCCCCCTCCCCCCGCGACTTTATGGCCGATAGAAATTTTCAAGAAAATTGCTAGCTACCCTGGGTAGGTATGTGCCGAGAAAACGGGAAAGCGGAAGTCAGGGTGATTCCGTTCAACAAACTCGTACCGGCGAAGCCTATAAACAGCCAAGTGGAAAGAATTCCTTCGGGGATCCGAGAACGATGATGGCTGATCGTTCCTCCTTTTGGGTTTCTGGGATTAGTTGACGATCTCCAAGCAATTCGATTCTTTGCAGCACGTATAGGGTAGATCGACACGTAAGCCACGGGATCTGCCCTGAATAGTTCCCGGGGGATGAAAACGGGATGGCCGATGGTACCCAGGAGGAGAGGAAAAACGTCGATGTAGGTTATCCCGTGTTACCCGAGTAAGTGTAAATTCGATCAGATCCAGTAAGAAAATATAAAAGTCATCAAATTCATGACCGAGGAAAAAAAGTAACAACTCGCCACGGTCTCCTGTCGTACGAAGGACACGTTTTCCCCAATTCATTTATCCCAAGTCATTCGCAAGGGAATAGACCTCGAGCACATTTGTTTCTATGAAGAATGATACGATTCAACGCACGGACAGAATTATGTCACCAGGACCCACCCTTAGATTTATCGGCTGAATAATTCGAACCCGGAATTCGGAAACGGCTGGTACGAATGAAGTGGGATAATAAAAAAAGAAGAAGAAAAAAAGAGACAAGGTATTCCAGAAGGTAGAGAAACGGATGCTCACAGTGAAGAATCTCTCCACAAGTATAATATGGTTACTCCAACATGGCGTCGGCGATTCTCTCGAAGGGAACCAGATTATAAATAATGAAAAAAAAAAAAAAAACAAGAGAAAAATATCCCAGCATCCGTACGAGTATTCCGTTTCGTGAGATACTTCGGTATCAGTGTGCGCTACGAAGGGGGAGGGTGTGTCTAGCCGCGAGCACGATAATTATTTGTCCAATCTCGCAGGAAGCCATTAAACGATGACCGATAGACTAGCTCGCTGGCGTAAACGGGCTCATCGAGCAAATAAACCATAGAACGAACAATGACCGATAGATAGCAGAGTATACGTATACATGGATAGATCAGCGGTTGGATTCATTAGTTTGGTATCAATAGGTATACAGATACCGAACGACGCAGCATCTCATGTACGATATAGGCGCACCAGCGAGCAATAACAAATAACGAAAGTGAACCGTCCAAAAGGCCTGTGATACTGTACGCGACGAAGCTATGTAGAGTATGTGCTATATGGCGTCGCATAAATTCATGTTAAGGCCTCCCATACTGAACCCATTCCTCGGTGGGTCTAACGCATGATGAAAAATAAGAGAACGAGACGCCAGTATAGAATAATGAAGGAGAGAAAAAGAGGAGGAAGGATGATGCGTTGCGTATGCGTCACGCGCGTAAACGTTATGGGCACGAGGCGCGAATCGTTTCTCGGCTAATTGTTTCATTTGTGTCAGAGCGAGAAGAGGCTACGAACAAGCGAGAGAGAGAGAGAGAGAGATAGGGAAAACACGAAGACGAGAGCCATGGAATCCCGAGTCCGTCGTTACTCGCTTCGCCCATCTGGATATCGTCACTCCCTAGCCTGCAACGCCCCTCTCTCCCCCTTCCAGTCGATGCACTCGTTCTTTCGTTTTTGCGCCCCATCTCGCTCCTACGGATTTACGTATATGCAAAGAGAAAGAGAGAGAAAGAGAGAGAGAGTATAGCAGGGAACGCAGTATCATCCAAACAAATATCAGACTCGCGAAAATATTTATAGTAGCAGGACGTCGTTTATCGAAGGAAAAGTATACCTGCAATCTCTTCCCCAGGGAATGCGGCTTCTATCCCCGGTGAGGTTCATCAATCATATTTAATTGAAACCCAACACCCGTCCGGATATCCCTCTATAAATCTCGATCTCACCCGGCACGCGGTGCGTTTTCATGAGGGAGGGACGCCCCGCGTCGATAAGCCTTGCCCTGGAAATTCGCCCCGTTTGCGGAACCCGGTATAACCCAAGCCTACTGATACATTGGATAGCGCATATGTATATATATACATTGGCCAACCCTCATCCCTATCTAGCAACCCGTAGAAGCGTTATCTTGCTGACCAGCCGACTGAAACGTACAAGGAGTTTTCAAAAAAGAAAGTCTTGAAATTCGACACGTGACATGAGTCCCATCCGATTCTTGGCTACTTTACGAGTACCCCCATATGTCCAGAGACACATAACCCAGGTCGATCCCCGATCTTCAGGCTCAACACGGTATAATGCTTACGTATGTAGAAGGTGAAGACGTTGGAGAGTCTAGAGGGGGTAGCTCTCTCACAAGGGTAAGGAATGAGAGGGGACGGGAAGGGCTAATAAATCTCAGTAGGTGTAATGGGCGAAATCCGATAACCAGGGACGGCTAATGTCTGGAGTCGCGTGTCCAGCAAGGAACACGGCTGCTTTCCAAGCGAGCGGCTTCCCCCCTCGGCCAATGAGAAAGCCAAGGGACAAAGGGCCAAGAGCCCAAGCGCAGTGTACGCGTAGTGCGTGTATGAAAGCGACCCCATCAGGGATACCAAGCAGAGTGTACGGAACAAGGGAAGAAATAAGAAGTGGGAGGAGACGAGAAAAAAAAAGAGGGCCAGGACCACCTGCAAGACGTACCCAACTATCCGGTATCCATGGGTCTTGAGGGGGCGAGATCTCAGGGAACCTTAGGCGGGACTCGCTACGTGCGACAAGCTGCTGAACCCTATCGGTTTTCTTAAAGTGCCACGAGGACACGACTTGCCGATCCTGTACCGATCTTGAGCCGCGCCCTTGAATTATGCGCGCAATTACCACGTGCGATACACGCCTTACGCCTCGAGTAGAGGAGCGAGAGAGAGGAAAAAAGAGAAGAGAGCCAAAGGAAAAACAAAGATGCTGCCAGGGGATACTCGGTATCTCTATGCGAGTGGAAGAGAGAGAGAGAGAGCTTACGAAGAGGGACGAGGAGAGACGAAGAAAAATACTTGGCAAGGAATCTACGACGGAGCATGTATTCCACGTACATTCCACCAGCTATTCCACTTGGCAATGCTAATACCTGCGAGGATGAGACTAGTGGTAGTCTAAGTGAAGCTAGTGTACGAGTTGTGCTGGTGAATGAGAGAGAGAGAGCGAGAGAAAGAGAGAGAGGAAAAGATACACAGTTTACAAAGTCTCGAAGCTTCGCGTAATCGATAGGTCGGGTCAGTGGCATTTCGAGACGATACATCGAATCCATAATTCAGTCTAGTGAGTCTTGCAAGAAAGCTTCTCTCTTCAGCTCCTCAACCCATTTCATACCTTTCATCGCCTTTTGTCATTATCCCTCCATCTCCGGCCCCTTTCAAAGAATCACTTCAATACGAGCAACGTGCCACACTTCGATCTCTAATTCCATTCCTCGTGCTGCTTCTTGAACCGATCTTCAATTGTTTTCCAGGTAGACCCCTTGACCTCTTCACCCTCGGATGGTAGAGCGAACGAGTAGCTGGCTCCGCAGCCTTTATTAAAACAAGGGTTGAGAAACGAAAATTTCACGAGCGGTATCCAAGAAACGGGCATCGCGACGCCCTGAGCTCCTTAACGAAATCTAATTGGAGAAATTCGTGAAAGGATTTTCGGTATCTCGAAAGCGCCATACCCTAATTGCTATAATCTTATTAAAATAATCCTTAGAGAGGACCCTCTTAGCTTTTGCCGTTTTACCAATGCTACGAGCATCCCTCTTCCCTTTCCTTTGATTTCTGTACAGGCACGTGGACTCTCATACCATTAAGATATTTACATCCAACGGAATGTTCTAACTGCAAGGTAACTAAATCCTGACACGTATCGGGTGAGCAGCTGTGTATCCATATACAGCATATATGACGTTCGCGTTAACTCGAAAGTAAAAAAAATAAATCAACAATACACAACAAGAGTTCGAGTAATTATATTCATGGAATGTATACGGTACGACGAGGAGACCAATATCATTTCTTTTTCTTTCCGAGTGTACTCTGACTAACCATATGCGATACGTGCATATTGGTAATATGTACCGTACCACGTAGGTACGTCTGAATGGCAGATAATAGACGCTCAGGGATTCGAGTGCCACTCGATTTCGGGTAGCGTCTTTCTAAGTCGAGCATCGAGAGTGAGAGAGTGAGAGATACAAAGTGAGTTCAGGAAGTAAAGAACTGGAGGAACCCAAGACAGAGACAGAGGGTGAGTGAGTGACTGAGAGGAGGGAGGGACGAGCAAGAGTAATAGTGCTGATCCCAGTGCAAGCTCAAACCTCGAATCTCGAAGCTTCCAGACTTCGAGCTTCAACCCTCGTTTAAGTGGCGAGTAATGAATATGCTAACGTATGCCGAGTGAGCGAGTAAGCTTTGTACTTGGTATCGGGTTCAAGCACCTTCGCGTATATACTCGAGGAGAGACCGACGCCGACGCCGGGGCGTCGTAGTCGGCCATTGAGCAAGAAGAAGGTGGCGCGCGTAAATCCTTAGCGAAGCGATGCGAACGGAACCGAAAGCTTAAACTTACTATTAATGAAATGGCCTAGTTCGCCAAGCAATAGTTTACACTAGTGAGCGTCCCAACAACCCTCTTTTACGCGACCCAAATTCCGTATTAATTGCCCTGGGTGAAAGGACGGAGTCCATGATGGCGTCCTCGGCAGTTGCGAACTCGCTATAGTAAATGCTACTGGTCGCTGTGCACGCCTGCAGGTCCTAGGTGACCGATTCTGTTTGGGAAGCAACCCTTGCTCGGGGGGTTAGAAGCGGGGCTCAAGTAAACACGGTTGCTTTCAGGGGGTGTACGGATGCAAAGAGGAACCCGTTCAAACGTATCGGTTCGGTACGGTCACGCGTGCTGGGCAAACAGGGGTAGTTTCTAATATTACTCTGCAACGAGATCCCCGAGCCTGTAGCTACTGGATGGATACGCATCCACATGTACCAGAAATACGACGGATTCGATATACGCGTTACGCTGGTTTACTACCATGGATACGTATTAATAAGGGCTGTTCACCCTCCCCCAGGGCTATAGACATGTATCTGGCGCTACTACTCATAGACAGTCTATCCTTTCGTACTGACCATTTTTCCCCCGTTTAAAACCACAGACTTTTCACGAAACTACCCTTATTGTCTGCTCACATTTCTTTTTATCCTTATCGCCATTAGTACCGTAATAGGAACAATATCGCACAAACCATTGACGAAAAATAATAACTACCCGGCATCTCCCTCAGCCGCTAATGCACGGATTCCTACGTATTCTTTTAAGGTAACGCTACGCACCCTCTTTTTAACAGTCAGAAATCTGAATACCTACAGGTTTACCACCCTACGGATTCGAACGTTCAGCCGTAACTACACGTGCAAAAAGAATGAATGGACTGAGTAGCGGGTTTGGGGAGTAATAAAGTGGAGTGACGAGGACTCGGGAGTGTATGTAAAAGAGAGAAAGAGATATTAAGAGACAGAGAGATAGAGAAAGAGAGATAGAGAGAGGGAGAAAACGAGCACGCATGGGGCGCGAGCGCGCGACTACGACCGCGTGGTAGATCGTTATCCCTGGAGCCATTTATGAGTCTAGACAAACGTACATAAATTGAATCCCAAGATTAGGGGGTTGCTCAGCTGGTAACCACTTTGTAGCCGTGCAAGGGACAGAGACGAATGGGACAAGTGTTCGGTTTCGTGGTAATTCTTTGCTACGCGACTGCGACAACGACTTACAAGTACATACTGAATATGGTATACGACACTGGAAGATGCTGGACCGTAAACAGATCTTAAACAGATACTGGACCAATGTCCAAAATCGAAGAGACTCGGTAGCCCGAAGGCAGAGAGTCTCGACTCGACGCAAGCAAAGACATAAAGAAGTCGAGATTAAAGAACGAGAGAAAATAGAGAAAAAATAAAAAGACGTATAACGCTGCGGTCAACTTGAATCGCCGTGGCGCAAACTTCATGGCTGCTAACACTCTCAAGACTTCACCAGAGATATAACATGTTATATATGTAATTTTTCGTGTACTCACGTTTGCAGGCTTTACGATGCGTGATGGGTCTTGCGGGATCTCTGTAATATCCTTCGCGGCAATAGTGACAATGACGTCCTGCTGTAAAATGACGGCACTGCAGACAGACGCCTCCGCTGACGCGTCCCGAGAGCTTGTACAGTTCCATGTTGAATCTGCAGCGTCTCGCGTGCAGGTTGCAGTTGCACACTGAAATCAAAGAACGGACCGATTTAAGTGATGCCGTGCAGAAGATCTCAATGAAAGTATATAATATAAGATGGTACGCGATGACGTTGCCACGCTTAAAGATATACAAGGCCCCTGCTCAATGAAATGCGTGTATGATGAACTAAGCACGCGATTCGTACCGACAAAATTTATTCCTTGTATGATAATCAAGTCTGCCAACCATGTGGAACTCGATCGCGTTATCGAAATAATTAGTCCACTGCGTCGTTATTGCTTCGGCGAAGACGCCGTGAGGCGTCTTCATTAATAGTCACAGGGCTTGCGTTCTCTGCCGGTTTTATGGCCGTTATTGATTAAAAGTTATATCCTCCGGGCCATATAGGCCACGAGACTCATCCTCCTATTTAAGTCTGGTAGGTTCTTATGTACCTCCTCAAAAGTTTCGATGTGCCGGCCCATCGACTTTTCAAGACCCTCATTTTACATCGAGCTATTATATACGTCGTCATTAGCAGTAGTACCAGCATCTTTCGACGGTAAAACTCGTGGCGCTAGTCACGCTTTTCTTTTTTTTCTTATCCATTGTCATTACGTCAACAGAGAATCGGGATAATGGTCAGACTTTATGAGAAAAGGTGCCACGAACGTTCGGGTCAGTCACTTCCGGGTACACTCGTTAAGACCGGAAGTCCATACCTTTCTTGTAGAAACAATTCGTTTACCGTGAGGGAGACCAAGAATATAGTAGCCCGAAGACTCCTGGGTTCTCCTTGTTCCGCCAGGTTTCCTATAGTCAACTAAACGTATAGCAAACATTCGTGCACGCCACGCCCGTACGTCCATCCTTTCATTATCTTGTTTGATCTTGGAGTATTCGGGGAAAGAAATAAAAGAGGATAAAAAACATGAGAAGGAGAAAATATCGTACGAAGAGTCTAGATCGATCGAGATGACGATCGATGCCCTGAGGCAGCAAAAGTCGGACACGCATCGCCGAGTCCATTTCCTCCCCTGGTATTTTATGCTCTTCGCCCCTCTCGCTCTCTGTTTCACTCTTTCCGTAATAGGAATCGAGTAGGATCGAGAAGGATCGACAAAGAAAGCGCCCTTGGACCAGTAATCGATAGAGCGGATCCTTCAGTGATCCGATCATTAATAACGAATCACTACTACCTGAAATTCCATAGGGTGTTCCCGTTATTGAGCAACAGTAAGTAAGGGACTGGGACCTTGTATAATATCACGAAACAGTATAGTAGAAGCATGTTATAGGACACAGTGAATGTGAGAGGGATGGACCGCTAGAGATCCGATAGAATAAGCCGCAGGTTATTTTCGTACGATCGATCATGGTAATTAGCAATTAATCACGGATCGTTATAAACGATCTTGAAAATCGTAGAACCACCATATATATATACGAGTACGACGGAGAATCTAAGTAAGAGTTACGTCGTTGAGGTTATGGGACGAGGGTATATATACCAGCGACTGCTGGGGTTTGTTTTATGTGGCATCCCCTAGGGTTTCCTCAGCCTCCGCATCCTCCTGGACCACTTCTACGGAAAGAACGAGCTGACGGTTTTGCCTCTCTCTTAGAACCGAGACTTCTGACACCCTTTACAGGAACATCCTTATCGCATCCCTATCGCCGGCCGTTTTCATGCTCCCAGAACGACCGGGACCACGGTTGGGATTGAGGATCGAGAGACGGAAGAGGAGGGGTGGTCCTTGAGGATGCTGTCTTATCTCAGGCCGTTTTGTTCTAACGAGCTGACAGGATCCTCGAGCGCGACCCACACAGGACCGCCCGTGTCCTTTCGGGATGAAGGCTCCAGTAGGATGTCCCGCGGTGACGTAGCTGAGGGTCCAGAGGTGGAGAAGGTGGAGGAAAGTACAAGAGAGATGGAGTTTAATGGCTTGGTGGAAGAGGAAGTGGAAGTGGAGGAGAAGTGTCGGATGCTATCTCGTAATTAGACGACTGGGAAGTTCCGGATCTCAATTTGCAAACGTAATCCCGGTGCGACGGTAATCGTTCCCACGGGAAGGAACCGCGTCGAATCCCTGCCGGTTAATCTGACACAGGAAAATTGCTCGTCCCGTGGCCTCTGAAAATTCCCCCGGGTTCCTCCTCCGTATAACCTTCAGGCTTTTAGAAAATTACGAACACGTTTGCTTGCTCGCTAAATTGCCGAACGATTTGGTAAGGAGACTTCGCTTGTCCAGGAGCTCACGCTTCCTCATCCTTCTCATGGCTGTATCTATATTCTCTCTTTATCTCTTCCCTCTATTTTTCTCTCTCTCAATCTTTCTATATATCCCATATGCTCTCTCGCTCTCTCTCTCTCTCTCTCTCTCTCTGACTGTTAATTCCCATTGCACGTTCGATTTCAGTAATCGCAGACTGGCCTGGCGTTACGTGCCGCCAGCCACTTTTCTCACCCAGCATATCCCTCCCTACCGTCCTGGACCGGCTACCCGTAAAAACTGTAATAAAATTAATAAAATAATTACGAACCCGTTCCCAGGCGCTAAATTGCTAACGATTCGATAACGAGTGCAAGGCGTGCAAGGCATTCCGGACCTCCATCTTAAATCCTCATTTCTCGGGGCCTCATTCCCTCATTCTTACACTCTCTTCGCATCCTTACATTGCGCCGGGTTCATCGGCGTTGACCTTGCTACATGCTAAGCGAGAAGTTAACCGTAATATAACAATTTTTCTGTCACTTTTTCCCCGAACAAAAAAAAATTCACTTTCAGTTTTCTTTTTTTATAGACAGATCTAGGATCAAAGAGATTTCTGAACCGTCGTGGGATGTCACAATTAACGAAGGAAACATTGAAATAACGGAACGAGAGGATAGAAATTGGTGGCAATCTCGAATTAGGAAAAATTTCCACGTAGCGCCGCTTAATGAACTGATTTTAATTTTGAACGGCGCGACGCCCTCGGAATAATGAATTAAACGCACCGTCGCTCCTTTACCTCGAAAACCTTACTTAATCCTTTCTCATCGTCATGAGCGTTGGGCCCCACCTTAAGGACGCCCTGCGTTTAGAGGCAAAAGGCGACGCGACCTACCACTGAGTTTCCAACTACGAGTCACCTTACACTGAGACGGGAGACGAGAGAGAGACAGAGAAAGAGAAGGGGGGATGGGAAAGAGGAGAGAAAGAGAGGGAAAGATCTCTTCCTTAATTCGATAGCCTGGAATTTTATCTCAGCTCGCTGGGAAATCCTCGACAAATTGCCCGTTTAAGGCGGCCTTAATTGCTACGCTCTGATCCTCTACTGCTTGAGCTCCCGCTCTCTTTCTCTCTCTTTCTTTTTATCTATTTCTCTTCCTCTCTTCGTCTCACTACTATACTACGGTACGATTAGGATGAACGGTATTATCTCTGACGAGCGAATTAGCGGCATCGGCTTTGTTAGTCAAACGATAGCCACTCACTCTCGTTCCCATCATCTTCCATTTCTCTCACCTGACTGACGCATACGGAATTTTCTCAATGGTTTCCTATCAAGCTCCATAACCACTATAATAGATAGATATCGATCCGTGCGATAGAGCTTATCCAGAGGCAGGTTCGTTATCTTGAAATTTTTCAAGTGGAAAAAAAAACACATAGGATATCTTGAAAAAGTTGAGCTCATCAGGAAATTCAAAATCATTGATTCTTCTTTCGTATATCTGTGAGTGATAAAGTATAAAAAAGAAGAAAGTAATAGCTAAAATTTGTAAAATTAATCGTCAAATCCATAGGCTCAAGTGTAACTAAAAATAAATCTATCTGTTAAGGATTCAATCTTTAAAAAGAATTGCCTTTGAGTTAATCGAATTTCATCTTCTTCCCTCGTGCGCCGTACATATGTGCGTACGAAAGACAAAGAGAAGAAGATCCCTAGGGAACAGGAGTCTCTCGGAGACCAAAATCCAGGCTCGAGTATCTAAAAAAATATCGATCGAAGAAAACTACCTCTTCGGGATTTCCTGTGATAACGACGTTGCAGAAGCTACGCCATATAGAACAAAGTCCAATCTTTCCCGAAAGCGGATGTCGCAACGACGCTATCCTTTCCGGCTAATTTTCCGGGGATTTTCACTAGTGCGAGAGCGAACCATAAATCAGGCCTCAAATACCCACCATTTAAAAGTCACCGCTTGGTTCACACCTTGCACGACTCTCGATAGACTCCGAAAAAAAAAAAAGATTATGGTAAAACAATAAAAACAAAAGCAGACAAAATAATAAAAGGAGCCCAAAAAACGCATAGGTGTAACCCCCAAGTACAGAGAGCAGAGAGAGTCAAAGCTGGCACCAGGAACCTTTAAACGAATTAACTCTCACGTATCTGTCTGACGAAGACTTTCCTGAACCCGGAAAAGAGAGGACGCACGATAAAGGACGAAGAACGTGCTAGACAAAGACACGCAGATAGATAGCAACCATACTATAAAGGGTGCCGAGTGTGTGAAGCCTAACTCAATCTAGCCGGGATGTGCCTCTCGAAGTAGCTAATTGATCGAGTTACACGGCCCGTCTGGACCAATAATGACACTCTAATGAACGACGAGAGCCAGCACTTGCCTCGATAACGAGCGATGCATGCGTACCAGCCCGATAGATCCCCTTCTTCGAGATCCTCATCTGGAGCATCTTCTATCTCGCTTCTTAAAGCCCCATTGTTGGCTAGCCAATACCGTCCGTCCTTCTCTTAACCGTATGCTCCATTTACCATCCGTCTCACTCTATCCACCGACAAGCACTCACTTGGAGTATACACACTCCTCTTAGGCCTTTTACACACCCCCTCCGTACACTTCTCCTTGCCTCTCGCTCGCTCCTGGCACCAGGGCAATTTGTCCGGATTAAAGGGAACCCTCGGTCCGTGATCGTATAACGCGAGGAATCGCAGACACCACTTCCCACTTCGATGCCGAAGAAGCCACCCCCCCCCCTCCCTCCTCTTTGCCTAGTGAAATTCACTTTCGTAAAGCAGACGCCGCAGTGATTCGCCAAGAGTGCACTTACTTTGGGGGTTAGGAAAGTCGTGACCTACGTGAACTTTGATTCTGGCTCTAAGCTTCTACCACCCCTTTCGTCTCCGCTACCGCCCGGCTCACCTCCTAAGAGACTAAAACCATCCGGCTGTAGCGGTGTAGCTAACTATCAGTCGCTATATGGGTACAGTCAGCTCTAATTCGTAGAAGATGGTCTCGTTGGCGGGATACTTTGAAATTCGATCGAGATCATGGTAAACACGATATCCCACCGAGGCCAGATCGAAATCGTCCGACCGCCCTTGGGGTAAATGCATGCGTCGTGTTACACGTGGCGAGAGACACGCGACTGTTGGACGCTTATACAGGAACGTTAATTAGAAATAATACAGATCTTAGAGGGAGAGAGAGAGAGAGAGAGAAAGGTGTCGGGTAGTGTAACGCGAGAGAGAGAGAGAGAGAGATTATCTTTTCGAAGAAAATAAAGAGAAAGCTTCAAATAAACAGTGACGTCGTAGGAACGTCAATTTTTTGGCACGAGCTACAGGGTTCGTCATCCATGCCAGGAAGTGGTGTAAGGATCGTGGGTGAGTAAGGCGTGGCGCAAGTTGGAAGTCCCGCTGAGGGTGCAATTAACCCTGGGTCAGCCATCAGCGGGTTCGTCAGGTGGAAGTCACTCCTAGAGAATTTTGGGGTCTGAGGATGCTGGGCCCACGCCCTTTTCTCTTTCTTTTATTTTTATTCCATACCGATTTCTATCTTCTTCGCTCTTTTATCTATTCTCTGATGTTAGTAAACTCCAACTCTCTTTCTGTCTCTGTCGATCGTCAGTTCAGAGTGAACGTACAGTGCAGATGGGAACGGAAAGATCTACTCTCGGGCTTCGCTAGGAGGTGTTAATCCGAGTCGAGGCGTAATCCTCTTCGGACGCTGAATGCCGTGGACGCGTGAACGCGTGCCACACGAATTTTCGAAAGCGTGAAATCGCGTTACGGAGATTGCACGAGATTAACGGGATTTATAATCGTGTGGCTACCGGATCTCGTTGGCGTATACTCCAATCGGTCTAAGGGTCTTTGCGAATAATGACGCTTCAGGTGTGTATTTGTATATAACACGTAAGTATACCTATATAGAGTGTATATATATACATATATATATATGTAAAGCGTATAAAAGATACAGAAGGGATATACCGATTAACGACCCTTTAAACCGGTTTCCCTTTTTCTCTCGCTCTTTTATCTAGATATTTATCGCGTTCCTTATTCCGTCGAGTAGATCCCGCTATGCCCGTAGAAAAGCCCCCAGCATCCATCCTGGACCGATGCATAATTATTACTCGCGGTTCCAGAGGAAAACCAAACCGAGAACCGTCCAATTACTGAAAGATTATTATTCGGGAAAGCGAAAATTTACGAGCCAATAAATTATACCGTAGCGCCTCTATCGGCAAACACCGGCAAATCCTAACGAAACTTACTGCCTATAGTGATTCTGACGCTGTTGCCATTTCTCTAGAGATTTGGAAATTCAATTCCGCATGCATGTACTATGTATATTTGTTTTTATATACCTATTACGTACGAGATACATGAACGTATGACTGTCTCAGACGGATATAAAATTTTGTTCCTTTGCATGCTTTCTGGGAATGACTTTTTTTATACTTTATGAGAACGTAAAAGAAAGATACTATTGGTTCATTGGCGCGAAGTGTGAAACTTCATCGAGTTGGAAGGACGTGAGAGTGAGGCAAGAGAAAGAAAGAAAGAAAGAAAGAGAGAGAGAGAGAAAGAGAGAGTGAAAAGAATCGCATGTAAAGGAAGGGCGAATAAGGTTCGCAATAAAAAATAATAAGGCATTGCCTGGAAAATATGGCGTAGCCCACATAAAACTTCTTATCTCGCGGATCGACGTAACCGTCGGCGTCGGACGGTTAAATGGCCTGGAACATGAAATTGGCTCGTGTTTTCCAAAAGAATGCTCCTCCAAATTGGGCCGCTTATAATTCAGAAGGACCAAAAACAGATCCAAGACTGAGATTTTCCCGCCAAGATAGAAAGAACGGCAGCAGCCCAATCGCCTGCATCCCTCTTCGCCTTTTTTTTATACCCTCGGGCTCTACAATACCAAAAGCATTCTTAGAATCACCCTCGATCGTCAAACAATATATTATAAAGTGTTATTTTATTCACATCACCATCTTCGTCAACTATACACATAGCCTGCACTCACTATATCTAGTCTCCAAATATAATATACCTACGCACGTTACAGTATCACGCAAACCACATATGTACTCATATGTACAAAAAGGCGTCCATAAGAGAGTCGTGAGACGTGAGAACGAAAGATACGTCTGTTTACAGAGAGTAAACACGAGTCCCCATTCATTAGACACAATGATACCTGTCTTGCGTTCAAAACCGGCAACCTCTCTCCGTACCTCAATACGCACGCGGTACGGATCCAGACGCACATAGCTCTGTCATCTTTGTAGGGATAGTCAAATAAAACGCACGAAATCTTCGTCGAGGCGTGGAAATGCCTACACGCGTACACGCGTAGCTGCACTTCAACGAATTTACGACCCAGACCAATTCCCATTGGACTTTGAGTTCTATTTTACATGTACATCGAAAAAAAAAAATTAACCACCAAAAAATAACCCCACTGACGATCAATATCCTTGGTGGGAATTTAGTAACCATCTACAATAGTCTATCCTACTCACGTAGTAGAATCGAAATCGTGCGCCAAATTCAAAACGAACCACGTGTGTCCAGTCAGCTAATCCCATTGGCCCGTTAAGCAATGCACGTGGGTACTGTTAATTACACTTATAATCCCACGTGACAACCAATTCTAGTAGTTTGTCTAACCCGTTGTTTCCACGTAACTGCATGCCCAAGACAAAATAAACCATAGACGATATACGGTTACCGTTTAAAAGGGAAAAAGTTTTGTTAAGCGTCCAGCAGCGCCACGAGCGGGAGCAATATGAAACAAGCCACACGCGTAGTGCCGCAACAGTTGCAAAGCGTATGTACAGTCTGTGGTTTTAGGTGAAAAAGCATATAGACGACAGGCTAGGGGTTATTTTAACGAGAGTTTAAGTCCGCGAGTAAACGTCGAATAAATCATGTGCCTCCCGCGGTAATGGTTCGAGTGGTGTTGTTAGCCAAACGCAAGCTAACCTAAAAGAGATACGGCGAGTGTCACTCGCCAAGGATTCTTCGCGTAACTTCTACCGCGTCTACTGAAACTCTGTTGGTGTCGCAGAGTACGTACATATATACGTAACGCGGTTATACCCAAGGGATGTTATATAGAATACGAAGGAGACGTGGATGTGGGAGTATGAGGATTGCGTTTAGAAGTCCAGAACGACGCCCGTTCCGGAATGGCGTAACGGCGCGACGAGCACCCCGTTAATTGGCAGGGAGGATGATCGATGCGTTACGTTATTTGGCCGCAGCATCCACGATTCACGTACCCTCGCACGATACGTGCCACGAGATGCACGCACTCGCGCACTGAGTAATGCATCCACGCATCCACGCACGCATCGCCATGTTTACGCACACGGAACAAGTTATTGCTTTCATTAGTCGAACAATGAAAGCAATTTGTGAACGAGCCCGTCGTCCGTGGGCGCCATTCTCGATGCGAGAGACGTATCAGGGTAAAGAGAGAGAGAGAGAGAGAGGGAGAGAGGAAGACAGAAAAGTCCCACAGACTTCACGTGAGTCTCCTACAGATTTTCTGCCGATTCAGGTAATGTCTATGCTATATGGGATGCTGTAGGGTAGTGGACCTTTACAAGTATCCACCTATATAGTATATGGATATACAATCTACGGCTATGGTGTTCTGAATTCTATCCTGTAGAGTAGTGGGTGGATCTTTGAGGCCTCGAGGGAAGGGAAAGGGTGCGAAGGACGTCTGGAAGAATCGGGAAGGATGAGTAAGTATATTAGAGCAAGGAATGGATATATCGTATAGAAGGTTTATCTATATACAGGGCGATTCAGCTCGAATATAGCAACTTAACATTTTTTAGGGATTTTTTTTATTTAATAATTTTATTTACAGAATATGAGCATCAAGATTTAAGTCTCAGTTGGGTATAGTCATCAGCCTAATCTCAGGCGTTTAAGTGGAATGTCCTTATCTTACATATGTACGTAAGTCTACATAAGTCTGTCTCTTTCGCACTCGCGGCAAGTATAAGAAATTGTAAAATCTGTTTATCTTTAACCCTACTTATGTCACACTTTAATGCAAGTAGATTACTCGATACTTTAAGTGCTTTCACGTGATTTTCTAATGAATATTGGAAAGTTTTTTTTTCCTATTAAAATGGCGCCAAATATATCAAATCTGAAATGATCTATGACAGCTGTCAAATCTAGCCTAGTACGTTTAAGCTGAATAGCCCTGTAGAGATCCGACACGATCAGGACCACGTAGGACCTATACCCATGCAGGCTCAAGACACCATAGGAATTCTATACGAGACTTTGGCGCACAGGTATGCAAGGTCCTCCCGTAATAAATATCCTTCGAAGAGGTCCAGCAGCATCGGCACGCTTGATCTTTCACGAGCGCTCGTAAAGTCTCGGTCAGGAGCGTTAAATTTGTCGGTCGTATCCCTGATATTTTAAATACCCAACGGAATGGATAGACTAGCAGCAGCTAGATTACTGGATTTTTATCTATATCTATCAATGGACCAATCGCGTCACTCGCCAGATTTATATCAAGCCCACGATAACATCGATTCTCGGGTGAAAGTTCTTACTGCATCTTAAAACGCACATAGCAACCACGCACGCATCCTGCAGTAGCCTTTCTCTAATTCTCTCTGATCCTTACAGATGAAAGCCGGATCACTGAAAGTCATCATAGAAATGCAAGGGAGACTTTAATTTGGATTCTGCAAGTCCCAATGAACGCGATTCAGATTCGACAGACTTCTACAAAAACTTCAATATCCAATGAGAAAACTTAATTTGGTATCAGAGTAAGATGAAATATCTTCATGCGTTTTCCCAAGAGGAAATAAGTAAGGTATGAAGAAAAAAAATTAAAGCAATAAAATTATTTTTACCGCTACCAAAGTACACGCCGTTAATTTCATCCTGGACGATACTCCCAGCATTTCCTCCTTCTTACCCATCGAATAAATCCAACTGCCGTATAAACTTCACGATGGTTGCGCGACGATTTTTCCAACGATAAAGCAAACGCCGTGTAAACCATGTCCTATTTATGGTCTCTTACGCTACCGTAAGGCGCGATAAAACATCCCCATGAAAATAACTCGAAAACCAAGTGTCTCCTCTCTATCTGTAACAGCGGTGTAGAGTCTTAACGCACGCATTGTTATTACAGCCCCCAACAATAATTCATCCAAAAACCAAATCGGACAGTACAATACACACTTCTAATTGTATCAAATGATAATGGGTGAAGAAGCGTACACGCCGCCTGAAGAAAATCATACGAACTAACCACAAGAATCAAATAAACATATTATATTATTGGTACCAGGGCGTAAAGTCGACTGAAGTGGGTAAAGGGAGGAAGAGAGAAAACAGAAGACCGTATAGTTATGAGTCATCGAGTATAATAATGTCCATGTAAACGAGGCGCGCGTTGCTTGTAGGTACATTTGCGCAGACAAACGTGGTCCATGGAGTTAACGGTGAGGAGAGAATCTGCACGCTCTATTCTCTACCATACGATATGTAGAGAGAGGGAGAGAGAGAGAGACGAGAGTCGTAGCTACAGGTAAATTCTAATGACATGAAATACAAAGCTCTCTCTGTATACAGTCTATAGATGGTCCAAACGAATCAGCGGAAGCTGCTAGGCCAGATAAACGCAAAGAGGACGCAGAGCACCAGTTGCCATAGGACGAAAATCTGTTTGCGAGACCATTAGCGATCGTGGCGTGCTTCGTAAATTCATCAATATATTTACAGTGTAAACTCCCGCTTCCATGTGAACGGGTGTTACGAGGAGATGAGATACGAGTGAGAGGAGCATTTAATGTAGATGGGTTTAAAAAAGGAAATGAAAATAATTTACTCCTTGGAATGGCAATGGGATGCAAACCCATTTCGAACGTAACTGTAATATAGATTTTCTTCATTTTCTCATCGTACCATCGCGTGGATTATTATACTATATATATATATTCACGGATGCTGGGATATCTTTTTAACGTGAAAAAAGCCTGAGAGTAATATCATTGTAACGCTCTGGGGAATCCTTGAAATATCTGCAGTATCCGTTAAATTCGCATGATAGATAATAATAGTAAAAAACTGCTAGTAGCGCCGGGAGAGTAACAGTAGCAAGAAAAAGAAAGTAAACAGCAAAGTGCAAAACGTGGGTCGTATTAAAAAAAAAAAGTGGGAAGCGGAAGAGATATGCATTAGCTTTTAGCGAGAGTCGGTTGAGATTTGGATTTAGCGGGAGCACGAAGGGACGTTAATATATGCTGAAGAGAGATGGATATATTGAAAGAGTGAAATGAAATGGTAACTCAATACCGACAGTAGCGAGGGAACGGAAGAGAGAAAGAGATAGAAAATAGCGTGAAAATAATTCACAACAGCGGACATTAGCCTCACTCTCCTGAATCTTTTATGACGATCAGCCGTTTGTAGTTTGCACGGGACGACGAACTCGCTACGCATATATATGTATATATATTACATATATATCATAAATGAGGATCGTAATCTCGCGAGATTCTCCAGAGCGATCGAAAACGCCCAACACGAAATTATCGATCTGGTCCGTTCATGAGTTTATCCAGAAATGCAATGTTATCGGGTGAAAGTGAAAATGGGTAGAATTTTGGAAAAATCTGTACGTAAGGTACCCCGCGTGAAAAAGTGACGAGTGAGGTATACGAAGAATGAGCAAATGGGACTTACACGTAGTGACAGGACAGTTAGTGGAACAGCTGTATAGGGCCCAGATTTATTCTCCGGGAATAACAGACTAATCTCTCTTCTTGTGCGGTAGAGAAGGGCCAGTCTACTGGCAAAGGGATTACACTGGGACGACTGTCAGTATGGTGAATATGCGAGTGCAGTCATGTAGAAAATTGCAGCTTATTTCGCCGATCGAGCCGGAGAGCCATTTGGGTCCCTTTCGACATGGCTGCCATCCTTGACGAATCACTAAGCTCTCCCTCTTTTTCTCTTTCGTCCCATTCCTATACAAATAAAATCCCTACCCTCGGTGATTTCTGAAACTAGGACTGTAAAATCCAGTATGTGAACGAAATCATTTCCCTGCTCTTGGGATCACCGTGTAAATACAGTACAGGGAATCCCCGATATCCAGAGTGGGATAAACGCGAATGACAAAATGATCTAAAATTGATCGAGCAGAGTATAAAGTTAAAGAGCGAAGGGGGAATTATTTCGCGTTACGTTTAATGAATCGTGTTTTCCGGTCTTTAGATGCGCCAAGAATAGTAGGACGAGGTGTGTCCAAGCCGAGTCGTATTACCATATTGGATGAAGAAGCTACGATAGAGATATATGTATACATGCCGTATGTGAAAAGACCTACGAGGATTACCTGATAGATTTCAAAATTCCGGTGCCTCCTACAAGATGCAGAGTGTTGGAAGATACCAGAAGAGGAAGATTACCTGCATATACATATCAGCGGAACCGTAGGTGCGTCAGTATGAAGATCTTGTGTGGGTTTTAAGCGATCGTAATGTTTCCATGCAATTCGAAGCTGACTGTCCCTCTCTTGACACCCACGTAGGAATCGGTTTGTGATCTCTCCGTCTCTTTCGCTCTCTTTGCCGTGTACTGTTAACTAAATGCACACGCCGCCTTTCACGAGGAAGCAGGCTATTCATCCTTCGGGAATACGCACGGGCGTGCGTCGTGCACGTTAACGCATATGAGAAGAGCACGAGGAGTTACTGAAGGAGCTAAACGAGTTGTAGGAGTAAAGAGAGAGAAGGGGAGAGGGAGGCGAAAAGAGAGAGAGAGAGAGATAGGATGAGAGACACGTGTCGACTACAAAGAACTTTGGGATCCCGGTAAGAATCGACCCTGCCACGCCGGGAGCGCTAATCTATTTTAGCCCCAGGAAGAGCGTGCCCCTGACGGGGTACCAACACGGCAAACCTCTACCGTTCCTGGCTCCTGCTTTTGGTTTCTGCCAGCCAGTCGGCATGGCTGGTTGCCTTACTCGCCAGTTCCTCGCGAACTAACTCACCCTGTGGATAGACCAAGGTACCATGAGAAGAAGAGAGAGAGGGAGAGAGAGAGAGAGAGAGAGTAAATGCCCGAGGCTACATCGCCCAGCTAAACCTGCTCATCATTTGTAGCGTCAGAGCCACCCCAACCTTCGACTTCTACCCTTGGGGGCCATACGTTGCAGCCTTCTCTCTCGGTATCAGTCCTTTACCTAGTGATATCCGCCAGAGCAGTACGTATTCAGGTTGGCTACCTACTACCTAGGGCTAACCTCTCATAAAGGAAATGATAAAACAAGCCGACTAGTACCAACGTCATCGTCTGGAACTCACTTAAGCCTCTGTCTATTAAAGTTATACCTAATGTATACTTACTACAGACCGAGTGGAGCCAACCTGGTAAGCGACTCAATCACCAAAACAGATCCCAACCGACTACTCAGCTATTCGCGCCAGCATCGCCGCGGAAGATAGTTCTTCTTTTTATCCGTTTTATCTCATTTATACCGACCCGTCGGCTTCTTTCTTTTTTTCCATCTTTTTCTTCCGTCTCCGCTTCCTATCTAGTTCCACTTCGAAGAGGGAAGCGTGACTTTTCGCGGCTTACGGGAGAGATCGATGCATCAGGAGGTAGAGGTAGCTGTGGCAGCGGAGTGCCACCCTGGGAGATGGAGTGGCCCACGGGATGAGATTTAAGGAAAACGTCTCTCTGTGTCTGGAGTATCGAACCGATTTATTTCCCTCGTTTCCGGCCACTGGCAAACTTTAACATTTGCTATCTGAATCCCTGGCACTGCTGCCACCATCCTGGCATAGGATCCCTGTCGCTCGGGGTGGAGTAGCAATCTCTTCCGTTTGTCTCCTCTTCCAACAATCCAAACGCTTACGGATTAATCGAATACGATTTCCATGGGTTCTTCTTCCATGAGTTCCTCCTTCTCGAGGACCCTCGGGACAATTACTTTAGTCTTCTTTATGGATTCCAGAAATCGCATGGCTTAAGCTTCCATTCCAGTCACTATTTTTCTCAATGATTGACTCACCGTCCTTCTTGCCTTGGGTATTACAGTCATGAGGCATTGGATTGAGATTGACTGGATGATTGATATTGCATGAGACGCACTAGCTCGCGCCCTCTAAATGATCCATATACCTATAATGACTCAATGATGATGGACGTCTCGAAGCTTTTACTATGAGGCCACACGAGTAAGTACATATATTATTTAATCAATGTTAAAACATTTTTACCTGTTACAGATTTACCTGTAGACGCTTTAATGTAGAAAACCGCAAAATTGTCACACTGCAGATTCTATCGCCAAGTAGATACAAATCACTCGAGAGAAGAAGGTCGTAACAAGAACAGTTGGAATTACTCGATATTACGAAAGGGAAAATTGTGGAGCTGGATAATGGCGACGTGGCGAAGGCGACCTTTTGATTTGCCCCATTTTCGAATTGGCAATACTCATGGGAAATCGCCACAGACTTCCTTCGCTACGACAATGAATAGGTAAACATTTTGTAAGAATCGTTTAGGGAAATTTATGGGTTTCAATATGGTTTTTCGAGCTCCCACGCGACCACGTGGACACCCTATGGGTCAAAAAACAGGACACCACCATGATTCTCCATGGGTGGTGTCCTAGGACTCCTAAAGGTCCCTACGGAAGGACATACTAACAATGGCCACCTACAGTGCATTCGCGCCTAGAGGACTCATTCTGTCCTATTGGAATTTCCTTAACGGGTCCGTATGACTTCACCCCTAGACTCCAATAGAGAACCAGGACAATGTCCGGCACCAATAAGGAGCATTGATCCTGCGTAAGGAAGAAAAAGGATATCGTTCTTCAGATCGAGATTCAGCTGTCTCCAGGAGAGGAAGAGTACCTAGAGTGCATCTCGTTCTTGACGTAGGATATCACTAGATGGACCACCGTGCTCGTGGTTGACGGCTAGTGGACGGCATTTGTCATGGAGATCGTACGTATTAGAATTGGGATGAGAGTGGGAGTAAAAGAGAGAGAGGAATATATACTCTTTGAGTAAAAGCTTAAGAGAGATCGATGTAGAGCGAGAAGATGGACCTCCCATCGATAAACGTGAACCTTCCACAGGGAGAATGTCTGAATAGTGATCTAGATGCTGATTATATATACTCTATATGAAGGTTAGATTCCTCTTCCTCCCTTAACGTTACAGCATTCGATTCCCCTTCGTATTCGCATCCCCCGTTTATCCGTGAAGAATTCACGATTTTATTCACTATGTAAGTCTTCCTCTGTCGAGGTAAGGCTAAAGTGGAATTAAATAGAATGGCGGCCCGACACTGGGCACGGGTGGTCCTGTCCCCATGTGCAGGTTATGTGCCAACGCCCACGCGACATAACCTTCTTGTCTTCCTATACCGCATGGATACAGGCGCACTCTGACTCTCTCCATAGCTCATTCTCATCCTCGATCTCATCCTCATCCTTATGCACCCCATCTCGTAGAGGATGCCTCGCGTTTTCGATTAACTCCGTTTCGCGTGGTGGAGCATCGTTCTCTATAATGGGAATGTAAAGGAAAAGAGCGATGAGAGTACGAGCGATCCTCGATAGGGCCAGGAATGCGGTGCTGGCTTATCGGCGCCCTGGGAGGACGCGGTACACACGGGCGTAACGCGTTATACGGTATCGCCACGTATCACCAGGTCACCGGGTTGTCCTGGGCGTCTATAGCCAGAGACAAGACAGTCTTAGATAGGAGCACGAAAGAAAGAGAGAGAAAAAGAGAAGAAAAACTACAGGGAGAGAAAGCGAGAATAAAAGATGGCGTGTACGTTACATCAAGGCGTCATCGAGTACATATCGAATTGAGGTTAGAGAGAGAGAGAGAGAGAGAGAGAAAGAGAGAGAGAGGTATGTATCACCAGGGTGTAGGATAAGAAGAAGGAGACATGCGTTGCAGGGATTCCGTGATCGTGACTTGCCACCTTCTTCATGGCGTCCCCTTCCATCGTCCAGTGAATTATACCCCGAAGAAGTGAATTATACCGAGAAAAAAAAAAGAAAGGAAAAAAAGGCATCCTCCCCCGGAACCCAAGGAGCGAAGTAAACGGGTAGACAGTGGAAGTCGAAGCCGAGCAGCAGGCAGACGAGGATTCAGGCATCCTGAGAGCCGCGCAAGCCCGTTTAGGTGTTGAAGCGAGAAAATAAACAGCCGTAAACCGTCTTCGGGGTGTCGAGGGCTCTAGATCTATGTTTATTTTGCCAGCTACGTGGGCCCCGGGCCCTCTTTGGGCCCTATGAGGAATGTTTACGGCTATGAGAGCAGCAGCTGGACCACACGCACCCCCGTGAGAGAAATACATACACGTGTTTGTATCATATTGCGAATACTTGCTTTTGAGTACGTATTTTTTTTCACATAAACATACAAGATTGAGATATCATTATGAGATTCTAATTATTTCTCGACTCCATTGCAATACAGAGTGAACCACTCACTTGGCTCACTTTTATATTATTGTACATCCAAGTCCCTAGACGGCAACGAACTCTCATCAGGTGTCGAAAGCCTAAGCATATAAAGGCATCTGTACAAGTTGTACCGCTGTACAACTGGACGACCAATTAATTGTCCCGTTTCCCACTGTACTTCCTCTTCGTCGCTCATACAGAATTTACCTTGGTCTTGTCCAGTTTATCTCATTTCTTTTTACCCTTTTCATTATTCTAGGTAAGACCCAACCACATAGAGTGACTCCATACTTCAGAGTGAGCCCTGGGAGCCGTTCAATCAGGAGCGTGATTAAGCGATCAATTCGAACGAGAAAATACAAGAGGATCCACCTAACCAATTTATTGAACACCCACGAACCAGGCGCATGAATAACACAGTGTAACGATAAAGAATGACGAAAACTAAGAGAAGGACCATTTTATCCTTTTCTCTTCTCTCAACGTCAAATACTAAACAGCATCCCTATTAACTTTCTCTCTCTCTCTCTTTTACTTGCTCTCCTTCACTCTCCACCTACGTAATCGGTGAACCAACCTCGCGATATCAGAGACACGATTTTTCAATGGGGAACAGGAGCACCCTTCGATCGCAGGGACTGATATCTCTTAGAGAAGTGAGCTCATACGGATGCTGCGCGATTCCTGCTCAGTTCCCAGTCTCGTTTAATTCTGATCTCAAATTGGATCTCTCACCCAACGCATATAACGTATCTACCATTACTATTCCAGAGTCCACGGGCGTTCCGCTTCCATTTGCACTTCTCGTACGCCACCGCTAATAGTTCTAATGGCAGCCACAAGTAGCGTTTGCGTCTTCAGCAAGAGTGCCGGTCAGTAATGGACCAAACTTTGACCGCGTCACGTAGAAACCACACGAAACAGCATCACGTACCAGGGGCCAACACTCCTTGGCATCCCGCGAGAAAAACCACCTCGTCCACCGGCTTTAGAATTGACCAGCTAGGCAACGCTGTGTTCGATACGTGTCAGTCAACAGTTTCACGGCGATAGATACCGAAGATCGTGGCGAACGAACGACGCCCTACGTCGAGACGCTGGTGCCTTGCGATTATTACGAGTTTCGGTAAAACTCTAAAGTCCCCTTTCTAGCTGTATAGATTCTCTATAGGGATAGCCTATATCTCTAGGATAAGATTGCTGAGGTGTTACAGTGATTTCATGGTGGTCAGGTCTCCGAGGCGTCTTTCGCGTGGGAGATACAAATTCGATGACATTCCTACGAGGCCATTCCCTGGTCTCTTTCCTACCTTCCCGGATTATCTTGCCGTACTGCTGTACATCGTTATTCTAGCGTGTCTACTCGGTGTCCCTTGGACACGCGTACCAATTTGAATATTTCTCCGTGGCTTATCTCAAGATCTCAGTATCTCTGATTGTAGATGTATATACGAGACTAGATGCACCTTCGGTCCAGGGAAAGATACAGTTCACACTGCTGGGTGAAGCCGAGCTGTACGAGTAACGGAGAGTTTGAGTTTGCAAAGTAGATAGACGGTAATTGCGCTTAGGAAAGCCTGAGATTCTCTGTCCCAGCATCCTTTCTCCCTGTGGTTTGTACGTCTGGCGGCAGGTTTCGCGAGGTTAAACTCGTCCAAGAGCTGCTGAAGATTAAACTCCGTTTGAGCCTTCCTGGTGGAAACTCGAGCCGGCCAGTGTTGAATCTGCCCGTCTTCCACTCGTTCCTTACACCTGGTGCAGAGGTTAAACTGGATTCAAGTGTCTTCTGGTAGAGCGTATCCGGAAACTGGAAACGGCTTGGCGACTTTCAATTGGGATCAGAGCAGAAGTAATGTCGTGGTGGATTCAGAAGATGCACAAGGTTCCAGTTCGCGGGTCCATGTAAGGAAGGAGAATCGGACAAGTGGCGAGCGATCCTTAAAACCAGTTCTTGGATGGTACCCCACCATCTTGAATATTCTTCGGTGTTCATATAGTAGCATCCCCTACTGAATGCCCTGGATAACAGCCCCAAACGTTCCTAATCACTCCAAAACAGGTCATGGATTATCAAGCTTATCCAAGCTGTCGAGATGTATTTTTAGTTATTCCTGGAGAATTCAAATTGCCATTAGTAATCGTGCTGTTATTGTTGCTGTTGTTGTTGGCAGCGTTCACCAGTCTTAGTCTAGACGACCTAACCTTCGACGTTAGGGTTATTTCGTGTCTACTATAAAAAGCAGGCGTCGTTCTTGCCGTCGGGCCAAGAACGAAGAGAGAACGAACGAAAGATAGAGAGAGAGAAGAAGCGTTCGCTCTCTCCACAGTTGCTCTCTCCTCTCCTACCCAAGATATACCTATAACTTAGTTATCCACCCAACAGGCATTTTCTTCATCGACATGCAATTCCCCAGAGCACTCGACGTACTCACTATGCACCGAGTGTACTTACGCACAATAATTCACAGCACGCATCCAATTACTTGGAAAGAAAATGGCCGATGGTAGCTAATAAACCCAATCTATAGTGTCACGAAGCAATATCTCTCAGTACTTAAAGGTTACACAGTGAGAAATGGATAACTGGTACCAGAATTGAAAATCGGCAACGTGTAACGTTAACGTCGTACGGTGGAAATTCTCCAGGAAAGATTTAGGTGAACGCGAGTGTACATGCATAAGCGTGCAGGCCACATAGTAACTATAACTGCATCGGGGTTAGGATTAGGTTAGGTTGGATAGGTAGGTGCTGCTTCGTGACACCGTGCTCGGACTTCAGCGGCAGACCGCGTGGCAGCTCTCTGCTGCTTCGATTTATTTATACGTGCGTACGTGCGTCGTTTACGCATACGTATGAGGAGACAGAAGACACAGAGTGGGCTCGCTCTGACTCGCGGTTAAGCCGGTTCGTTGGATACGTGTATGTACATACGTGGACGTACATATGTGCGCCTATCTTTTAGCCATGTGTATATATATATATCTGTATTCCTTTTCTCTTGGCCAGAGAACGGATTCCTCCGCGCGAGAGACGAGACACCGTGTCTGCCGTGTGGCACAAACCGACACCCTGTAAGGACATGACTTCTTGCAGGGTGAGTCCTTCGAACACCATAAACCGCCATGGTGGAAACGTGAGAGCGTAGAGATAAAAATTCCTATGGACAATATCGAAGTTGCGATAAGGTTGTATTTTATCACTGCATTGAGTCTGATGTTTCTTTCACATTGAGCGATGCAACTTTTGGGCGTAATAAGAGAGACTGTCTTGGGGGAGGGTTGACGAGCAGTTGTAAGGGTTGTTGTAGAAAAAGAAAACGTTTAAGATGAAAGGCGGGGAACAACTTGCAGTTTCATCTTAGGTAGCTCGAAGGTATTGATACGTAGGTATCCTCTCAGGTTCTTCTGGTGCCTGAATGGACACCGATGACGTGGTGAAATTTGGATAATGGCGTAAAATCGAAAGCTATCCATCTTTTGGTCTCGTTGAATTTCGTAGAAGTAATTCGTCTGCGGAGATGGTAAACAGGGACCAGTCGTGAGCCGCGTCCAGTTTGGTTAGCTTCGAGGAATCTTCGGCAGAAAGGATCTTACCCTGGTTTTAAGCAGATTTCCAGGGAGTTCTCTTTATTTTAACATGTCCGACAAAGGACGGATTTCGGAAATAGAGAATTACGGAACACGAGGAGAGAAAGACGAAAAAAAAAGTGAGAAAGGAAGATAAAGATAAATAGTGTCAAACTGCTTAGAAGGAAGATGCGAAGAGCAGAGCCTAGTTTCAGAAGTAGATCCTGAAAAATGCGTCCCCGACGTCACGCCTCGAGCCTCGTTGATGGATGTCTTCGACTCGGCTTTTTCCTTGGCAAGACTGAGGTTGTCCCTGACCCCCCCCCCTTCCTAGTCCAAATCCATCCAGAAGGAACGTCGTCGATCAGCCAACGTCGTTTGACGTATTCGCAAGAATTACGAGCGTCGTAAGTCGACCCGGCACTGACGTAACAACGATCTATCCAGTCTAGGTACGTTTCGTAAAGGATTTATCATACCCGGTATATTCAAGCATCCTTTCATTTGTTGACAGCGTCGCGACGCCGGAGTCAAGTAAGAGAGACACGGGTACCAAAAGTAAAGAAACAAGTTCGTAACCGTCTAAAAGCTTCGAAAAATATCATTGAAAAAGATGTTTTTACCGTAGGTGGGAAGGCGCGACAGACGTCGCGTACAGGAACGTCGCGACGCGTTATACATCGGAGCGACAAGAAGTATCCAATTTAAAATGCAAATTATCCGGAATTCTGAGCGTGTCCCGTAGCTGTGGCTTTGCCTACGGTCGGTGTACCAGGATCGCGAAATGTCCGCGAAATTAAAAGGTAATTTGATTCTTGCCGTCGGCGGCGATGCTTCACTACTGCGTCGCGTTTCACAGCCCCGGGTGATCCCGGAGCCTTTTTTTCTAACTGGATTTCACATCACGGCGCGTTAAACCTTCAGAGGGATTTCTTTCTCGGCTTTTTTCGTTTCACCTCGTGGCAAATGACGCCGGAAGTCTCCACCGTCTTTGGAAGGAGTGCGCGTGCGCGCAACAACCTGGTACAAATCAAAGGAACGTACCTAAATGAATAAGTCATACGCAGTTGGGATAATCCATGAACTTTTCGAAAGTGAATCCTAGCGTGAGCTCATTACGGGACACGTTAGCCGAGAGTGCATACAGTAAGACATGCGTGTCGCGTGCGTAATCTCTATTTGTCTAAAGCTAGGAAAAAGGTCGTCCCCATGGCAAAGGAAGCGAGTGCGTCCAGTGTTTGTACGAGAAGGAAGCAAACAAGAGGAAATGCCGATAATAAGTTTGCCAAGCTGGTCTTGGACTATCGATCGGTACGATTGCGCTATTGATATCTCGTTGTCGGAGCGAATGCCATGGCAAATAGAGTTCTCTCTCGGTCACTCTAGAACGCGGCGTCGCATCGTCTGCCACGGCAAACATACTGGACATACTCTATCTCTGCTCCTCTCTGTCTCTCTCTCTTAGAGTACCCCCTGCGCAACCTCAGTAAACTTGCTCTTTGCTCTTTCAAGGCAAGATCAGCAGGCCGCTGCCCAATGCCCCGACAGCAGCACCTCTGGATCCCAGTCTGGAATGGAGAGAACGTACGAGGCTAAGAGAGGCGAAGAAGAGACAGCGAGGGCATATGAGTGGAGATCAAGTGGGAGAAGATACGCTCGAGAAAAAGGAAGCTTAAGATGAAAGGAAGGAAGACTGCTTGACTCTGGCCTCTGGTTCTGACTTGGCCTACCGGGTCCGCTCAAGCCGGCTTGGTGGATTGGCTGTGCGCGAGGGAACGGGCCATGTGGCCGTCTAGTATACGGTACCAGGCCGTTTCGAAGGAAGAAATAGGGGGATAGAGAAGATGTAGGAGGAAAGGAGGGATGCTGTATGGACCAGAGATGCGAAAAGAAGATATAGAGACAGTATTGCACTATATCGGGAAGATGGGCCGATCTTCGCTCAACCGAACATTAATGCTCTCTCTTTCTCTCTCCCTCTCTTATGAGATTCGCAGTTGGGCTGCCACGACCGAATTCCACCAAGCATTAGTTCTCTCCTTTCCTCTTCCTCTCTCTCTCTCTCACTCATTCTCTCCCTCTCTTTTTCTCCTTACAACAGCCATTTCCGTTCCTTTTATTCTATTCTTCTCCTGCGTTCGAATCTCTCGCGAACCTCTTCGTCCCAATGTATTTTTAATCGGAACCGTATTTTCGGCACGGTGCATTTATACCTACACAGAAGGGACTCCAGCGGACCGCGAACCGCGACGACAATCACGGCATCGTAGACGAGGTGTACACGAGGGTGGAACCGAGAGTAGAATGAGAGGAGACGAGGAGAACGAGGGAAAATCGTCGCGACACGAGAAAATTCAACAAAGCGTGAAACCGCGAATTTTCCGGTCTCCCCTCGAAAAAGGGGACCAAGTGTGCGTACCGGTGCTACGCATCTCCGTGTCGTTGGCTTAATTGGCACACCGGCTTCGTTATATTTACATACCGTACGGAGGTTATAATATACAGAGAAAATATATTTTTTTTAAATAATTCACAACGCTCTGAAGAACTGGCCCCACCGAGACCCGGTGCCTCGAGTAGGATCCGTAAGAGTTTCGCGAATTTCTCATCTGAGGGAGAGAACCTTTTGGCAAGCCTATCGAGGGAGCAAGCTAGTCAACTGAATTTTGGAGTTATTAAAAATGAAAAAAAGTAAGGGGAGAATTTAATATGAGGAACGACGGACGCCATCCTCTTACACGGGAAACGTGTAAACGAACCCTCTGCAAGCTCTGATGCTGTAAACCAGCTTGGGCACAACAAGAGCCTGTACCAACTGACTCTGCATCGTGGTTCTGTCATGGCTGCTTCGTGCCCATGTCGTAGCAACCCCCCAGCAACCCCCTCGAACATAACTCATTGCGGTAAGCGAGCGCCACTTCACCGCGTCAAATTAACGGAGGGTGGTTTGAGAGTAGAGGGACAGTGAGGGCCGGCTGCCAGTTCGATCCGGAGATCGAGTAGTTCACCGCTGGTAATGGTGGTATTCTGATGCGGGATCCACTTCTACCCTTAACTTTAGGACTATAGAGATTCTTTAGTTTTGGCAACCCTTGTCATATCTTCCTCTTTGAGTTTTTCTGTTGGTTTAATTTATAGCGGTTGAACATCCCCAGGGAATGGGGTTTCGATTTACGGATTATCCTCATTCAGGCGAGTCTAATCGAGGTACTGGTATAGTTTATTGTAATGTAAGGATGTGCAGAGACTCACCCTTGCACTCGTTGGCATCCCTCGCTGTCGCCCTGGCCCAGGGTCTGTCGAAATGGAAGGGCCTGCATCTCTCGCAATCCCTGCCGGCGGTATTGTGTCTGCACTCACAGATGACTTCGCCATCCTTGCCAGGAAGGCACCTGGCTGCGTGTCCGTTGCACTTGCATCTGCCGCCGACGGCGAAGTCTGAGACGGCGTAATGATGGGCGAGGGTGGTACTGGTAGTGGTAGTGACGAAGCTCATCTCCTGAATGTCGAGAGCGTCGTTTGACTGCATCTCTTGGGGTGCTATAACCTGGTGAACGGATGGCAAAGCTGTTGCGGCTCCTGTTAGATGTTCTCCGATGAGGTTGATTTTCTGATTCTTCAGTCTCTCTTCGCGCTCCCGTTCGCGCTTTGTACTTTCCTCCAGGCCCATATTCTCTTCTTGCACGCCATCCTGAGATTGTTGGGGCATGTACAGTCTATTGAAAACCACTTTAATATCCGTGGCTGTGACCCAATCCTGGAGGACTGGCGAGTTGTCGAAGTCCGGTGCAGAGGGTCGACCCTCCAGGGTACTGAATGCGATTCTACCGACGGGACCGAGACCGTCGCCGCCTGTGTAACGATGGCTATCCGTGCAACGTGCTTCCTGCTCGTTAGCCTTGGTGATGGTGGCCCTGTTAGGTCGTCCGTAGACACGACGGCACTGGGATGAATAAAACTGGAAGGGTTGCCAGGTCTTGCCATAGTCCATGGACTTGTAAATCGCTATGGAGTCCGGTTTCGCTGCCTTAGGACAAAACTGCAGACTAACATAAGTCAGTTCGTACTTTTTTCCAAGGCTGAGGGTGAGCGTAACGTTATCCGGTGGGGCGGAGAAGCTCTGCGAGGACACTAACGGCTCGCTACGCCAACATGTGACATTATTAGGATTGTTTAAATCCGTAAGGTAACTCGGAGGGAATCTTCTTCTAGGAGTACTATCGTCGCATACATGACACTGCCCAATACCACCTCCAGGAAGATCCGAAACATCGCAGTACCGCGTGGGACCACCGGTTCCGCAGGTAGAGGAGGCTTCAATAGCGGTTCCAAAAGCTGCATTCACAAAGTCCGGAATACACCGACGTGGACGGTCTTCATCGTAACATGGATCTGCTGGATTCTGTTGACTGGAGAACATCTTGGCGAAGCTGTCGCTGGCTGCCTCTCCTCTTATGATAAGCATCACAACGCTGAGGAAGAGTATCAGACCATTACTGCCCCTTGAATTCATCCTGACTTGTATTCACTTCTAGCTCTCTCCGTCTTGGAATAATTTCACGCAACTTCAAGGTGTGTCACACACGTGCAATTTCAGACACTCCTCATGTCTTACAAATAAAAAACTACAATCCTCTGTCACGCGCACTCAAACCGCGTAAAGTAAATCCTATATAATACCAAGTACTGTACAACCCAATGGGATCCCGTTAAACCAGAAGTTTTTAGAACTTTTCAAAGAAATATCCCTCTTATTATCCTCCTTTAAGAACCTAAGCATCGAGTAATAAGCGACGTCTCGACGCTGACGTCGCGGCACGCGAAACTCTCGAAACTCATCGTCTCTCCGTGGCGCGCACGTGGGATACTAATAGATCCAAATACAGCAGGCTCAAGTAAACAATGTTTTATCCTACACCAATGGCAGTGTTATTTTTAAGAATAAAAAGGAGTAAGAAGACGCGATGATCGTCAAACTTCAAATACGATATATCACAGAGGATATCGCGATACGCATCCGACAGGGACCAGAGAGAGAATGTGCAGGAGAGTCAGGATACGTAGGAGAGACAGAACAGCCGCTCTCTCTGGCGGCTTGCCGCTAACTGAACACTGCTGAGCACCGTCACCGCCGTGTGCATCTGAACGGTCCGAGTCCCTCCCTGTAAGCTCGTCCCTGCTCCACCTACTACATCGTCAACTACTCCGTAGCACCCTCGCGCCACCAATCCACTCATTCCCGACTCTCTACGTATCTCTCAATTCTCCCTCGCAGTCCCACCGACTTCTTTCGCATCAACCTTCTTCTTCTTCTTCTTCTTCTCCTTCTTCCTCTTCTTTAGTTCCACCATCCCTTAATACAGAAAGACACATTGGCTCATTTCACTAATTTTCACGTACACTACTCAATCTACGTCTAAAACCAGATATGCAATGGTACATTAGGTATAATGAGATTATAATACATACCCAGTATATTCTATTATATAAGTTCTGTATACGCGGTGCTCCAATAATATGCAGACATTTTTTGTGACAGCATAATTGTAGGTTCGGTGTCAGACAGAATGAGTTCAGGTAGAAGAGGAACATTGGCGTGCGCGAATGGACTAAAGCCAACGTACTGTGCAAGAGCGTCATTCACGTAACAAGAGTGGAGCTATGTAACAACGTACATAGATATACCAGGATACAAGAAAGGTCAGCCGTCGTGTGCGCTTCTGGATTATCTAGAAAGATGCCGCCAAGGTGGCAGTGTACTATACCTCGTGGAACCCTTTACGTAATCTTGTCTAGTTGGTTAGACATAGAGGAACTGTCCCACGACCTGGGGAAATATCAAGTCATCCGTGTATATAACTGGCCATCGGTAAACCATAAAGAAGTAGCCCTGAAGATAAATAGAAAATACGTGACGATCTGCCTGGGATACTACGTCTACCCCTCGGGGGTTAAATATCAAAACACATCCCAAAGGGGCCTCAGGGTCCCTCTTTTACAAAAAGCATAATTACGCTATTGGGCGCAGGTGGTTGGAATGCTTTTCACCACTTGGTTCTTTTTTCTCACCCTCACTGGGCACGTTGGATACACTCGAACGGGACTTCCGTAGCACAAGCTGACGGTCTCTGGCAAAGATTTCTTCCCGAGGGAGAGAGAAGGAGAAAGGGAAAAAGAGAAAATCGTGAATCGAATGTCCAACGCGTCCAGGCGCGGTAGGCTGACTGTTGAAGAGGCATTTATTAATCGAATTAATCTAAGCTGTCCAGTGAGGTGAGTAGCACGAGCGCTCGTGACCGCGTTCCTGACTTTAGGATTAGGATTCGAGGATTAAAGTTTAAAACTCAGCAGCGAGTGACCGGCTTCAATATGAGAGGCATGCTCCACTCGCGAATCCTCACCGTCAGGCACTGATCTTAATCGCACCGCCATTTCCGTGTCTTCTTGTTCCTCTACAGCTTCGGACGAGTTCAGATGCTACTTCCATAGAGAAAATGGAGAAACTTTTATATAGGTATACTTCTACCTCCGCTAGGGAAAGTCGTCCTCTTCAAAGGAATATTTATTGGACATGGGAATATGAGATAGTCTTACTCCTGTGTACAGGACGTGGCCACCATCTTGGATAGTTTGTAACTTATTATGTTTCTTTCTTTGCATAACTACGTCGCCAGTTATATTCCCTCGCTTTGACGGAGACCAAAAATGTCTACTCTCCCTTGATACTTCAGAATCCGGCTGCGTGCCGGCATCCTAGATTCGGGGATTAACCCCCAGTGATCTGTGATCCACCCTCCAGGCTCTAACAGCTTGGTATCATGGGTCAGGATGGGAATATCGGAGAATCGACGATCACTGTTTTCTTATCCATCCAGACACGGAGGAATATTCCTACTACACTTGAGGATATGTAAGGCTAGATGAGCTGCAAGCTAAATACGACCACGACGACGTCTTTTCATGGTTTTTTTCTGAGTATTTCTTTGCTGGTAATATCAGCTCTTGCTCACTACACTGAACGCGGGTGAGAGACTCAATCTCAGGGATCTTACAGCGCGTAATTATGAAGTTAATTACGATACCTCGTACGGGAGAGAAATGCGCGGTCTACAAATTGTAACGTATTCTTTTTTCTTTTACACTCTGCCGGTAAAGAAGTAGGCGGGTCGAAGTTAACGTCACATAGTGCCTCCTCTCGGACACTATTGAAAGATACAGAGACTCAGGAACCTGAAATCAGAGATCCATCTCATAGAAATGGCTTGAACTACAATCCAAAGCAAAACTTAATTTTCACAGCACCCTGGGTATCGGTCCTTGAAGAAAGTAAAAGGGAAAGGATTTCTGTTTTTAGACTAATTGCCACTCTCGCATCATGCTAGCCACTCTGAGGAGTGCTCGCAACCTCTTGGTAAGTACTTTTGATGATAGAAAAAGGACATTCATTATTACTACTATTCTGCCCTTATGTAACCTCTAAAGATAGTTTACTTTCCTCTAACTCTATTATCTTGACTTGTCACAAGAGATGATTCTTTTCTACAGACATTCAAGAATGCGAGGGGCGTCCAGACCACAGCAGTTCGAGCATCAGATCATCTGTTCGTTGTAAGTTATATTATGTGCTGAGACTGATAAATTGTCATTTGCATTCATTTATTTTGTAGCACAGGGATAGTGAGCAGGACAATCCAAATATACCATTTGAGTTTGATGAAGTAAACAAGAAACGTATAGATGCTCTTCTTGCTATTTATCCTGAAGGCCACAAACGTGGTGCTATGATTCCCTTGCTCGACTTAGCACAGAGACAACATGGTTGGCTTCCTATCTCTGCTATGCACAAGGTGGCTGAAATCCTAGAGGTACCTCGTATGAGAGTATACGAGGTTGCAACTTTCTACACTATGTTTAACAGAAAACCCATGGGAAAGTACCATATTCAAGTTTGTACATGTACCCCATGTTGGCTTAGGGATTCCGACTCTGTATTAAATGCAGTGAGCAAAGCTGCAAACTGTGAAGTTGGTGGTACGTCACCGGATTCTATTTTCACTATCTCTGAAGTAGAATGTCTTGGAGCCTGTGCTAATGCACCAATGCTACAGGTCAATGATGACTACTATGTAAGTATTTATACTTTTTCTACATTACACTGATTGCTTATACAACAATTTCATAATTTGATTTATTTTTACAGGAGGATCTTACTGCGGAAACAGCTGCATCCATAATAAATGCTTTGAAGAAAGGTGAAAGACCTCCACCAGGACCACAGAATTCTCCACGTTTTGCTGCTGAACCTGCAGGAGGTCTTACGTCTTTAACCAGCCCACCTCCTGGCCCTGGTGAAGGTGTACGCTCGGATCTTTAGAATCCTCAAATAATTACCATCATAGTACGAATGCAAAGCATCGTGTAAACAATATTGCAATATATGTGTAAAGCCCAATAAATTTTAAAATATTACCGTTAAAATTGCTTGCTCTTTAATATTCCCCTTTTCGTAAGGCATATCTACAACTGATGGCGTTGCGTTCCTTCCATCCAACCTAGATTGCACACACGTTTGTTGTCACTGGTTGTCACTAATGATTATCACATTGGCAGCTACAATTTTTCGATTATCAACCATTTATAAAATTTGATTTTTTAATATGACAGAGCCAGTACCGACGACAGAAGCTTCTAAAAAAATTCAAGCTATTAACAAAGAAACTGTTCATCATATATGTTCTGGACAGGTGAGGTTACTTTAATTTTTATAAAGAGTAAATAAGTAAAAAAATAAAATTTGTTTTATACAACAGGTAGTATTTGATTTAGCAACTGCTGTGAAAGAACTAGTTGAAAATAGTTTGGATAGTGGTGCAACAGTTGTTGAAATCAAGCTTGTAGACTATGGTAAAACTTGCATCAGCGTTAGTGACAATGGATGTGGAGTTCTAGAAGATGACTTTGAAGGATTAGGTAGACATCATACACCAATTATATCCTTAAAATCTATACTACAGTTTATATGAATACATTTCACTCATTAATTTTGAACAGGCTTGAAGCATCATACATCAAAGCTACAGGAGTTCTCAGACTTAACGGAAGTGGATACTTTTGGATTTCGAGGAGAAGCTTTAAGTTCGCTATGTGCTCTTGCTGATTTAAGTATAGTCACTAAACATTCTAGTAGTGTACATGCATACAAATTAGAATTTGATAGAAATGGCATCCTGAGAACAAAAGAAGCATGTGCTCGAGACACTGGTACTACTGTTTACGTGAAAAATATATTTAAAAGCTTACCGGTGAGAGCTAAGGAATTTCAGAGAAACATTAAAAAGGAATATAATAAGACTCTACAAGTATTATATAGCTATTGTTTAGTATCAGTCAATATTAAAATTACCTGTAGCAATACAATAAGTGGGAAATCAGTTAATCTTCTTATGTGTACCATGGGAGCAAAGAACGTCCTGACAAATATAAACTCAGTATTTGGCAAGAAAGCTTCAGAAGCTCTTATCACAGTTAAAGCAGAACCGCCAGATGAATCTACTCTTCAGGAATACAATCTATCTATTGATACTACCTTTGACTTCTCCTGGGAGTGCTATGTGAGTAGCTGCGTACATACATTAGGGCGTTCTACACCAGACAGACAATTCTTCTACGTGAACGGTCGTCCTTGTGATTTGGTTAAAGTGTCAAAATTATTAAACCACATTTATCACAAGTACAATAATAAACAATACCCATTTGTCTTCTTGAATTTGAAACTTAATCAAAATTGTACAGATGTCAATGTGACACCTGATAAGAGAACAATATTTTTTACCCAAGAAAAAATGATCTTAGCTACTATTAAATCGAATCTGGTGCGCGTGTGGGATAAACTCCAAGGTAACTTTATGCCAGTGACCTTACGAGACCTAAGTGTGAAGTTCAAGAGAAGTAGTTCGGCAAATCTTTCACAAGAACCACCTGCAAAGAGACAGCAAACTACTGAGACCAGAGTACAGAAATTCAAGAAAGAAGTCAAGGACGATGAAACAGACGGGGATGATAATGCAGAATACATAGAGAAACCAGAAGACATGACAATGACTATCAGCATTAGTTCAGTAAGAAAAGCATTCTTATCCAGAAAGTCATCTGCAGCAATTAATGGAAATGATCAGAATAGGATAAAATATAGAACACAGATAGAACCAGGCCGAGATTCAGAGGCTGAAAAAGAACTTCAACGAGAACTCACAATGGATTCTTTTGACCAGGTTTTTTTCTCTTGATTTTGATGAACACAAAACTGTCAAAGAATCATCTAAATTAATTAACATTTTTTCTTCACAGATGGAAATCATAGGACAATTCAACTTGGGCTTTATAATAACACGACTTTATGATGACTTATTTATAGTGGATCAGCATGCCAGTGACGAAAAATATCGATTTGAAAAGTTTAGTAACGAGACAAAATTAAAAACACAAAAACTTATAATTCCTAAACCGCTAAATCTCGCTTCCCTTAATGAAAATGTTCTTATCGAGAATCAAAAAAGCTTCGAAGACAATGGATTCATGTTCCAAGTAAATGGAGAAGGTACGTTACTACTCACTCAAGGTACTCACCCAAAAATAACGTTCTAAAGTATTATTAGTAAAGTATCTTATTACAAATTGCAGCCGAACCTGGTCATCGAGTAGAACTCATAGGAATGCCAGTTAGCGGTGGATGGCAGTTCGGCCAAGAAGATATAGAGGAATTAATCTTCCTTATTAAAGAAGGTGGTGGTCCTGAAGGCGGTCAGATTCCTCGACCAAGCAGAGTGCGACAGATGCTGGCATCTCGAGCTTGTCGTAGTGCAGTTATGGTTGGAAAACCGTTGAACTTTCCGGAAATGCGTCGACTAGTGTCCCAAATGGGTCAGATGAAAATGCCCTGGAATTGTCCTCATGGCAGACCTACGATCCGGCACCTAATGTCCTTAACTGCATTAAAATGATAGCAGGAACTTCCTGTGGTGACTCCAAATTAGAATATACCAATGTATATCAGGATGAGGATAATGAACTCTAAAGTTGTGTGACTTCAATGTATTCAAGAGGATGTTACACGCTAATTGTACGAAATATGTTGAATCCGGAGTGTGCTGTGGAGATGAGGGTACCAGGACACTGAGGATGCCAGTGTAACTCTTTAACATCTGTTTGCCCTTGGTGGATGAATAGCAGCTGCGGTGGTAGACCAGATAATTCACCATCCTTAGGAGCTTCATCTTGATCTACTTCTAAAGAGAGATCCCACTGGGCGATCTGATCGTCAGCACCACCGGAAGCGAAGACTGTACCTTCTTCTGGATGCCATTCTACTGTAGTGACTGGTGCTGTATGTTGTTTAAAAGTGGCTACTGGACTTGGTTCGGATGAACTGAATTGTCGTAGGTCCCAGATACAAAGCATTCCGTCATCCCCGCCAGACACGAGGAATCGCGTTTCCTTACGATTCCAGGAAATGACATTTACATCGGCCGTGTGAGCGTTCGTAGCTGTTAGCATGCATGCTGATTGAGGACTGGCTCTCGTGTCCCAGATTCTTATACTGTAAAATATGCATTCCATGTTGGACGTAAAGTTTAATGTATTTAAGAAATAGACTTAATATGACTAAAATCTTCATTGTAAAATAAAAATGAGAAATACGTACCTCTTGTCTACCGAACAAGAAGCCAGAACGTTCTTCTCATTTGGTGACCACTGTAAATCTTCCACACTATGAGGTGCATGGCTATTGTAAGGTCTCTGGTCAACGAGCCAGGAAGCACTCGATGCACTATCGGTATTCCGCCATATGTGAATATTTCCTTTACAATCTCCAGAGGCGAGAGTACCTGGTTCTACAGGACTCCAATCTATAGCATATCCCTCACTGAGATGTCCCTTGAATGTATATAAAGGTTTAACACCTCCATCAGGCTTATCGCATTTTTTACGGTAAGCTATGAGCAAGTCGCTATTGTCCACAGCTTTCAGTTGCTCATTTAAATTCCATAGATTCACACGGCCAAGTTCACTCCAACTTGCTGCCAGGGTTGTGTTTCCGATCTGTGTACACCTGCCAAAATACATTGCATGTGCAATTACACTGGAGATTCAATGATTCGTTGATGCTTGCCCAGGAAGTATTCTCACCTAACTCTATTAACGCATCCTTGATGCTTTATTGAAGCAACAGCCATGACTGGTGCACGTTCACCTTCATTTTCATCTTCAGAATCACTCAATTCATCCTCTGAATCCTCGTCACCTTTGCCAGTGCCATGGAGGTTTGACATTTTTATTACGAGAAGATTATTAACATGAGCCTTAGCAGCTTGTGTCCCAGCCAACAGATACATGCTAAGAGGATATGTGTCTCGAGAGTTGCCATAATCATCATGAATTATATCAAAGCTCAAGCAAGGTGCTCCTGTCTGTGCCTGATGTAATAATCGATAAGCAGATTTGTCTACGATGAGTTCCTCGCCTTGCTTTAGCGGTTGTCCAGGTAGATAAACTTTTCCCTCCGCATCCTTATTTGAGCCAGCATCCTCACCATCATCCTCTTCCATAGATTCTTGATCCTCATCTTCACTCTCTTCACTCATGTCCTCATCCAAGATATCATCCATAGGCTCTTGATCCAATTGTTCTGACATATCTTCGTACAAAAAAAATCCTATTTTGTGCAGGATAGACCAAGTAATAGAAGGTTTATAACCTCAAAAAAAAACAATTTGGTAATCATAAAGTGACTATTACACATCCAATCCTCAAATAATATCCACGCAAATACATATTGTCTGAATATCAACTCTAATGTACAGAAAAATCCTTATTTTTGCAAGAGGACACAAGATTTTTCAAAGAAAATATGATAAACGAACTAACCTGACTGTTGCTGCACTCCAATATATCCCACGTGTATGAAACTATGTACATACTATAGCTAACCTGACTATACTATATACAGCATCATAAATGCGCCACTATGTATACATATGTATACACATTTAATTAGTACTTTTGTAGGATAAACGGAAAATGCATATAATCGTTACTCTTTGGACATGACGTTTTAGATACTGAGGATATGCATATATTGCGTTGGTGAGGTAAATAAAAAAAGGACAGCTTCATAATAGGAGATTATTCATACCATTCAGGTGACTTGGTATATATATTTTTTCGTGTATCTATACTAGATATCGACGTATCCGCAGCATAAATTCTCCTGCATTTTTTTTTCATACTCTATCGGCTTATAAAAACTTACTGCATTTTAATGAGAAGCTCGCTTCTGATCATACGACCATCGGGGACGAAGAATGGAGTCGGGCAAGCAAGCTGCTCCATTGTGGACCAGTTTATTAGCAATCTATATTAATAATAATAGTAATAGTATAATTAATATAGTTTAATGTATAAAATACAGTGATAGTAATTATTGTAATCCCTGCAAGGGATAAGGTTTAGGAGCTGAATAAGGAGGAGGATATTAGGATGGAGAGGAAAAGGATATGGAAGAGTATAAATGAATAGACATGACAAGTCTGACCTGGGTGGGTATACTCACATTAACAGACTTTTTACTCGGTATTAGCTATGCTTATTAATATGGGGATTGGTACCAGAGTTATTCGTCAGTTGTATGGGGGCGGCTGTAGCGTGCGTATGATGTGTCGGAGATGCGTTGGGGTTGTTGCGATAGGGATTGGTATTATAGAGACTGTGCAGGTAAGAGCGCTGGACAGGCTTGTGCTGAGCGAGCTGAAGTAGTGCCTCGGGTATCGAGAACCACTTCCGCTTCCGACCAATAGCGCGTGAGTCTTCCCATTCTGGCAGCTCCTCTGTTACCCGCATTACCCAGACTTGTGTTCTATGCTTGTGTTCCACATTCTGCAAAGACAAACATACTATTACGTCAGAACTGTATAGACAATAAGACAACAGCTGTTAGTCAATTAGTGTCCCAAATGCTGACCTCAAATATGCCAAGACACCGACCCAGCTGCCCCAACACTCCAGCCTCTTCCCTAACTTCCCGCAATGCAGTGACTGCAGGTTCCTCTTCAGGTTCAACACCACCCCCTGGTACAATCCAGTTATCTGGTCTTCGGCTGGATGTTACCAAGAGAACCTGTTGTGCAACATGGAAGGCAAAAAATCATCAGTAACCTAACTGGCCATAACAGCACCAAATCTGAACAAATAACATGAATGAATACAAGACTGAATAAATTGCATAGTTCTAACGATAAATATGGTAATACGGTGCCGGCACAAACGTAGAAAAAGGAGTGCCCTTTATTGGCCTACCTCATCCTCGAGGTCGTTCTTGACGCAGATACACGCGGCCCTGCGTCTATATCCCTCCGAATCGTAAATACGGATCGAATTTGGCTTCTCCTTCACCATGTTTCACCCGTGAGGATCAGCAAATATCATCCCGTAGACAGATATTCGTCAGACGGCCGTATCGGCCATCCCGTGTTCCCGCATTGCTTTTAGGATATTTGGAGCCAACATATTATCAACGTGAAATTCACTCTTTGGGTTGTCTTCTCGTTCCCATAATCGTCCTCCGCACTTTCGTCAAATATTCTCACCCGAAGCTAAAAAGTCCCCTAGTCCCGTCACAAGGATATCGGCACAAGGCCTCAAGCACTCTATCTCACTCTCTCACTCTCACTGGCCTTTCGTACTCTATCAAACGCCTCGTTATAACCTCAAAGCTTTGAAAGCTACAGACGTTCAGAGTCTCCCTTCTGCTCTGAACCATACACTCATGATCATCTTCCCGCTGGCTCTGAAAACTGTTTCTAATCAGAACGGATGCTCACAAGATTTTCGACAGTACTTTCACGTGACCACATTTAAGATTGTGCCATGTTTTTTCGATCGCGAGCGCTCGACCAATAGCATTACGTAAATATTTCTAGACGAGCTTTTCATTGGTTAATCGATCATATTTGAATGGACGTTTGATACATATGAAGCTACCTTTAATATGACAACTACGCTAGTCATAAAATGAAAATTTCTAGACTCCACTCTTAATATCCATTTCCCTAGATGCTGCCGGTGGTTCGTTGATCCTCCGCCGTGACCTTGGTGAATGGCAGGGATATATCGTAATATCCCACACTCCACTACAAAGATTGATGACGTAAATACCTACGCGCTACTCAGTCAACAATGATAAATAATCGACAAAATTAATAGATTACCAAGCAGCTAATCGATTTTATCCTACGCAATGAAGTAATGAATGGGAGAGGGAAGAAAAAGTAAAAGAAAAAAGGCAAGAGGGCAAACGGAGCAAGAGATAAAGATTGCATTGTGCGCATTGATTAGAACGCGTAGAAGGTTAAATCAGAACCTTTATTTGTTACTACAGCGTCAACAGCATTACGACAAGTCCTCTCTCCTCGAAACTCTTATACATTCTGGCTCCCCCTTTTATGAAAGTATCAAAAATATCCTTTCTAGCACTCATCCCCCAACAGACAACAAAAACGATACATCTCGGTCTCGGTAGTAAAATCATTAAACATAGAACATTTTTTTTATCTAAGCTAGAGGTTTCTCTCATCTCAGCTATCACGCACTCGCTTTATCATTTGTATATGCACACACGCACACTCGCACTCTGGCGTTCCTTATACTTCCTGTACAACCCGCTCGATTATGTACGTGCAGGTGTGCACTCGACTGAACGTCACTTCATTATTCTCATTCAAGAAAAAAAATAATAGTATTCAAGTAATAATAGTAACAATAATTACCGCCTCTCGCTTAATGCTAAATCGACTTCAAGATGTAAAACTAAGTAAAATTTATAAATATGGTACAATCGATAGTAAGCGATAGAGCAGTAATAGATTAATTAATTATAGATACGTATAGGTAATAGCATTGATCGTTGAATCTTATGGCGATTATTAAAAGTCCTTTGCTTAACATTACAATCAAGGATTGAATTAGGTATCTGTCCTTACGTTCGATTTGATCGAGTCTCGCTCCTCAGAACGATCACCACATATGCACGAACCACCATCGCAGACTAGCAGCCACCTTGACTAGTTTTTTCATCTTCCTTTTATTTTACTTCCGTCTTTCCCACCATTATCAAGCAAGTCTTCGACGTCGGTATCCCGTAGATCAGCGACACGATCCACTGTGATTTTTACCCGCGATTTTGATGAGCGAGAATCAATCGCCAGGATGTTCAGGGCAGCTGCGATTCACTTGAAACCACTTATCAATGCAACTGGGAAAGATTTTTTTAGAGTGAGTTTCAAATAGTGAGAACAAGATTAATGAGAATTGAGTGACTGAATATACATACTTTTTGTGATATATGCAGAGGCAAGGCAAGCGGGCTATTACATCCCCAGGTTGTAACTCTTCCAGACAAATGACACACTCTCCTTTTTCATCTGCTAGTACATCCTCTACACAGATAAGACAATCTTTTTAATAGATCTAATGATGTTGCTTGATATTAAAGATGAGAAAAAACTGACCATTATAACTCAGACGAGGCTTGGTCAGGCACATGACCAAGTGGCATTCTATGTCATCTGGTAAGATAAACTTGGAGCACACAGGGCACTTTAGACCTTGAAGAGAAAGAAGACAGCATAAGAAGCACGAGATTTAACACTGTTGCATACGCGTTCCGGGTCTACACTGTGCCTACCGTAAAATACTCTTCTAACGCGATGAGCGGGTACAACTTCAGTCTCGGACTCGTTCAGGCACGAGCTCACTATAACTCCCATAGTAAACCCGACCTAACCTAATCCGATCCATCCCACCGCGAAGATGTTGAATGCCGTGGCGACGACGTTTATTCTCGCGACCGCGGAAGGCTGAGAATCTTCCTTGACTACTTAAAATTTACAGGCTTTTTTCCGTGGCCGTGATCGATTGCACGCGGTTACCAGGCCAACCACCCCGGCAACACGCGTCAAAACAAACGCCCCCTATTTTCTATCTTACCCGTGATTACAGTAGGGATACTTCTACATATCTAACCTCACCGACGGAACACGAAAAACCTAAGTGGAATATCTGATGCAAACTGTGCAGTGCATATCTGATGCAGTGTAATTTGCAAACCCAATGCAATAACAACGAACAGCTAATCATTAGAGTATATAAAAGATAAATATTACATGTGTATATACACATATAAACTACCATCCTGAAGTAGTGCAAAAATTGATGCCAACCCTGAGGTAGGATTTTCTTCCTAGGAACGGAATAGATTGACCTGATGTCCCATAGGCATTAAAATGAAGAACAAATGGATGTGAAATTCAAATAGTGCTTATTAGAAGTCATTTCATTACGAACAGTCCATGGAGAAAGATTCTATGACAGTAAAACAAGCGTTCTAGAAAATTCACCATTTAGATCCATAATAAAATATATTTTACCGATGATATGCTTACCATTAAGAGACCAGATATGAGAGGGCAAGCTATGAGCAGCATAAACGCGACCACCATCCTCATCATTGTCATCTGAATCAAGTTGTGGTAGTCCCAGAGCCTGTCCAACACTGACCCCTACGGAAGCAGCAAGGGCACTCTGTTCACCAGAGGACAAATCTGGTACTGAACTAAGGGACCGTGCTCTTTGTCTGCTATCTCCAGGCACTCTAGAATTCTGTGACTGGTTTCCCTGTTGATGCTGATGTTGCAAAATACCAACTCCCCCAGGAAGTGAACGCAAAATCGAGAAACCCTGCATGGTAGCATCATTGGGGCCTCCTGAGGATTGTCCGTTGTTTGCAGCACTCTGCGCCACCGTGCTAGCTTTTCCTCCCATTCCGATGTTTCTATAACTTCCAGCCGGTTTTCGATCGAAACTTTGATCTTCTCGATCAATCACCGTTCAGCTTATCCCGTGTCTTCTGGCGATGTACTCGGCGCTGGCACCAGCACCTCTCTAGAGTAGACTTTTTACTTCTTCAAGTTAGCTGGATTCGTACCAAATGAGCTCGAATAATACACACGTTGGTTCTAAAACACTTTAGGATTTAGCTTAGGCCGGAATTTCGCAAAGGTTCGCCACGACAAGCAAGTCATTTCGTCCGAGAGCATAGCAGCGGCTCATCGCGCAAAACATCCCCCGACATCTTGCGATAAACTTCCATAGACTATTTACAGGAGTTATACGAGACTGGACACTCCCTAATATTTCAACTATTTAGTGAAAATATCAGCGCCTCTATTTTCCATAGGCTGAAACCTTATTTTTCCGCAGTTTAATTTAGAGTATTTTTTTTGCATCCAAATTTTGGATTGTGATTGGTTACTGTCTATCGTCTGGCACCGTTGTGTAATGCGATACAGACATTATAATTGTGAATCAGCCTGTATTCTTATTCTCTTTGTAGTATTTTCCCGCCATTGGAGTAATAAATATCGTGTTATTTTCTATTAGCTGGACTTTGGCAGATTTTGGATTTTGATTATGGCACGTAAGTGGACTAAAGTAAATTATGGTAATGGAGTTTAGTTCATTAGGTATGTTCTATATTTTGTCAACGTTAATTTTGATAAATATATTTTAGCTGCACGATTTGAAGAATGGACCCCAGAACATTTTCTGACAAATCAGACGTCTTGTCAATTGATTTTGGAAGATACAGAAGCCCTACGAGAAATTCCTTTGGTGAATTCTGCTCCTTTACATAGTTTTAAGGATGGAGAGCTTGTTCGCTTTCGAGGCATGATTCAGGATATGTATAATCCTGAGTATTATTTTGAGAATTATGAGGTCAGAAATTCTCAAACTGGGGAATGTCATATTCGATGTGGAACTTATAGAGATACAGCATGCTGTTTGGTAATGAAATAATATTTACTTGCACATAAAAATATTATGGTCCTTATGGAAACGTCACAGATATGCCCCCGCCATTATTTTTTAGGCGTTCAGGGTATTTTAAAGGACCTATAATAAAATAACTGGCAATACTAGGTGTGAGAGTCTTTAAGAACTGTTCTACTCATGTATAATGTTGCCAACAAGTATTATTATTAATTATAATGTGAAAAATATTGCAGTATTCTAAGAATAGTCTGTGATATAACTATTTTAATTTTCTACTAGCCTCATGAAGAGATTGTCATTGATTCAAAGAAGAATAGAAGCTCAGAACGTCAGACCTGTGTTGTCATCTCTATTCCTGGATTAAATGATTGGGCAAAAGAAAAGTGTACTAAAACCAATTTAAATTTATCAGAGATGTCCCATACATCTTTTAAAAGAACTCTTGAGCAATCTGCTGAAGAAATGGATTGTTCAGAACCAATTAGAAAAAAAGAGAAAATGATGGTCACCAATGAAAATGAAAACACCAATACCCAAGAGAGAAATAATATGAATACATTGTCAAAAGAACATATAATGAATTTCCCAATTCCAATTGATGATGGTAAAGCATGCATCGTAAAGGTTATTAAAGTAATCTAATATTATTGAAACATAATATCTGCTGTATTTTTCATACTCTAATATAACATTTTTAGATTTATGAAGATGCCACATCTTACAAACTAAATCAAATTTTGGAAATTGTTGGCTTTATATCACTTGATCCTGCCTTAAGCCTTATTCATGACTCTGAAGATGCAATGGATGATTCCGAACTACAGATTCATAATCCACCTACTTCCCTGGTACCTCGCTTACATGCTGTAAAAATCACATCTCTCACAAGACATCATGTTGATTCCTGTCCACAAATCGTATCGCGGGCCGATCAAATTAGAGGAGAATTACATATGATACTTAGCCAAATATTATTTGGTGACACATTGGCTGCAGATTATCTTATTTGCCATTTAATATCCTCCATGTACGTTCTCTTTCGATACATCAAGACATATTATAGTGCAACCAGTAATGAATCTCCATCATACAATTTCCAGCTACTTGAGAAAAGATGCGCTGTGCTTGGGTTCGTTTCCTATAAACATTACAAATTTTCCTTTTGGAAAATTTAAGACATTCCCAAAGGATTTATACGAAATTTTGTCTCTTCTTGTACCCAAGAGTCACTATTTGGAATGTAGTCTTGAAGCATTGAATGACATGTGTCTCATCCCAAAGTAAGTTTTAAATATCAATATATATCAGAACAAAAGAATCCCGTTGTCCTCTTCTTTATCATTTTATTTGATTTTCTTTCTCAGGAAGGACTATGACTGTAACAGATTAACCAGCGGCATATTACAATTGAGTAACAACACGCATCTGGTAATAGACGAAACAAAATTAGCAAGCGGTCGCGTATCCGCTAACGGCCGTAAGAATTATGAGGCCATTGGTGATTTGGTGAAGTTTCAAAAGGTTTCCTACGATTTTACATACTATCCAATGGAATTTGAAACAGACATCCCGGTGTTAATCTTGTCCGAAGTGAAGTCCTTCATACCTGTGAGTTGTTCTTGTCACGTAAAGATATTTCTTCTAATACAGACATCGGTAAGCATCCTAATCAATAGGATTTTAGTGTGTCATTCAAGTCATCGTGAAACCCGATGAGGACACAGAAAATCTTTATCCACAAGTCGTAGAAGCAGCCAAACAGTACTTAAAGGATGACAAGCGATTGAATGATATTCGTCAATATTTAGAAAGCATGAGGCACTCAGATTTTCAATTTAACGATGAAATAGTTGACGTAAGTCATAAATAAGTTGCTATTTAATAATTTCAAACGTGTTTTTAATCTAATTCTAATTACAGACAATCCAAGAGGATTTTGTGAAGATGCGACAATCGGATCAAAGTATAAACGCTGACAATTTGCACTCTCTTATGGTTTTAGCTAGGCTAATGTCTTTATCACATGGAACGAATACGTTAACTAAAGATTATTGGAAACAGTCCATGGATATGGAGTCAAAAAGATTAGAGAGGCTTCGGCGTTGAGAAAAGTGAATTCTTAAGAATTACGTTATACATAATCGTATTATTACGTTTTGATAATAAAATCATATAAAATATATCCTCATTTATAGTTATGTCCATGCAAGAGATATAATCGAAATGCCAAACCTTTTTCACGTAAAGTACATTCTAATAATGCAAATAAATAGTGTAATATCTTGGAATGATAAATGCTTTATTTACATGATTAAATACAAAAGACTATGAACCGTCCAACGATAAACTTCACTGTTGTTGAACTCCAAGAAAGGCCGACCTTCCATCAAGTACATAATAGCCGTCGCTAAAGTCAGCAATTAATTTACCTTACATCAATGTAATAAATTTGTAACTAAATTTCATTTCTTGTAAGAAATGAAACTAGCATACAATTAATGAGGCACACATGTTCATCGTAGATGTTTCAAGGACGAAACATATATGAGAAAAAAAATAATTACCTGGAACTCTAATACTGAACGATCCAAAATGGCCGACCAAATAATAACGTTATGTGTATCTCTTGAGCATTACTTAAAATCTCAAGTTCAGATCTACATATATGTATATAATACATGTGTTATGCCACTCGGGCAATGGACGGAATACATTGAGTTATTCGCTAGAATATAATCTAATAACGAGTATAACTTCCAAGTTAAATAACGCAATAAATAACAGAGTGAGCGTCATTAAAAGTGACAGTAGTAAAGTATATTAGCTTTATGCTTTACTATGTCCAGTTTCATCCAGGTACGCGACATCAAGGACCCTTTGAACTGCGATCTTGTCCTTAGCACTATTATACCTCTCTGCACGTTCTTTATGAAGAAGCTCCAGTCCTCTCCTGGCAGCTTGTGCATACCTTTTCGAAAGGGCAACTTCGCCCTTAGCACCAGGTATGTGTCCAGTGTAGCCTACAATCGGTGGCTTCTCTGGTGACACGTGGTTTTCTGTGGAAATATATGTAATTAAATTAACATAATGTTACTAGGTCGAGAACTAAAAAGGAACAGCTAGAGGCAATGAGATTTATCCAAGGTGAAAAATCTGCCTCCTTACTCATTGGTAGAATGACAGTCTGTCTCACCAAAGAATATTCTATCTCTGTCATGACCGTGATCAATCTCCACATCAACGTTGTCCGCTCTGGCTCTAGCTAACAGATTCCTGGGATCAGTTCTTTCAACATGTGCTCTCAAGGCGTCCCTCTTAGCCCTTAGCTTATTCTGTGTGTCTCGCCATTCCTTGCTACCCTCTTCGACAGCTTTCTTGAAAGGTAATCCGTACCTATTGTTGAAACCCGGAATGTATCCTGGGGAACATGAGAGTACAACGTGGAGGAAGATAAGAAAGAGGAATTCTAGTTCCAATATCTCTTCCTGTTTATGTCTTACCAGTATAGCCTAGGATATAAGGTGGTGCTTTGTGCAGGTAGGCGTCATTTTTCCAGTCTCTCCTGATATCCTTTTCTCGGACAATGGGTATCAGGACCTCCTTCCCAGATGTTGGTCTATATGGGCCATTCTTCAAAATTTCTTTCTCGAGGAGTTCCTGTAATGGTATCTATTGGTTTTGTTCATATACGACGCAAAATGGATGGTAAAAGCCAATCGAGGAATTTATTAGATGAATATATAATTTGCATAAATATTTTGCTTACTCACCTTCATTATCTCTTCTGTACAGGCTCCGAATCTCTTGCCAACCCGAAACTTGAGAGTGGGACAATGGCCGGTGTATCTGAAAATAAAATAGTTCATCTTTGTCATAACAATCCATCAATTATTCATTGCGTCCTCTGTTGCTCCATTTATATGCATATGCGACTGTTATTTGGACGCTACAATTAACATCGGTTTAAACTGAGTTGACTGTTTCTTGTCGCTGGATTACATCACCATGCGAATACACCTTGAGGATTAATTATCGATCGATTTGCACCTCTCGTTTTATGAGGTGTTAATTCTTATTCATGCAAAGAGATGCCAGAGACGCCTTAGATCAATATTTTTTTTTACAAAAAACAAAGTACGAATCATCTCCACAGGTAGACATAAGTATATTCATAATCTTAGCGATAATGTTTGGTGTCATTGACCTATGGACTCAGTGGAGTCCGTGACGGTCATGCCACAGTGATTCGCATCGTAGTCCCTCCTCCCCTCAACCCCTTGAACCCGCAAGATAAAAGATAACCATTCAATGAATTGGTTATCGAACCAGACATCGACCAATAGCAGTAGGTCATCCAGCTATAGCGGTTAGTGGGATTTTTCTCAAGATATAAAAACCCCATTTAGATTTCTATCTCCATGGAAGACGTTTGCATGTAGTTTCTAAGCGATAATAATGATTCCGTGGTGAACATGGGGTGTGACCTGGTTGGTAGTTGGGGTTGGTACCAACCTGGTACCAAGGAAGAAACTTCGGCCTTGAAAAATCAATATATTGTCTAGTCAGACTTTCTTATCTCAGGATGGTAAGAATTGTTCCAAAAATGGTTAAGATCTTGATCCTTGATCTCATTCGATACTACATATTGATTGGTTGATCGTTGGATCACTTGATTGGTTGTCCCACTTCAGTCAGATCGACGAAGGGAGAGCCGGGTGCGATGAAGCGATGAAGCGTACGCTCAAGAACTAGTTCACTTACCGACTTATTCGCTACTCGCTTTAGCTAGTAACTCAAACTATGCTGCACATGCAACAGTACGCCAGACTAGTTACAGAAATCAATTTTGTAGTTTGAAACTTGTTGCCCAATACCGATTGGTTCACCAATATCCTGAACTCTGTGGTCTACGACGCAGACGGAGTACGAGTACACACTGCATCTCGTATTACGAAACTGGCGAATTTATTCTCATCCTCCAACAGCGAGAATCGTTCTCTCTCTTTCTCTCTGCTTACTTCATCGCTATTTTCATGTTTGCATTTACCGTGTCCCTTTAGTAAAATGTCCTCCAGCGGTCCTGTTGACATTTGCGATTTTTCCCCCAGCTCTACCCATTCGTTACGTATGTTGAATTCATCTCTGTTTGTAAGCATCCCATTTTTTCATGTCTTTTGAGTTGTAACGAGGATCCTTGTTTTAATATTTTTCATGAGGAACAATAATTTGTGTGATGTACATACTTCTCGTGGGATTAGGCTGTATTATAGAAGTCCCTCCATTACGCTCACTGGAGCACCTCAGATATGGACCACCGATAATATTTGAACGAGATATCGCAAAGGGTAATCACAAGCATTCTCAGCTTTGTTAAATTACCATGGCTATCCAAATCCAAACTATATCATCGTATAATTTCTGACGATTCCATGTGACAGATGGCTAGCTAAGATTTCAAAGGACTCATATATCATAGATTAATATCACAATTAATAATTATACTATTAAAGTCAATAATTAATCAAACTAATCTAATCTGTACATTAATACAATATGTTCTTACCCAGGCAGATGAGCTCCATATCCCTGCCTAAAGAAACGTCTCCTCTGCTCCTGAGTGATAGGCTCGAAGACCATAGTTCACCACATTAGATCAACACCCTTGTACCTGATGAATACACCTGGTACCTCGCGACCGCTTCCTCTGGAGAATCCTCTCATCGATTGACACCCGCGTTCTCTCGAGCAAACCGCAATGCGACCGACTATGTTTAAACTTACTGGAACCCAATGAACCAAGTGCACAATCCTGATGGTGCTCCTCTGGGTATGGGACCACCACTAGAATTAAACGGGAACGCTTCTCCAAGTGTAGTTACGCGTGGTTAGCGCGCCAGTCAAACAAAACTGTAGCTATAGGTTGTTGTAGTCAGAGGGAAAATATATAATGGAGCCGACGTTCTACTAACGTAGCAGTACAACGCTGAAGCCCTCCTACTTCGTGTACTCCTATAGCCACCCACTACCGCCACCATTCTTCCGTTGTACGCCGCACCTTTCTTTAAGGGGCCCGCACACCGGTACTCGACACCTAACGTCATTTATCGAGGCTCATCGAACTAGGATTATTTTAAGGTTAACGTATCTTTGGTAATACACTTTTCATAGAGTGTAGCGATTGGTATGGATTCGAGACTTCTCGAAGATGTCTCAGTCCCTTTTGAACTTCCTGTTCTCGGGTATCATCATCTTTTAAGTTGTCGGTTTTTATTTATATCAGACCTTGACATTTCTTCGCGTACTCTATGATTTTCACTGTGACGGGTCATCATTGTAATCCGAGATAAGTATTCAACGCAAACCTCTTGGGCGACTACTGAAATCGTTGACTTAAAAAAAAAATCAATATATGAACTCGGCTGCGGCATATACTTTCATTGTAACGAGTATTGTATATTTCGATAATTGGACAGTCGATTCGAGCTCTTTCTCGTTTAGTCGTCTCGTTATTTTCATTTGGTTACCTCTCCAAAGGACCGATTTATTCAGCGCACGCCTCCTGAATCTAATCGACAGTTTCATTAAGGCAATTTGATCCCGGTGACTGAGGACGTCGGGTCTCTTATGTATATTATGTATAAAAGGAAGAACTGCAGAATTTCCGTCAGATGGCAATAAGTATGTTTTATATTTTTCTTTAATATAATGTCATACACTGTGCAAAAATTTAATATCCTGTCAAGAGAATGAATCCTGTTTGTTTTATGAAATCGAAAAGAAAAATATGGGATAATTTTAAAGTTCTAAAATTATATAAGAAGTAAACTGCATTATCCGTAGTCGATATTCAGCAGTCCATTGGGCAAATGCATTCTACTTTAATAGCTAATAGCAATACTGTACTGCCATCTATGCAGCATATACAATATAGATACGTGTTGCTTTTTCAATATAAAAGCACTGATAACGGACAACTCATTGTTGGTAGAGAATCGTGTATTTTGAAGAGCCAATTTATCTCTTTCTCTTTAATAGGTTTATATTCTATTTATAACTGAATTAATATTTGCTTTTAATTCAATTTTGTGCTATAGTATATACGACTAATATCCTTATGAAAGTAACTGTGTATATATGTATACAGTATAAAAGCAATTGTGCAAATTTTATCAAGACTGTTTATTTGATTCCCTTGAATTTCTCTCTGATGCATTTATATTCTATTATATCTACATTAAATGAAGCAGACCTCAATACAATTGAGTATAAAAATTGCTGTATTATTCATGTGATACAGAATTTCAAATTTTGACGAGCCGCTCCTCGTTCTCTTTCATATTCCCAAGTGAATGTCGAAATTGGAATGACACTAAGAAAATCCTATAGGATTTCATGCGAGGGTTTTGCCAATTGTGTTGGGGATTTACTTGCAGCGGCGAAGGATTCAAATTTTTACTTCATTTATATTCAACGGGTTTCGCCGTCTGATTGAATTGTTGTTTCGCATGAAAATTTTGAGCAGCTCGACGACGATAAAAGATTCGTTTTAGTGGTATTTTCTATTTGAATTGAGACGATCAAACCGACACCCTCTTCGTTCTAATCCTATAAATACAGTGTCTTGCTGCATACTGCTTCACTGTATATTGGAATCCTATGCAGTTTATGCGATACGAGAGGCTTCGCGATGGCTCGTTCTTTGCCTATAAACAAATATAAAATATTGTAAGGCCGTATGGGTCTGTATAATAGTTTTATGATAAATTAAAGAGTAAAAAAAGAGATACTGGAATAATTTGTAGTTTGAGAAAAGAGAGAGATAGAGACTACATGACTGGATACTGTTATCATGAGACACTTGAAAACTGCATCGCACGCCGATATGAGGCGAAGCAGATACTACGTAACAATAGCGAGCCCATTCAACTGTATCTTGTTTGAAATTAATAATATCGGCATTCGGACTCCCAGTGTATCATAAAATACATATAAATTTGCAAACGACAGAGAAGCAAGGGTAATACGAGATTTTTTTATCAGACTCTTTTTTACCATGGAGGCGGCGCCGTACGAATCCTACAGATAAGCAGGACAATTTAGCTTAATTGAAATCAGTGCAGCATTCTTATGGAAATAGAGACAGCGCGGGAATTTTAAATAAATCCCACAGACCATACACAAATATCATATAAAGAGGTCCAACGTCCCTCTTTCACCCATCATCTGCAGTGCTACCAAATTTTGAAAATGAAATTAATTCAGCAGGGTATTTGAATGAAATCCTGGAAATCGATATACGTATACTTCGACGGGATGTGTATATAATCCAGAGTTGGATTCAGTAGAATGTAACATGACGAGATAAGTTGGGAACTCCCATACGGTTCAATTGTAATATAGATTGAAGTGAATTATACCCCGTGGCTTAATTATTTGTACCCTCTCCTATATATTATCTCTATGTCTATCTGACCAACTCTCACTAATATAAAGTACATCCAAGAGAAGCAATGATGGGAGTATGAACTGCTGAGGGACAATAACCACTCTGAAGTTTCGTATTGAAAGACACAATTGTATAAACGTGTATCTTCCTCGCATCCTATTTCTTCAGTTACGAAGATCAACGAAATGCTTTTCTAAGGCAATTCAGAAAGACAGAACGAGTACCTCCTCTTGAGTAGATTATCTTTATGTTCTTCAGTCTCTTGTCGTACCTTTATAGTGCCACGTGTATTAAATTGTAATGATATTGTATACTAGGTTATTCAGCCCAAACGCACCCCCTGAACATTGTTTTACCATGAGACTCAAATGGGCGCGCTAACTTTGGCTAGTGCGTTTCTACTGAATAACTCTGTATATAGGTATATATGTGCAGCTTAAATACAGGTATTCTCCAGTGATAAGAATTCTCTCTGGAAATTTTTGATGGAGAATCATTTGTCAAATATTTCCTCCTGACGTGGTTTTTGCACGTGACGTTCCAACTAATGTGACCTTTGACTTCACGTAGGAGACTAGAATTGTATGATCTTTAACTGTGACATTAACCAAATGCCAGGACTTCCTCTCATCCATTCTGACACATAAATTGCTAGTCCCTGCTTTGCTTCTTTTGTCAGCTTAACGTATTGCCTTCTACGTCTGCCCATTTGACGCGGACTCCCTTCGACGGCATCTTCCTGAATGTTCCCCCCGTTTCTTGTTGTTTCACCACTACGTCACTTCTCTTAACACGTCGATGTCTCTTACTTTTCCGTCTGACAAGTGACACTTCTTTGTGAAAAAGCTCATTTCATCCTTTCGTCCTCTAATGATCTGAAGTGTCTGACGTAGTTCAAACGTGACAGTCAAACATCCGGAAGGATTTGGATTTACGTGAAAACCTGATAAGAAAGAAAGTTCTTAAGGACCTTGGAGTTCAACACATTTTTTAGACTCACCAGCAGGCATTGGGTGTACGACGGGAGAGTATGAAATCAAAGTAGCAGATGCGAAAAACGAATAGAGAGATCATATTGTGGGAGATGGGAAAAAAAAGTTCCTCGTGAAAGTTGCCAAGTCGAACGAGGGAACATGTCTGTCGCACGGGTTCATAATAAAGAAGAACTTTATCTGGGGGGGGGGGGGGGGGGATCAAAAAGGCGAATTCTAAAGACGACGTGATTTATATTAGTAGACGGCGGAAAATGTATCGCTGTGATTATCAGTCGATCAGAATTTAGACGACTGCACGTTGCAGTGGCAGTGACGCCCGTTCTGCTGAGATTCGGGAAATAAATTATTCAGACTGTTAATAGCGATGCTAAGTCTTGGCAGAATTGTTGTAGTTGCTGGTAGAATTTTTAATGCGAATTTTCACTTTTTGCACTGGTTATCGCAAATATACAGTTTTCAGCATATTCATAGCAAATATTCTTTTTTAAGTATAAAACTGATGATACGTGTAATAAACGGTGGAACGCGAGGGAGGCTCTTATCGACACATCTTATCTTACTGACTCGAATGGATACAAGCAACACATTCGAACGAATTCATCGATCGTCACTTTGCTATAAGATATTCAAGGAGCGACGTAAACTCATATAAAAGTCAATTTGGCCTTGTTCGTCGCGTTAAGGCTCGCCTCATCTGCATGCTTTTGATCCCAGTGATCATCCGGCTTCGCTTTTGTCTTTCTCAGGAATTTACTTAAGTCCATCCGTCCTTTTAGGAATGTTTGAGCGAACCTCCATAATCCCATTAGAGGTACGTAAACGAGCTTATACGTTGACCCAGTAAATCCAATCGGAGAATATGGCTTTTGGTATTTTAGATTAGACGAAGGATTTACTGCGAGTTCTCGAAATTGCTGGGTCACTTGTTGCTGCAATGCTTATCTACGTACGAATTAAATCGAGGAAAAATGGGGTCAGTGAATTTTATGAAATCTTTTGAGAAAGTTCTCAATTTTATTATCGCCTTGATCCACGTTAATTGGCAGAGACAATAAATCGGTACGGTGCAGTATATTAATTCGATTGGTACAGGCTCTTTAAAAACTCAACACGTGCCGATTGACAGTTTATATTAACCCTTAAAGTTGATATTATTTGGCTTGCAGTTTAAAATCCCTATTAAATTCTTCTGCCTTTCGGAACCCTTTGAAATTTCTCTTCACTTCCTGTTCGAGTGTCAGTTTATGCCCTAGAGCGACAGTTAAGGACATTGAGTCTCAATGCTGAATTCATTTGCATGAAGATGCATCTCTTGACGTGCCCAGTCGATGCGCTTAACTCAGAATTTGCATGAAGATTTGCATTATGACTATTCAAGTCTGCCAGAAGTAGCTGTACGTGGAATGCGCCACCAGGAATATCTTTTATCGGTCCGAGAAGAGTCGTAAAGAGCGTGTAGTTGAGTATATACGATATACATATATAGGAAGCGTAGCGATAGGGAGAGCATTGGCACGTAAAAAAAATGATTTTCCCTCAGGATGATGGATTCGTTTTGCGATGCAAATGTTGAAATCACGAAACGACACGGGGTTGTCGCTAAAGGATTTCAATCTCCAATTTAAAAGCATGGTATATCGAAAAAATATTAAATTTTTTTGAAAAAAGTTTAACCACTGTATATGACCACCATAATTTTATACATAAAACTTTTCTTCTGACGATACGGCACTAAGCCTACTTTCCCTTTTCCTCTGCTCTTATCTGTCTCTCCTCTTATCTCTTCTTTATTCAATGCCCGTCAAATCGATACCAATCGATACCAATCGATACTCTTAGATTCTTGGCAACCTCTGTTTTCCTTAAGTGGCTTTATCTTGCTTTAATGTTTGTTCTCGTCCCTTCTCAGTGCTTATTGACTATTTTCCTTTTACAATTTTCGTACCGTCATTTATGTATTTACGTTTCTCAACAGTTTTTTGTCTTTGATGACAAAATTATTAAAAACAATTGTATAAAGACCTGCGATTCGTGTCACGAGGGCCTATTGACATTACTCCACGGGCGAATGGGGCAGGGAGGGACGTTGGTTAAAGGGAGAAAGAATAAGAAGAAATGAGAAAATAATATCTCCAACAAATCTTGGACGATTCAACTTCATTCGTTCTGGTGACTATCCGATATTTTTTTAATTTTTTAATTTCCCTTTAAACCGACCGAGAAATAGCCTTTCTATTTTACTCTGTCTCCAAGGAGAGAACGCGGTGAATTCAATTTTATCTGATTCTGTGGTCCAAATTATACCACGAGAAAAATAAGTCCATTAGCAGTAATTTTTTTCAATAAGATTTCATCGGGAGACTAAAAATGAGTTTCGATTAGAAGAGCGGAAACAGGGAATTTAATCTTACCTCAAGAAAGAGAGAGGAAAAAATGAAAAAGGAGGAAGAGTCATAAGAAAAACCTCGGAACTGTCAAGCATTGAAGAAACGCAATTATATAGCCTATGATTATAAGCCAGTGATTATATACAAGATGTACCGAGATCCTGATTTCCGGTGCGACTTCCAGATAATAAAATGAGGGCGAAGATACCGGTAACGATTACAATGGAAATCCTCATAATAAAAGATATTGAATTACGACAGCAACTGGTGCAAGTACCTATACATATATGACGAGGTTGACGTTTCTCCAAAGTAAAGATACTAAGATGGAACGCGCATCCCATTTCAGGGACATTCATCAGAATGTTTTCCCAGTGTTCTTAGTCAATAATAAAATTCACAGATTCATTGACAGTGCTCCATTTTTGAAAATCTTTTAACGAAGAAATTTAAGTATTTGCAGTTAAGTGTTAAAACTGAAAAATCAGAGTTTAACAATCAATTATTTGCATTAATTATAACATAATGAAGAGAATAAATTATAATAAACGAATCTTCTATACGTAATGTTTATAACCATTAGGGTATAATTTATTTAGAAGGTTCAAAATCTACTCCACCTTTTCCACCCTTAAGTCGACCGAATCTCCCCACTATTTCGTGTACGGCAATTTTAGCAGTTCACCCCTTTAACCAAGCGAAATTGACGATAATCTCCCAGCGATTAAGGTTTCCATGGATATCAGGAAAGCAAGGAACGTACTCAAGGTTGGCTTACGTAATATCAAGAATGAAAGGTTTAATTTAACAGTGAAAAATATAAAGAGAGGTAGATAATTCATGTAAATGAAGAAGAAGAAAAACATTTGAATCTGATAGTAAACCAGTAATTAAAAAATGTCGTTTTCCTATTTACGTTACTGGATGACAGCTGTCAGCAATGAAACAAACGTTTTTAATTGAAAATTTTCTCACTCTACTGCCAACTGATATTTTTTCTCATTTCACTGTTGCTTTAGCCGTGTAACCGTTCCTGCCATTTCGGTAGTATCAGAGTGGACGCTGACAGAATTTACTTGCCATAAGTATATATATTATCTATAAATGGATAGGCCTTATCCTCCTACCGTGAAAATAATGACTATTATCTTGCCAAGGATTTCCGGCGACGGTCCAACAAGAGTTTCCATTGGTACGGAGAACGTAAGAACGGATATTCGGTAAATATATTTCCTAAATTTTACGAGGTTAATTAATTTCGAGCTAGGGAGACGACGTCGTCTCAATAGCCGAAAGTGCTAATTTTAAGTCTACTGGGGATAGATGTGGATGGGCTCACGGATAGCCAGAAATTCATCTCCGGACGAATACATTGAACGAAAGCCGTCGCGGTAGAACGAGATGGAGGATGTCCTGTTTACGATAGAGAAACTCCATGGAAACTGCCGGCTTTGTCGGCTGGTTAAAACGTCGTTAAATGGACGATCAAACTCCGACGACCTCCTCTACCCAGACCATTTACAGGAACGAATCTCCCTAGAAACGTAATAAAGATTTCTACAATACAAGTGTAATTCAGTACGTAATGAAAAGGCAGTCAACGTTATATGTAGATTAGTCGAAATAAGGCCTGTTTACAATGTTAAAAGTATTCAGACGTTCAATTATCTATCTAATAGCATAACGTGAGTATGTAATATAGTAGACAAAATTCTAAGGCATGAAGAAATTAATCAAAATCGCTCCTAGCAACTTTTTTGACCCTCGTTGTCTCTTGGGCTTATACTCAAGATAAAGTAGATGTCTCGTAAGAGGAATCATAGGGGTTTGAGCAGCCACATGTCTTCATATACCACAATCAAAAGCCTGGAGTGTATCATAAGGCTGGCGTTCAAAGAATTCACTGGCTCTCCTCGAGATTCCAAAGTCAAAGTCCGTACGTTGTTTCTCGAACATGAAAAAAAGGAGATCCAGGTTTACTAAGAAATTTCCCTGAAAGATAAGGATAATCAAACAGTTCATCAAGTCCATGTACATCAATTTATTAAATTTCTTCGATAAGGGATACAGGCAAGACTCAAGGGGCAAGCATACGATAATCCGTCTTTCCTTACGTATGAATAAGGTTTTCGAGGTCGCTGAGGTCGAATGGGGCTCAGGAGATCACAGCGACGACGAAAGCCTATAAAATTTTGCGTTACGATCAAATTATAATTATATGACAGATTGAGGCGTGTTTGCAGTATAAAGGACGAGTCAAACGTTGATTAGGTAGATGGGCAAAGCGTGCTTTCGAAAACGGCTTGTTAGCGTGGCCATCTATCGGCAGTTTGCGTAAACCTATTATCGTCTTCTCGTTCTGTCATCGAGCTGACGTCATATTTGGATTATTAAATCAATTTGGCCTAAATGCACGAGGTTGACCCGTTGACTATAAAGAGAGCATATTAATCGCTCCAAACCTAAGTCATCTTCGTATTCACAACATAAGCGACACATGTCTACTCATTAAAACATACATAGATTCAGTCATTGATCCTTACACGTTCGTTCGTTCGCTCATTTATAATATATTGTCTATTATCTGGCTACATAATTCTATTACCTGGCCTCTTCTAGTAATCTCATACCACATCAAGCTCTTTGATATCTTCGCAGAACGGAATTGACTGGCTACCTTTTATTGACCTGTGACCCCAGGTATATATCGATTCTACCTTCCTTAATATTAATAGAAATCTTGAAAACTCCAGAAGCATCACTTTTTAAATATAGAGTATACATTGTCCGTTCTGCGAGTTTCATCTCAATCTCCTTCACAAATTCTGTACAGTATTCGAGACTGCAAAGTAACTCGCTTACATCGAATAGGTGCTGGATCGTCTATTGATCCGAAGCTTAGAGACTTTTTGTCAGAGTAGGTACATCCAGGTATCAGTTCCATATAGTAGAATTACAATGCTCCTTGCTGGATATCATAGCTCATGAATCCTCAGCAGGAGAGAAGGAGGTTAAGCTTGAGATTATTATTTATCAAGCTGCCATTGTAGACGGTGAAACTTTTGGCCGAGGCTGAAGCTCTCCTTCTTACAGGGTATATGATGCGGGATGCTGTGAGTACGGATAGGGACCATTGAACGGAGGAGTACTACACGAGCTTCTTGGCTTTTGAAAAGCTAACGCAGATCTGTTACTCCGTTACATGATGACAGTCAGATCTGGGATGACAACAGCGACAAACAGCAACAAACAGCAACATAAGTAGAAACGAAGACATGTTCTCTCGGTCTTCATTTATTCACTGGACTCCATTGAGAACCGGATGCCTTTTTCTTTCACTCTGCCGCTTCGCTCGATCTGTAAATCAGAGGGAGAATATTCACAACGGTCTCGTGATAGCGACACTTTTATCAGTAACCTGCAGTTACTGAATTAAAGCCTGAAGTTAAGTCTATTAAGCTTTAGCAGCCTATGAAAAATCTCCTGGGGAAGTCACCCTCTGTCTGCCCACCTGTCAGCGTCATTCGTATCGCCTGTTAGCGAGTATACGTTTCTGATAACCAAAAGTTACACAATTCATTTTTATCGATAATTTTATTTATTAGTGTCACTATAGGCAACACGATATAGTCTTGTCTACAGTCGCTGTCAAAAACTGTCAATGGTTATCCATTAAGATGTCATATGCGTTTTTAATTTTCCAACAAAAAAAATTGATTTTTTTTTACATATTTTCAAAGGTATATTTAAACAAAATATTTTAGGGCATACTGAAATTACAAATTCAAATTATTGTTGAAGTTACAGACTTTCCAGGATAATAATGGAACGCACCAACCCGAGAGGTTGAATCATTCCCATCGTTTCTGCCTCGCTAAAAAAAGGCGTTACGGAGCATACGTAATGTCTCAGCATATAATAACATTTTTAAACAATTTTTTTAAAACCTGACTCACGTACCTTAAAATAAAAAAATTCATGCATTTGGACCAATAGATGTTATCTCAAAAATTTGTTGAATATTTATCATTTTTCAGAAAGACAAACGTACGTGACTCCTTAATTCAGAAGTAGGTGCTTGAGGGGTCTAAGAATCAGACCTCAACTCCAAGCTTTTCAGACGAAGGACAAAATCTGGCGGCCATTTACAAGTTAATACTGATTTAGTATATTGATAATCCTCCGGAGCTTTTCCAAGCTTTATCGCTTCAGTAATGCACACACGTATATCTATACAGTATATGAGACTCTCCAGGTGAACAAATCTGCGTATCGCTTGCAGGTAAACTTTTTATAACACTCGCTCTTTAACCATGGATTGATTACTTAACGCCAGGTTCGCATGACAACGTGAGCGGCATTGCCATTAACAGTAGCACATATGTCAGGGTTAATATTTCCATGAAAGTCTGACCGAGACAGGTTCCTTTTGAATACATCGGTTACGAAATTTTCGGATTCAACCCTTTGTCAAATATTTAGCAACTGACAGGTACAGTATAACGTGCAATTTGTCAAGTGAATTAATGACAGATTTATCGTTTGTCTTGTCGCTGTTCGAAAATTTTAAATGAATCCTTTCACCCTCTAGTCCCGAAATTAAACTTGGTAATTTCAAAGGCAACATACCAATTATACGTTTGCCCCTTTGGTCTCCCTCAATAAATCCTATCCAACGAACCATAACGCGCCGTTTCTACCGTGAAACACCCTTTGTGTATTCCTTTTGTCTTTCCCGAGAAATTTAGCGTTAAATTCACTGCCTCGCAGTACAAGACTCGCTCGGCACTCGACACGACCCCCTACTTACTTTCTACTCTCTTGCCATCGCTCGTTTTCGGTTTTTGGTAAAAGGGCCTTCGCACTCTTTATCCGCCAGGCAAAACAGAGACACCGGTATACACTGTAGGCTGAAAGGGGACAGAGAGCTGGGGACAAGTGTGACAGAAGAAGAGAATCAAGCAGAGCGTTCAACGAGTTCAGAGAGAACGCGCAGTCAATTAACAGAATTATTCCTGTTCCAGAAATAGGAGGTCTGCCTGACAAGTCTCACGGGCACCAAACGCCGTGAATTTTTTTACCTCGTTTGCTCGTTAAGCGTCATAATATTTCATTAACGAAGGCTGCTCTCGCACGGGTGAGCACAGTAAGAGAAATAATCCTGAAAGTGCTAATAACACGAGTTTAATGTCTTCGCATTGAAACCTGATGTCTTCAGGTACGCAATGTCTGAGCTGGTTTTTCCTTGTTTGCCCAGGATCATTTTACTCTGCTTGAAGTTGCCGTCTGGCGAATTTACTGTTTGCGTATTGAAGATCTACGTACATTTGTGTCTGGTGTATGTGAACTGGAAATAGACTAACTGTAAGATGTTTTAACCCTTTGATTTATGTACCATCTTGCACTTTCAATTTCATTAGGCAAGCTTCTCTATCGTAACGTTTTCATTCCTTGATATATCCCTATATATGAAGCTCCAAATTATCTGACCGAATTAAACCGATACTCTGCCTTCCATCTTTCCTCTATATAATCTCTCGTAATTATCTTGTTCCCTTAATTTGACTTGAGCAGCCCCTTCCGCAGGAGATAATTATTATAAACCCCGTAATAACTCATTAACGAAGCCCTTTTGTTACTCGATAGGCCTCACTATAATTATTCTATTCTTGTGCCGCATTCATATTCTTCGTATCAAGCAGACTTGGACTTGACGGATGTCAAAACATGACTGATGCTTGAGAATATTCTACGAGATATATAAGCAGTTTTGGATTTCTATTAAAAATACTAGAGCTGGAGCTAAGTGTAACCTCAAAAAACCCTAAACGTGTAGTTGCCAAGTACAGGATTGCTTTGAATTCCTCCAAAAAAGAAAACACTATATCTTACGTTACGCTGTTGCATACAGAAAAAATTGTAATCATATCATAATTTCAAGTAAAGGAGTCACTAGATATCTGTTTCTTATTGTAGGATCTTGCAGTAGCTCAACGATTCATTTGCATTTGCAGAATTTTCCTATGACGTCTTGTTCATATGACGTCTTCATATTACTCTTTTATTACTGCTGCTTATACTCAAGTGTACATGGCTATAGCTCGAGGTAAGTATATTATATTGATATTCGAAATTGTTTAAAAATTATTAATATTTAAAAAATATCGTAGCGATTAGAGTGTACTTTGAGGATCTTATTTTTATCTCGTAATAAAAAGAGAATCAAGGGTGGTGCTGTAACTAGCTATATCGTACGTCCCACGTACTGAAATGTTTGCATGGTGTAAAAAAATGCCGGTAGTTATCCGAGGATGGCAAAAAGAAAAAATTAAGTAAAGTAGAAGTGAAAAGTAGAAAAAGGAAGTGCGATTATATCGACATCGCTGTTAGGAAGCCGCTCACTTTTTACCGTGTTAATTGAGTCAATATTCGCTCGACAAACGGAAAGACGCATCAATCATTCTTGCGAGTGTATTTATTCCGGTGCAAACACATCGTCCAGAATTATGAAGATATGTATATATATTCCCTTGTTATATATTGAGAAAATAGAGATGAGCGATTATGGTCGTTTGTATTGCCGCGCCTTTCTCTTTATGTAACGTCTACGTGATATATGGAAATGAGATGAGAATAATATCCCATTTGTTATTACCGCCCTGGTTAAACAAAGAGAAACTTAAATTACGTTGAGGCAGTTACTTATAGAGCAATTCGTTATAAGGGTATTGTAAATTATTGGAAAAGTTTAAGAAAAAAAAAATTTTCCCGCAAACTTTCCATGTATACATATATTCCCATTCAACAAAGTACTTCCGGCTATCAAATGCTCGCTTGATTACCCATTCAGACCAGTGCGTGATATAAAATTCGTAAGTATCCCGGTGAGAGAATCAATTGAAAATTAGTGGGTACGATCAGCCGTCTGTATTTTCCACCAGTATTACAGGTTTTAGAAAAAGCTTCGGAGGATTATTGATTTGAGAGATGACCAGCTGACGAAGGTCTATTCATTCGGGGATTCCCCGAAGGATTGATTTAGAATTTCTAGACGATTTTTCCACTTTTTTTTCAAAAATAGATTATACTGTATATAAACAAATTGAAAGTATGTTTTGAGAACCGAGCATATAATGGGGCTTTCACAGATGGAAGCTAATAATATTTAATAAAAAACAAAACAGAACCTGAGCTGTCTAACATTGGAATTCTAGCTTATACCCAAAATAATCAAATGCATGACTAACCAAGTCCAATAAAACACCGGAAGTTTAGCATTCGAAAAAAAAATAAATAAAAAATCCAGTATGATCGTTGCTTTATGATCCTCAGAGTATGCCATGGTAAATTAAATATATATAATTTTTAGTCGGATTTGGAAAGTCCGAAATGTACCCATAATATACGTTCGCTTAAAAAATTGTACTCTTTAAACTTTAATCCTAAATAATTCGAAAATCTTACATAATGCTAAAAATAAATGCCGGTGCCGGAAATAGTATAAGTTTTGAAACACCCAGTATACGTAAAGGAGTAAAAATATATAAATAGACGTATAATGATATACGTTGACCACGATGAAACATGCTGCTATCTTTTTTACAACTTTACATATCGACTTCTTTCTTTTCTCCACAGAATCTACTAACCTCTAACCTTTATAGAATGCCCGTTAACCACTTTTTAGGGTTCTGGAACTTTTGGACCTCTCGACAGCTGGCAGACGCGACTTCCGAGCCTTAATGCAAAATCGATAGGCATTTACCGGGTACCCATCAGGTGACACTGGCCGTAGATAAGGGAACAGAGGTAACTACTCTTTTGGTTGATCTATGTTGAATTTACGCAAAGGTTAGGTTAGGTTGGTACTAATTCCGAAGGACGATTGAATTAGAACCTAAACGCACCGTATCTATCTATTCAATGCTTCTGAGTGTCCTCTTATCCGTCATCCGTTATTCGTTTGACGGCCACCATTTGACATAGAATAATATTCCAGATGTCATTGCAAAATTACAATCCAGTTCGACCTCTCCTGACCTCCTTGCTCTAACACCATTCGTTTCCTAGGAGTGTTAGAGCCCGCTTTACGATGGCTCGTAAAATCTTTTCTTTCCAGCAGGAGTCGTGTGATCCAGGGCACAGGGACACCCGGTATTACGTTTGATACATTTGTAGGCTTGTTTATGCTTAGTTGTGTTAGAGAAAATGTCAATATCGATGCCGTCGAACGTGAAAGCAATTCCGACATCTCTCCCATCTTTCCAGGAGATGATTGAAAGTGAGAACTCTTAGTCCGCTAAAAGTGAGAAAAAATAAATATAAACGTTGCTCAATAGCTACAGGACCGATATATCATTCACTCTTGAACACCTTTTAATTCATTTTTTCTTTTCTCTTACTGTAAGTGATCACTCTTTCGCCACTATTGGTTTTCTTTACATTTACTTGATTCGAATGATTTAAAATATATGATTACTTCAGTTATTCCAGCTCTGAAAGATTAATAGCCGCCATTAAGGCACCTTTAACTGTTCCAGAAATACCAAAAATTTCGCGTTGATGTGATATCCTCGTAAATCCGAATTCGTCGTTGGTAAATACGTTTTCACAGTTCTAACATGAGAATGCAAAATCATGAAAGATCTATCGATATTTATTATGATTATTGTGACTGAAATATTTTTCAAAAATTTTCGCTCCGAGCTTCTCCGGTATTTTTATGTTCAAAAAATATTCTTCCAATATTCATATACCAAGGGAATACGACTTCTCGGAATTTAGATGCTGGATACATAAACCTTATAGATGCAGCCTATATAAATATCAGTCAGTTCAAGTATTAAAAATGATCTTGACTTTCAAGCTCGCGTCCGGCTTAGCAGTTTCCGTAACTACTAAGGAAAGGTGGCAAAAGGGGAGGGAAATTTTTTTACCCAGACGGAGGGGAAGTTCCCGTACGATTGGGTTTAGTAAAGCCTGTGGAGGGTACTTTAAGGTTAAAGCGCTGCCGGAAGTAAGAAATGGAAATGGAATTTATTTTCCCGAGAGGAATCAGAAATATGGATATTACCCAGGGTGAGTTTATCGAGTAAGCAGAGAGAGGAATGCTCGTGCAAATGGTGAATATTGAACGTTTATTACCACAACTTAGCAAGCAAAAAGTAATAGTAACATATTTTAAATATTAAAATTTCCCACCCGAGGATTCAATTTTATTATGTTCTCTAGTAACGTAGAACTATACTCATGCTAGAGTTGAATCTACTACTGAACATAGTAAATTTTACGACAAATTAATTAAGCGCAAAATCTGATAAAAGTTACTATGTCCCATAGTAAAACTTCACTCGTAGTATAGTAAATCTCATTACATTACCCGGGGAAAAAAATATAAGATTTGATTTCATATAATTAGATCTCATCTAATCTAAATAATGAAATTGGATCATTCAGATTAACTTCTAGATCTGGTCAGATCTGACCGAGTATATACACCGGTTATTGCAATGTAATATAATAAAATTTACACAAGGTGTTTTACAACTAGTGCATCTTTGAGTAGAAATTTTTAACATGGCCAATGTGTAACTGTTAGTTTGTGTTTGCTGAGAATTTACCAGTGGTCGTGTCTATAGAGATCCCAGACTTAACCTAACCTAACTCCATCTATATTTTCTGGCTTTTGGACTCTACCATGATTATTCAATAAGATTCACAGAATTCCTTTCTTTTATAGAAATTAAAAAATTAAAAACCAACTCAACTTGGTCCCAAATGGTTGGTATTTTTCATAAGGAGAGTATAAGAGCTCTCGTTTTGCCTCTTTGCAGGAATCCATCTTGTCTTGACATCGTCGGATTACGGTTCGTGATAAAACGGCAGGATTGCCCGGTAACGAAATTACCGGGTAGCAGTTAAGGTACCTTAATGAAAGTCATCACCACGTGACCCTTGGCACGTTGAAGGATTTTCGGTAAATGGAAGTTCTTGCTGGATTAATTTTCGTTAAAGAATCTCTTGCGATACTACATAAAACATAAACTTTTTCAGGAATTAAGCTTCCCCGTGAATAATAATTAATTCACGTCCAGATTTAATTATAGATAAAGCCGTGACTTACCCAAAATGAAATTTCAATATAATCGGGGAATAATAATTGTCAATTATATTTCCGTAAGTCTATGGTAGCCATTATATTTTATTTCCATGTTATTCGAGAGCATGTTCAATTGCGCAAGAATCCATCGTACTCTGGAATTCTCTTCGTGGAGGTCGTTCGGTTTCGTCGTGTTAAAAACGTCATTAACGCTTTACAACTGAGACGGCACTGAAACCCAGTTACGTTACCAGGGGCTGAGTGCGTCTGGTTGGCAGCGTCATTCCGTGTACCCTCTGACATACAAAGATATTTACTAAGGCCGTCTCTGATATTCACTTTCGCTTGTGAATCCTACAGAGCGAATGATTCGGTGATAAGAGGATTAGCCCTTCTTGGAGGTTTCACTTATTATCAGACAAAACAAAGTAAAGGACCTTTCTAGGATGAAATAGATTCTATGAATTAGAAGTTATATAGATAGCAAACTGGAGAGTACGATAAACAAAGAGGACGCGAATCGTAAGAGATGAAGAATGTTGACTTGGCAGATATCAAACAGATAAGCGGTCGAGTCCACTACGTGTTAAATCCATTAACAGCAACAGTGTGTAATGGGTTTACTCAATGGCCAAGTGACGGGTGAGCACCGAGCATATATGGTTTGGGCGATAGTTAGTGTCTGCCAGTTATTCTGGCTGTCCGTCGTTATTCGTTGCTATGTGCGCATCAAACCTGCTTTTACTATTCTTCATCATTATGTGTAGACACGAGAACATTAAAAGGCCCAACCGTTATAACTGTAATTCCAACAAGTAAAAAAAATAAAATCGATTGAAACGAGAAGACAGAAGAATTGAAAAAGGAATTTCGTATTTCGAATTCAACTTGAAATGACTCGTGCTGTAACCCCTGGGAATTCGCAATTGTGAGCCTCCCCGTGCGGGTCTTTCATTCCTTGAAGTGATTCACTGCTTAAGGGCCACGACCGATTTCCAGCCACGTAAACAATTTCCGAGCTTGAATTCCAGTTAAATTTTTATGTCAGGTGAATGGCTCGTGAGCAACAATAGATGTAATCCAGAAGATGCTATCCGAAAGCTATATTATTAGAAAGGATAGTAGTGATCGAACGTTTTTAAGGTTGGCATCCCTTGCAATTCCTATGGGAGAAAGGAATAGGAAAAAAGTGGTTGTAATTTTAACCGAAAGGTATATCCCTCTTGGAGTACCAGCCAAAGTATAAATCTGAATTTAAAGTTCCTCAAGCTGAAGAAAATTTTTCCAGTGATCCGAATAGGGTGGCTAAGAATAAATCGGTCCCTGAAGAATCTGAACCACTGAAAGTCTGAAACTTAAGTATAGTCAATTCCGAATGTCTGATTCGCCTAGGGTATGTACAACCCAGAATCGATATACGTAGCATGCGTAGAGTGGCTAGAGTGCGTAGCATGAAGAGGACGTCTAGAGCACGGACTTGTTGGTCTGACGGCCGATATAGACGTTTGATATCTGTATTGGGTGGAGGCATAAGTAAGTACACAGAGGGGGCTGTTGATAATGACGCGTTTGTTTGCTCGTTCGCGGTAAAAGCAATACAGCACCAGAATGGCATGCTGCGCGATATAGACTATGAAGGCTTTTAATTAATGTCTGCGCGTGGGGTTGGAGAACTGGAAGAGATAGAGAGAGAGAGAGAGAAATAGAGAGGGGGAGAGAGAGGGAGAGAGAAGTGAGGTAAGGGGAGTTTCTTACTCTTGTTTACCAAACCCCTAAGAAATTAGATCCTTTCTTTACTTACATCCTTATCATCGGAGTCCTCCATCTTCGTTCTATGAAAATCGCATACACCGGAAGTACATTTTTCTTGGTACTTCTTAGTATCTCGAACACTTCCGAACTTCGTGTATATCTTTGTCCCATCTCCCACATGTTACGCACGACAAATACGTGTGGTTCTAGATCGATGAAGCTGAACTCAACGGCATAGGATTACGCAAACGGTCACGAGACAGTTAAGATAAATTTCTTTGGGAGAGATTGCACTTGGATAGTTTTATATATAGAGGGTATGAGGTTTGGATAGTTGCGTAAAAAAAAAAAATAAAAAAAATAAAAAATTGAAAGACAGTATTCAGTAACCGAAACATACTCTGAAGAGGTTCGGCGATGATAATTATAGGGAAGCACAGATTAAATAGGAAGTGAAATATATTCTAAGATTTTTGGTTGAAAAATCAATGAGTGAAAATGTAAGATAATCTCAAAATTCGAGCCGAAAATCTTTACAGTCTATACCGTACGAAAATGGAGATATTGAATTTTGAAGTTATTCATTTCTATAGGCTGAGTATATCTATATAGTTGAAACTGACACTTTCAGATTTTTTATATCTCAAAAACTATGTGGTAATTCAAATTTTATCTTGGATCATGTGTTATCACCGATCCTCCTTAAACACAACAATTATCCTTCTTCTTGGTCCTCCCTTATCATTACGTCATTAACTGATTGCGAAAAGAGTCCCTTGGATATTTCTCATTAGATAGGCGAAGATGACTCCCTTACGAAAGTCCTATAATTAACGCGCTAAATTAATTAATAATCGGCTTCCCCCTTGGAGGAGGATTATTTTGAGACCACTCTCGCTTGAAAGGTTTCCGATTTCCAAATATGTCTAACGAACGAACCTGACTTCTATCATCGATGCCAAACAAGGAGTGTATGATATTGTGACAATAAATTAGATTCTCTAGACTGTGAGTACGTTGGTATTCATCGTTTTTGTTTTACATTTAGCATTTTCATCTGATTCCTCTCACTCTTCGCTTCGTGTTATCTTTATTCCTCTATTCCCCGGTCCAAGTCGCCGTGAAACATTAGTTTGAGTTTTCAATACACTCTTGGATTTCAGCCTTCCAAAATCGATAACTCACACGTCCAATGTTAAATCATTGATACCGGAGCTGTTGGTACCGCGGTACGGTTTCAGGGGGATGAATTTATCTCGGGAGGTAAAACGGGGCCGATAGGGTTATCATGCGTGAGGAATATTATAGCGAATAACATGGCTATTGATGCGCGACACTGAGTGATAACGCACCCTGAACTTATACTCGATTTTGAGGTTAGGGATTGACAACGTCACTATGCTAATTGTCGCAGAAGCTACAAAATGGCTAATTAGCAAGATAATTTTACCTTTCCCAAGAATATTTAAAGGAATGGCTATTATCGTATAAGAGGGTGCGTCTAATTATACCAGAAAGAATGTCTCACGGTCCCTTTTAGGATTCTAAAGAATGCCCTCAAAGAACGTCGCAAGATGTCATTAAGGGTTTCCTGGCAACCGAAAATCTTTAGTTATGAGATATCAGGGTCTTGCCGAGTTGATAAAGACTTCGATTTTCGATCGATGCATACGAACAACACGAAGTACCGTTTATGAAAGAAAAAAAAAAAAAATTTGATCGACTTGTCCTTCGAACCAGAAATAATAATACGCAGTCTGGTTACGTCATTGTAATTTTCCATGACGTTTTGAGAACGTCAAAGACCTGGTGCACGTAAGTTATTTTTATGCAACAAAAAAGAATCCTCCTGCTTCGTTCATGGCTTCTTTTCGTGATCCCTTTTCTCCCAACCAAGATTCATTCATCCAGACCCTATTCACGAGATATTAAATTCCGAGTAAAAGGATTCAAAGCGATACGCAAGTCTGGCTCCTTTCATAAAATAAGATTAAAAACAATGCGTTTCCCGCAGGTAATACGATAACGTTATAAAATTTTAACGTGCTCGTCAAGATTATCGGCCAATCATCCAGAGTACTTTAAGCTGGTAAGGATGCTGACGATCAGACCTTAACGCCCCACAGCGATCGTACAAGAATCACGTGATTCACGTCCCATGCAGCCAAGCTCAATGTTGAAGTGGAGTGGAGCAGTGCTCGTCAGGTTGTTTAGGAGGAGAAGCGTTCAAGAGTGTACAGAAGTAATAGAACGTTCTCCAAACCTGAACAGAGTCCATTGACGAAGGAGGGTCTCAGGAGGAAAGACTAGGACCGAACCAAGAGGGTACTTGGTAGGAATTGCCTCAGGATATTTCACGTTCATTTTTGCCATTTTCCCTTCCACGAAGTTGCCTTCTACATAAAATCGAGCTTAATATTAGGATCGGAGCAAAATATCAATGATCACGATAACTGTAAAGGTTATGAGAATTACGAGGAAAATAGCAAAGACAGTAGCAGCAATAATAGTATAATGAACCAATTAAAATAACCAAGAGCTAAACTCATCCCAAACCACGCAATACTCAAATTCAGTCTAGACCTCTAATTGTGCAGAAATTATCTAAGTTTCTATCTATACGTTTGTTTTGCTCTGAGATTGCTCGTGAAAGAGTTGACCAGTGTCGCATGATAGGATTCTCCAGAAGCTTCTGACGATGCGCGGCCTTTGACTAATGGGAGAGTTAAGAGAAGTCAGAGTTGAAAAGTTTCCACGTTTCTAGAGCCTCCTCGAGTTCAGCTGGATCGATATTGCTTTGTAATTGCCTGATGAAACCTCGTCATTGACCCTGCCGGTTGTCGCTTAGTCGTATTCGTTTGATGAAAATCCGCCGGTACTGCGTCCTGCAGTCGCTATAGAGTGAAACGTCATAGCAGTTGATTGTGTTGACTGAAGTTCGTTAACGTTTTTCGGACTAAATCCAAATGTCTACCAGCTCTTGGCAGATTGACAGAATATTGACTTTTGACAGTTTCAATAATCATCGGGTCTAGAGAAACGCCGGGATCACTGACGCTACTGTTAATTCAATTAAATCCCATAGTCGATAATCAAGCTCTGACACGTGGCAATTAACCTGTACTTTGTAGTTTATCCAGCGTGCCAATGCCCTATCGTTTAAGCGTCGTGGAAGTCGTGCCCTTGACGCTTTATCGAATACTTTCTCCCTCGTTATACACTTAAGCATCCGTTAAGTGGAAATTGTCGGGTCCCTACAGAATTCTTAATTCTACTCTTGATAACATAAGCTATCTAATAAAAATTATTATAACGAGTAGCAGGGGTCATGGAAAGGAGAAAGAAAGGTGAGTTCTAGTTTCCATGTACCCCGTGGTGATCGACTTTGCTACTAATTACAAGTTCCTGAAAGCATCAATGCACTATAGGGTCACACCTTGGAAGAAGAGACTTTAATTTATTACGCGATCGTGTTTCCAGACACGTTCTCAGCCTAGATGTCGGCGCAGGGACAAAGCCAGTCGCAGACTCTATGAGAGTGTAAAGCGACAAAGGCGATCTGAGAATAAGAAGAAGAACAACAAGAACAAAAGAAAAGAAATATGTGGCACGTAGAATGAGTATGAGATAAGAATCTCATATTGTACTTTGGAAAATTTTAAAATACGTGCACGTATATCAGCCAAGGCAAAGCGATTATTCGCATGTCTGAACTCTTTAATTTTAAAAGCACTCAGTAACCGGTACGATGACACACGTGTCACAGAATGGTTTCTGCAGGCTCACAACAGGCAACAGGAAGGTTTTGCAAGCCTAGAAAACATCGAGGAAAGGCGATAACGAACAAAGGTATTTGCAGTACACCCCGAATAACCATTTATCTTGGCGGTCTGAAACGTCACTAGTCTGACGTCATTACACGTTACAAGCATGTGCCTTGTAAAGTGAGATATAATGGGGACACCACAGGGCGTTTTTGTAAGCCGGGAAAACAACGAGAAATGGTAATAGTGATTAAAGGCATTCGCACATCCCGACTAGCCATTCTTCTTAATGGTCTGAGACGTCACTAGTCTGACGTCATTACATGTTAGAAGCATGTGGCTTGTAAAGTGAGATGTAATGGGGTCACCACAGGGCGTTTTTGTAAGCCGGGAAAACAACGAGAAATGGCAATAGTGATTAAAGGCATTCGCACACCCCGACTAGGCACTCATTTTAGTGCTCTGTTATCTCGCCGGTCTGTCGTCATTACGTGTTAAAGGGATGTGCCTTGCAAGGTAACATGTAATATAGACGTCACGAGGGGATCGAGAGCTAATACAATTAAATATAAAAACGAAGAAAAACCCTCGCCTTCTAATGAATGAATGATCTCTTTCAATTAGCGGAGTGGGGAGGGTGGTAGGTTTTTTTATCTCGTCGGAAAGTTCGGACGCGCAACGTCGATTTTAACGTCGTACCCACTGTAATTGGAAAGCAAGGTTCATTCATCTTGATTAGTTGGTCGCCCTCTGAGGGTAGGACTCTCGTACTCTGCAACACGTAATACACCCTAGGCGACTGTGACGTTAGCTTGGCAGATACTTGCGTAATCTACCCCCAAAGGAGTCAAAAGCAGTTTAAAAGGATCGTCAAGGCTTTCGCAAGTGCTTTGAATCATTGGAAACTGCAAATTTATAACGATACGAAATTACCGGATATTCTATCGAAGAATATATCACTTGATATATCTTATAAAATTACCAATAATATCAGTTACCTTAAATGTGGTACCAAATAACAATTTTACTTTATTTTCAAAAATTTTTACTCATATTCCGTATAATCTTCTTCACTGTGGGATCTATTTAGTCGTAATCTCAGTAAAATTATGCGAGTTAATTTTCTTAGTGAAAGAATAACTGTCAAATGTATATTATTTACGATATTCGCAAGCAGCAACTCAAGATGGCTGTTATGAACACTACAATCCTCTTAAAACTGAGTTAACGCTCGTTCTTGCCTGACAGGTTCACTTATTATATGTTTCTGTCCCTCGCGCTAGGACCTTCATATTCCGTGGAATCGATTTCACATCTCGTCGTCCTCTTTTATCGTGTCCTTCCTCTCTCTCTCTTTCTCCCTCTCCCTCTCGCTATCCTCACCGCGTCTGTTCGCGCGAATCTCCCGTTATTTTATCCACACAATATCCTGTTGTTGTGATCACATGGAATCTTGGGATATACGCAAAACCATTTTCACAGTACAGATTATGTAGAACAAGGTTGTAGAAGAAGACGATAGTCGAATTGATGAAAGATCATTAAAAATGAGAATAAATATGGGCAACTCGATTGGACGAGAAATCTAACGGCTAAGGATGTAATAAATTTCAATGATTTTCACATCATCAAGTGAGCTTTTTTCCTGAATCTTTCTATATGGCTTTATCACGTGCAGTAATACTTCTACTAGTAACCATAGAGTATGAGATATAAGCCTAACGATATTCTATTGTGTCATCATCCACTCTGGCAAGGGCCAGTGGTCGCGTATCCCCTTAGTAACCCCCTTAAAAATCCCCTTAGAAATTCAATGAGTGTTGCGGCCCACGAAAAATTTTGATTTTACACAAGAGCTTCTGAAGGATATCGTGAATCTGGAAAAGTGGCTTCTCCATCGACGCAAGTTTGGTATAACGATAACACTCATACGGTATATGTAACTTTGATAGAATGATCTTTGGGGGAGGTAGAATTCCCATTGGAATCACCAGAACCCTGAGGAAATACAGTAGCACAGAAGGTCATACCCTATAACTTCAGGGAATAATACATAGCAAATCAAAAGTATATGATTATTTTCTGATCTCGCGATAGCGCGTAGCAAGAGAAAGTGAACACTCACCAAGGGACTTGATTTAAAGGACTACATCGTCCACGTCTTTAGATTTCCCATCTCTTATTTGATCTTCCAGCATCTCCCTCGATGGATCCTTTGAGATATTTGTTGACAGTTCCAAGGTGACCATCTCACAGCCGGATTGATTTGCTTTGGGTATTGTCTGACTAGGTAGGAGACTCTCCTGCACGGTGTCATTACCATTACAAATTCTGTCGCTTCTGCAAATTTCCGTCGTCCTTGATGTACCGTCGTTGTAGCCTCTTCTGAAGCAGGGTAGCACCTTCAGGAACAAGAGTATATATTCAATATGATTTTATGATTATCTAAAAATATAATAATTAATTCTCAAGGAACGTCGAGAAATGGAATTGGACGAAGGTATAATATAAAAAAAAAATAATAATGAACCTGCTTAAATTCCTTGCGAAAATTATCATTGAGCCAGGCGTAGAGAAATGGATTGTAGCACGTGCTGCTCATGGCAAGGCAATGAGTCATGAAGAAACATAATCTGTAGTATGGCAGATCATTGATCTGTGAGTAAAAGTCATTGACAACGTTGATAATATTCAGAGGAAGCCACGAGATACCAAATATGGTAACCATGGCGATGAGCATCCTGTTAGTTCGTCGTTTCCTTTCGCGATCAGCTTCCTCTCTTCTGCTGGTCTTACTTCCAGGTTTGCTTTTTCCCCGATCGTTCAGTCTAACGGACACGCAAATATAGCAGAACGCAATGACGAAGAACGGGACGACAAACTGCAAGAAGGAAGTCAGGGAGCTAAAGATCTGCCTTAAGGATTCACTTGGCCAATGTTCCTCGCAGAAGATCCTCTTCCTTTCCGTCTCCCGCTGAAGGTGCTCTTCGACTTGCATATAAAGTCCGTAAGGTAGTGTGACCAAAAGTGCGATCAACCAGATCCCGACGATGATACCCAGACAAACTTCGATCTTCATCCTCTGCTGGAACGGATAAATGATAACGAAGAATCTATCCACAGCGATGCTCGTCAGGGTCAGGGTGCTTATATAAACGCTGACACCTTGAGCGTAGGGTACCAGATGACAGAGGGTCTTTCCAAAGACCCAGCGACCCAAGAAGGTGTACAGGGGTGTGAATGGTACAGCGAGGATGCAGAGGAGGACATCGCTGAGTGCTAGATTGGTGATGAAGAGGTTTGTCACGGTCTGCATTTGTCTGTTTCGTGCTACCACGAAGCAGACAAGGACATTGCCAAAGACACCAAGGACAAATATATTTCCATAGAAGATGCAGAAGATTATCTGTACCACGGGATTGGACATAATATCCTGATCGTGATAGGAAAACCCGTCGCTGCCGTTTCCTCGATAATACGTAAGGTTCTCCATGTTCTTCGGATGCTCGAAACTTTATTTACGTCAGATCCGATTTCACGGTCCTCTTCTAGAACCTTTATAAGGTCGTCAGATATCTGAAGACACTCCTAGTAACGATGTAGGTTGTATCATTCGTTCAGTGCGTCATCCTGTTTGTGCGATTCCTTAATAGATTATTTCCCTAAAGCAATGAAGTATGATGTAAAACGTTGGTGTCAACGATATAAATCAGCGGATGTGTCCACGACAGTTAGTGCAAATATTTGGGAGCACGAGCGGTCATTAATCCTCGGGAAAACTCCATAAAGCCATTTCTCTATCGTTCCGGATTCATGGTACAATAGGGAGAATTAGAAGTTATTCCTTGGGTTAAGGTTCCCACGACTTTCACTGAAGATATACGAGAATTCGTTAAACTTCGTTTTGGGCATTTCGTCGGATACTTGAATGTGCCAGAGATCGCGTGTGAATAGTATATATTAGCCAATAGAAAAAAAGGGCAGAAGCTTAACTGAATCTCAGTGCGATGGCTCCTCAGTTTCTTGTAGAATGGATCTCGGCCACCTGTTGATGCTGCTTCTGAACAAGATTAACTTCTGCTTTCACTTTCCTTTAATTTCTATTGAGGATTCATCTTTTTTTCATTCAGCACTGAACACTTGGCACTTCGATAGGAATGATCTTGGCACCCTCGAACGCTTTGGCATAGCAGCTAAAATGATCGACGGATGACTAACTTGCTGCCTTTAACGTGATAATAAATTCTTAGTGAACAAGACAGACTCATCTCAATTTCATGTTTTTCGCTTGGATCCCTTTATATCTCTTGTGCCATTCTCTTCCTCTCTCTCACTCTTGAGAATAATTGCTTGTAAGCCAGGGCGGGAGAAACGAGCGTGTCACAGGTGTTTCGTTCATTCAACCACGGAGCAGATTACAGCCGTGCTTTATCCGATAAATTTCTGTTCCACGAACACGTTACGGATTTGTTAATGGTGTTTATGAAAATATAGTTTAAAAAATACTGCTCCGAAATTCTGGATACACGTGGATGAAATTCTGGTCCGTGGGTTTCCGTTTTCTTTTTGTGTCGCAGTCACGTGTTGTTCTCATACTTAGTATTATCTTCAGTGAAATACATTGTTGTCTACCTCGATTTTCCAAATAATCGGCGTCTCTTTTATATATCACTCTTGATTGATGTCGCTGACATAGAAATAAAGATATCAGCAATTTTTCCCGTTCAAAATATCAATTCAGCCTAATGTATATTCTGATGAATTTTTCGGTGCTTCATTGATTTATAACTATAATGAAGATGATTTGCCTTGGGTAAAATGAAAATGGATAAAATAAGATATCCAAAGCCGTGACAGCCGGTCCTGTCAAGTAAGCTGACTAAGATCGGTCAAGTCGGGTGCGTCGCGTTGATTTCAGTCGACGACTGAATTCGGAAAATCGCGAGGACGTACCGGCGTCGGGTTTTCGCGCAAGCGTCGGGACGCGTGCCAATCGCAGTTTCCAATGATAGGAAGCAGCCAAACCCCCACCACCGTCGTGCCAGCGTTTGCTATATAATAATTTAATAAGCCCAAATCAGTTGCGATTGGAATCGCCCCAGGACAGAGATTCATTTGCAAAGGGGACTTCGGTTTTTTTTCTACAGTCCTCAACAGAAAACATAAAAGCAAACAAAAGAGAGAACTTACCATCTCACTTGTGGCAATAAGAAGTTCGTCTATTTGATCCTGGAAGGCAATCAGCACAAAAAGAAAAGTTTTGTCGTTGGGATTGTCAAATGAATGACCTCCTACGTGAGTCGATTCTGTTACGATTCTTTCCAGAAATTAATTCTAGGCAATGCTATCGCACACTTCCTTCCACTAATCTAGAATTGGTTACGTGAGACAAATACCGTGTATTACGTAGTAACGTAAATTCCAATGTAGCTTTAAAATTCAAAGCCATACATTATTGCCATTTTGAAATCGGCAGAAGTGCCTGGCGCCATCGTACGTTAAATCTTTGAAGCTCATACGAAACTGCAATATCACAAATATATTGAGTGACATGAATTTTGACTTACCTAATAAATATTTGAATTTAAAATCAAGTATTGTGCAATGAAAAGAAAGACGGGATTGCGTCCTGGGATTTATATTTGGATAGGAATGAGACGTTGGCGAATATTATATACTTTCGCTAGTTTTCATTTCCACCTTCTCCGTGTATATATCGCCTCTCAAAAAGTTGCCATTATAAAATACAGTAGTTTATTAATAATTAAATCATTTATCATCATTATTCACCGTACTCGTCCTCAACCGTCATCTCTTATCCACGTCCTCATGGTCGCAATAGTTATAACCTAGTACATTATTTCTCTCTCTCTCTTTCTCTCTTTCCCTCTTAGCTCACACTATGCACTAATAATCATTCAACAACATACCAGCCACCCATCGACCATTCGTAAATTCGCATCTCTTAATTTAATGTACATATTTGTAATTTGTATATTATTTATAGTGATCTCGTAGACTCGGGCGCCTACACAAAGTACATATAGTATCATCACGCGCGAACACTCTCTGCTAATCTCTCTTTCTCGCTATCTCACAATATATAATATATGCAGAAACTATGTCTCAAGACTATTTATTTCTTTTTACAGTCATATGGTCGCGCAGTGAGTGTCACCAGGAACGAGGAGCTCATATAATAGATAAACAAGATCTGACAAAGAAATAAAAAAGTCATTGTTTTCCGGATCAACGATCGGTATCGATGAACCCATCGAACATTCTATATACATTTTGCGCGGATCCTTGAAAAAACTTCTTTGACAAAATCTCCCCCCACCATTGTCTTCCTCCACAGTATCCTTGTCTGAAATAAAACAAAAATCCAGATCCGACTTCTGGTGTGTTAAAACTCTGGAGGCAGACTTCTCGCGCGACACTCACGGCGTTCTCATCAAGTGTGTAGCGCGGCTCTAGTCTAAGTGCAACGTTATCTGATAAGGACAGAGAAAAAAAAATAAAAATAAAAACAAAACGACACGCAAAATAATAAGTCGGGCTACTTAGCTCCTAGGACTATCACCAGGTTTCTATTAAATCTGCAGCTCGTAAGAAAGATCGTCACTCGTAATGAAATAATAAATAAAAATTCGCGTATCTTTGTCTATGCGTTAATATAATAAAAAATCGTAATTTTTTAATCGCGTTTAATGAACATATATAGGTACACATGTCTCTACTGTACTTTCTACACTTTCTCTCGTTCTCCCCTCTGTCCATTGTCTGAGAAAAATTAATGTGTAGAAGGGTGCCGTATTACTAGTGTAAGTGTAACTTTTTTTAACAATAACGCTTACAAGACAGTATGAACTCGCCAAGTGAAGGAGAACGAGATAAAGGGCGAGAGAAAGTGCCTGATCTCAAGATGTCCAACGAGTGTGAAGATAGTCCGTGAGATGAAGTGATCGCATGGCATCGACTTCAAGGCGAAAGAGTTCTTTTTTTTAACAACATATACAATAGGGCAGTCCTAATTGCCACATGCTCGAAGAACGGACGGCCCTTGGACTATTTTCGCTCAACGGAGCAACGACTGCGCACTAGAAACGCGCAATCGCATCACAGCCAATATTTCCTTCGAAATTTCAATTGTCTAGGTCCATTTCATGAATTCGTAGTGAAATCGCTGTGCTCCCAGTGTCACTTCTACCACATTGTTAATTTCAAGATTGCACGTTTTCCATATGAAAGATCGAAGGTTGATTAATTTCGTTGGCAAAACTCATAGTCAACACATCATATTTTTTAAAATACTTTTTTATGTTTCTCATTTCGCAACTTCACTCACTTCCTGCACATCGTCGCGCTCGGTGCAAAATGATTGGTGATTATTATTAACCGAGTTATTGTAAAAAGTGATGATCGACCGCTGTCGCGTTAAAATGTTGTATTAATATTTTTGTTTTAAGTAGAGAAGCGGTCGCAGATTTTTTGCACTTGTCTTCTCACTCTCGAGTTAGGTACAGGTATCGCTGTGTTACTAGATAGACAGGTTGCGGCGAATTAGCAGGTGGTAAGGATGTCATGATAATCCTGGAAATTTATGTCTCGAGCAGATAAAAGAATTTATTATAGATTACGAGAATTGAAATATAATTAAGCACTGGTATTAAATGGTGAAAAAGTCAGACATAGAGTCACCAGTATGTTTTATCCTTACGACTTGCGTCCTATTCGCCGTAACCTGTTCGCGAGGACAACCGACCGAAGTAAAATACGCGAGTATCATCACTATGAAATTGCTGCTGAAATTATGCGTCGGATATTTATAAAGTACAAGAAAGCAACTTTATATTCATTTGTACTATACAGTTAATGGATATACATTAACAGTTAAAAGTGTCTGTTATGTACATATGGTAAACTTGACTTTTTTCTTTCTATCGCAATGCCTCGTATATCGGTGTAAGACTTAAATGTCATTTTTTTTTGTTAAGAATAAAAATTTGTAAGATATCTTTGAAACGGATACTTCAGTAGTTTATAAGGATAGCACCGTTACGAATAGGATGGATATACTCGAACATGAAAGAATTGCTCGTGCGTTTCCGAATGCGATTTCGATTTCCTTCGCGTGAGCTAACGTAGGATTGTTATGGTATGAGAAACCAGCTCGTCCTGCGTTTACGTGAATTTACTTCGGACGATTGGCTCGATTATCTAAATTTTAATCGCATTTTTAAACTAAAGAGCCACCTATGCATTACGACTAAATGGACAGTGTTTCTTTGATCAGTTTCTTCATGGTATTACCCATGGTGGATCCGGATGGACCAGAGGTCGTAAATGATAGTTTAAATAGATACGGCTGAATATCAGGATACGAGGTGTCAAATATGAGATCCAGCTCAGCCTGATTTGGCATTTTTGGCAAATAATCATGCCGATTCATAACTTCTGTTATGTAGAGAATTTTGTCGGTCAAAAGATCGCCGACCTTCTCCCGACATATTTGTCGCTCGTGCTCTGTAGCGAGTTTTATTAATTCAAGTCGCACAGTCCACACTTCCCACGGTATACACTCTGGTTGAAATGGCCAGCGATTTTTTTTCTTTTGGAAAAATTCTAGTGAGATTTGTCCTGATCCAGGACTATCGGTGGAACGTAGTGCTTCAGAGAAGCCTGATATCTCACGTTTTAATGTCTGATCTAGATGGACCGACGAACAGCAGACATATGTGAAATCAATGAAATCACAATCAACATCTTGATATCCTACGGTTCCTACGGAGTAACTGCCCTCTTGCTTATATTTAAATTTTCCAAGGCTTCGGTGAAAGAGGACACTGTGAAATATGCTTGCCACTGCTTCGTCCACCTGGCGTCCTTCCATACTCAATTCGAACAGCTGTGTTCTGGCATTCATGATTGCTGCTGTAAGAGAAATTTTCTATTATGTATATAGAACTTCTATGTGGGGGATGATAATTGACTATTTTTACAAAGGCTGACAGAGCAATTTTACATGAAAGTAAAATATTGAACAAACTATCTACTACGGCAAAACTACTTTTCAATATCGATGCATGCATAACATGCTATTCTTACTTTATTATCACACAAGAAGCAAACAAGAACAAAACTCACACTGTCAGCTACAATTAAACATAACAGTATTCCCGGGAAATGACTGTGTTGCAATATTTTTTCACTTTACATAATATTCATTGAAAAAATTGTCAGTAGCAGAATAAAAAATAAAAATAAAACATCAAGTATTTCAATACACAAGCAGAATAGTGAAAATAGAGAACGATACACGCTAAAATAGTATAAAACGTATGAAAGTGGGGAGACGAATAAGATCAAGAGAATCGGTCTAACAAGAGAGAGAGAGAAAACAAAAAAGCAAAAGAGAGATAGAAAAGGCGCGCGTTCACATTTCCGAATGGCGGATTGCGCCGTGTATCACCTTTGCGTTGTCTCTCCGCTTCCTTCTTCCCTCCTATTTCGCACTGTTGGAAAAGTCTTCGAGGTTAATTCGTGACGGCCGTCATGATAGAGCCTTCCTTGTATCCACAAAAGATTCGATTCATTGAATCCTAAAAGAGTTCTCGCCGCAGAGCACCGAAAGTAAATACTCGTGAAAATGATGACTGATGGGTTAAGCTTGGCTCTCGTGGCTGCTGACTATCCCGCTGAGGTGGCTGGTTGGCTGGCTAGCTGGCTGACTGACTGACTGACTTGGCCAACTAGTAACTGGTGGCCACTGGGCTACTCTTACTTAGTAATAACTTTGCCTACGCTGTTGATTCACACCCTGGGGACTCTCCTCGGTATCCTTACTTGACTCGCCATCCCCGCGCACGCACCCGACACGGGAGAACTCTTTTCGAAAAGTCATGCGAGAATTTACGCGCGCCAACCTACTGCTGCCCGCACACGCATTTGTCGGTAAACAACAGCTGTGCACGCTGCATACGCCATTTTGGCCCGTTTTCCTCTCTGCAGAGCGCAACCCTCTCATATATACTTCCTCTCTATATCCTTTTCTATCACCCAGTATAGTTCGCCAACTCTATCTTCTACCTCCAACGAATCCAGCAGCCTGAACATCGCACAAAATGAGAGAAATATGCGCAGATAAACCTAAGGAACTCGCACTGATCACGTGATTCGTATGTATGTACACACGAAATCACTTCCTGATAAACTCTTATACACTCGTCCTAACCAGGCTTCCCTATTTGTTTACATTTTATTTCCTCAGTTACTTCAACTGTACCTTTAACAACTCATAGGTGTAAATTTATAGGTTTTTTTAACGTGGATACGCGCAGATGGACCCGCACTTTTTTCAAACGTTTCGAAAATATCAGGAACTTTCTACGCAATCGATTCCATGTTCTACGCTTCAATATTTCAGAGAACTCAACGCACAATGCTTTTGTCCTCCATTATCTTTTATTTCTTTGTTTAAAAAGAACATTCTCCTTTGATCCTTTAATATTACTCCTTTTCCACTATTTTAATTATAGTAGCTCTAAAGATACTGTACACTCGTATTTACTCCGATAGGCGCGATACGTTAGCGAGATTCGAAAGGAGTGAGAAAATGTGAGCCTGTTGCGACGTGTTTGAACCAAGCTAATGCCCACTCTGATGTCACCAATAAAAATAACAGATGCAGATCCCATTGTCAGTGCAAGTGTCTTTTCCTTGGTTTGCTGACACGTCAAAATTCCTCTTTGCAACTTTCTCTCGCTGCTCCAGCAACTCCTGATTACCTGCCTAATTCTTTGACACCCTTTTCTTTATGGTGCATAGACAAAATTATACAGTGAAAAATGTTTCTCGCTACGAAACCCCAGATAAATATTATTGACAAACAGAGGCTGCATGTTTTTAGAAGACCAGGATTCATCGCCTGGTTGCTACTCGCTAGTAAGTCTTCTCGTTCCTCCTCTTTTAATCTCTCTTTCTAATTCTTATATCTTTACATCTCGTTATCTCCATTCGCCCTGATTCGCACTGTGCCCATTACACGATTCAATATATAACTAGATATGATGTTAAATAAAATTCGAACGCAGTAAATAGATCAATAAAAATATCTGTCCTATCTTGTATCCTCTTCTATTTCTAAATCTAGTGTTATAATAGGCCTCTATCGATTATTTGCTCCTATTGACTTATCTATTGTAGACTCTCACTGACCCACTCGAGTCACCTAGTTTTGTCTAATGCAAGTAGAACATGGCGATAACATTGACCTCTCGTTGTAGCCAAAACAATATATAATTAGTTGACTCACTTTAAAATCAGACTGTGATGTCTTGTGGTTGTTATTTCAGCCTCTGCATCTATATTTTACATGGTAACAAGGCGTCTGACAGATAATATACTCGCATCCCTGATCTTGCTCTTGGCTGAGATCACCTTCAGTTTGGACGCTCTAGGTGAATGGCAGGATCTTGTATTAGACAAGGAGGAGAATAAGGCTACAGTGACGTTGTGTTCCTGGTGCGATAAACTCTGTTCTAAGGTACCAGAGAAATCGCTCACTGTAATGAGAATGAGCGATATACGACACGTTGGGATATCTACAGAACTTGGTATCTTTTTACTCGGTTTCAATGGCAAGATCCTCTCGTTTAGCACACGAGGACTTAGTCACGAAGAAGCTCGAGAGTTCAAAAAGAAGATTAATTATTACTTGAATACAAGCAGGATTGAGCGTCTTGATAGATGTACATTTGACCCGTATGATAGACTGATAACACCCTCGGATTCAGAGGATGAGATTCTGAAGGATGATTATCCTATGGGGAAACGAGAACCACTTTCCGTTGTACGTAATCGAGTTATAGAACCGGCGACGACGGTACGCGTCCCGATGCAGAATAATGAGCATGACGTTCGCCGACAATCCAGCAGTCCTACTCTTGGTAATGACTACTCGCCTAGAAGTAGGCGAAGACATGTACGGAATGTCATTAACTTTGGGAATACTGCTGTGGATGATCGTGCGAGGGTGATTGCTCCGCGATATGATTATCCACGATGCATGAGACATGGATGCACGATTCCCTTGAGGGTCCAGAATGCTGGTTCGGCTTGTTGAAATAAATGTGTAGACTGAAATACGAATTATTTCGATTCGTATGTGAGCGGATGTTGTGAATCTATGAATATTGAGACATACACGAAGTTTATACGTGTTTTGCAAACTGAATGATCCTCGCTAGACTATATCTACGATAATTCATGATGTTAAAAGGTGGTCGCCATTTTAAATGTTTATGTATTTGTGATATATGCGTATATTTTTTTATTACTTTTTTCCTTTTTTGACAATAAATAGTCAGCTAACAACTTATGTCTATTTTAATTGTGTTATTAAAGAGACTTAGTAGTTTGTCAAGTTTCTTTAAACTTAACAATATTACTTTGTAACTTTAAATAACAATGTCTCCATTGACTTTATAGAGGGATTGTGACATCTGCGAACTTTGCTAACTTTTGCTCACTTACTATTATATATTTTTGCTTAAAACAATTCGTCTACGTATATTAACTTTGCAAATTGTTTACAAGCTGCATCGATGTTTGGAAACTCATATTTGTATCCTGCCTCTAAGACACGCTTTGGTATCACTTTCTGACCTTCGGTCATAATCTATGGATGATTTTAAAGTTCATTTAGAAATCAACATGTTCAAGATATAAATCTTAAAATTAATTGAAGCAAACCTTTGCTCGTTCTTTGTGAAAAGCCATGTCTAATAAGAATGTAGGAACTGGTATCACAGCTGGTCGCCAAAGTGCAGCTGCAAATGCTTTTGTGAATTGTTCGTTTGTGATAATCTGAGAAAAATATTGTACAATTTTTAAAAGCAAATTAAATAAAAAATTATTGCTACTAAGTAACTTTCTAGTGCTGATACCTGAGGTGCTACACCATTTAATATTCCATTGACATGTTTACAGTCTATTGCAAAGAGAAACATATTGATTAAGTCCCTTATGTGTATCCAGGGCATATACTGTTTACCAGTACCAATACGACCCCCTAAGCCAAAATAAAATGGCAGAAAAATTTGACCTATCATTCCACCTCTTCTGCCTAGTACGACACCAGATCTTATGGTAAATTGTCGGATGTTGGAGTTTGTAGGAAGCTCGGCTGCTCTTTCCCACTCATGGCAAAGTTCTAATTAAAGATAAACAGTGCGTCAAACTATTAGTCTGCAATTACCCGAAGTTAATCAATATAGAGCAAATATATTTTGGAATTTAACCTGATAAATAGTCATATTTTTCACATTTGGAGTCTTCTGTGTATTCAATCTCACTAGGCTTATAATAAGCAACTCCTGATATAGTGCCAAAGGTTTCAGCCTTGGTATGTACAACTGCTTTAGCCAGAGTTTTTGTAGTGTGCACACGGCTATTCCATACATTTTGTTTAAAGCCTGGAGTCCATCTACATCTTGCATCAAGAATATTCTGTCCAGCCACGTTAATCACAGCTGATATATCTTCAGGTAGACCGCACCGTTCTAAGTCATTCTAGAGGATTGAAATGCTGGACAGATCGTACCGCTCTGTTATTGATCCACCATTCACAATGTATCTTTTGGATATGTGAATCATAGATCAATAACTTTCCAATGAAAAACGTAAGTATCACACAACTAATTCCCAATCGTGTTACTTTCAGTCTTACCCAAGTAATTCTGCCAGGACCAGGCATCCGTGAAACAACAGTGGTATTCACACCAAATAATCTAAATGTATCCACTAAAGCTGAACCTACAAAGCCTGTCCCACCACCTACAAGATTATGTAATCTTAAATTCATCATTCTAAAAATGAATATTAAAGCATAACTAATTTGAAGACTCACCAATAACCACATGTTTTGACATTTTTCTTTGTGGATGAGGTAATTTACTTGTTTTATTTAATGAATATAAGCATGCTCCAAAAACGAGTAAAGGAGCTATACACTAGCGGCATGTCCAAAATATCCCCATATAGCCTAACAGTCTAGTAGCGGGAGATATGTAAGTAGAATTACTAGGAATACCCGAAAATTTATTCACTCAACTAAAAGGTAATGCACTCGGTACATTCGTTATAAATTAAGTGATGGCACTACTGACGTTCATTTAGCATTTAGAATGCCGACGAAGTTTCCTTGATAAATAAAGATCTCAATTCCAGTTTGCGGGTCGTGGCGCTATAGTCACAATCCATTTGAAACACGTGACTATTACCGTGAACACCATAGATATAGAAATATAGGGATGGAGCATAACTCTGTGGGTGAAAGGTGTTTTGCGTGTGACGGCGGGCGGCGGGGGGGGTCGTCGAGGTACACTACGCCTGCTTGTGATTGGTTACTATTTCTACGTAGCTGTCGTTTCTTTATACGCACAAGGAAAACCAATCATAGTAAGGCAGGGTCCAGCTTGAATTTGATTGGTTATGCAGCGAACTCCCCTTGCTCAAAATATCAGTTTATGCTTCATTCCTGTATTTCTATATCTATGGTGAATGCATATTTTCCTATAGGTGCACTACAGTGCACTACTAATCGAATGTAAACAGTAGAAATGGCATCTGCCTTGGAAAATTTAGAAACCCAGCTGGAACTTTTCATCGAAAACGTACGACAGATTCGTATAATAGTTAGTGATTTCCAGCCTCAGGGACAAAATGTGCTAAATCAGAAAATGTAAGTTTGAACCCCTTTCTTTGTATCAGAAATTGGCAGTGTCATGTTTGGTTAGAATGACTCTTGGTAAATTATAATTCATTCCTATTTATTTAAATTGTCATTTTATTTCAGCCAAGGACTTGTAAATGGTTTGCAAGAGGTAGACAAGTTGAAGTCACAGGTACAAGATGTTCATGTACCATTAGAAGTTTTTGAGTAAGTATATTATAGCGTAATTCATAATGATGTTTATATTTATATTGTTCTAATATAATTCATTATATCTTTGGTTTTCAGCTATATTGATCAAGGCAGAAACCCACAACTATATACAAAGGATTGTATAGAAAAGGCTCTAACAAAGAATGAACAGGTCAAAGGAAAAATCGATGCCTATCGAAAGTTTAAAGCTAACATGCTTGTAGAATTGAACCGAGTATTTCCAAATGAGTTAACAAAATATCGTGCAATTCGTGGTGATGAATAAATGCTCTTGTGCTTTTCATTCTTATGCCCGTCAATCTCATTCCCGCTAACATCAGATTATAATATGCTCATACTTGGTACACAGTATCCTATATATGTATGTTACGTAAAATATTTATAATGTGAAAATATATTGGAACACTTTATTTACGTCTTATTTCATCTTTTCTAATCTCATTCCCACTAACATCAGATTATAATATACTCGTACTTGGTACACAATACCCTATATATGTATGTTATGTAAAATATTTATAATGCAAAAATATATTGGAGAACTTTATTTACGTGTCCTTTTCTCTTTTCCCTTTTACAACATATTAATTTTAAGACGAAATTTACTTATAATCTTAATCAAACCTATTGTAAGACTTTATGCTCCAATTAAAAATGATTCAAACGATTTCTTTCTTAGAAATGAAGAACAGGTTTCCATTCGACTCGCGGTCATCCACCTATTAACAAGAAAGAAAAACAGAGTCGTTAAAAAGGTGCATTGGAAGGTCAGTAGACAAGAAACTCCATTAGTATGGAATCTCAGGAGGGAGAGAGTTTACTCCACTAAAATAAAACTACAATATCAATTAGATAATAAAAATTCTCCAGATCCTGAAGGAGTCAATTTATTTACCATTACCAAACAATGTCATGACTAGAATCGCAAACTGACTTTAATGAAATGCTGATTACTAACTCATAATAACGTTTCACCAGTAACAACAGTCGTATACAAAATTTGTAAATTAGCTCAAGTAAATACAAACTAACTACCAGTTAAAATACCAGACAAAATGCGTCAAAATTTGCAAAAGCATCGCTACTCGAGACAGTAGCTGGTCAACAATTTCGGTTCTTACCGAAGATTGATCTAATAACGAAATATATTTAATCAATCATATTTAACGCTCGATATTAATCATTATTTTATTGTCTTCCTGACTTACTATCTATTACTTTCCAGGGAGATATTTACCGCTTTTCAGTTTTCATTTCGCTTGTTCATTTTATCTTACTTATTTGCTTTCATTCTTAGTCTTTCCATTCTGCGGCAAGATTGCTACGTGATCTTTCTGACCATGACGGTTAGACGCTGGCGCACACTGACTCATCACGTGGCGCGCCTAGGTATGTAGTAGCAGAGTGGGATATATATTATGATTTTAAGAGTGAAATGCTGTTATAGAATGTGAGCAAGACCTGTAGAATATCAGTTCAGCAGTTGACCATCGTCCTAACCACAGGTCTCAGCATGTTCGTCATATTATTATTGGTCTTTGGAACTTTGCAGATACCTGGTGATGCCCAACAGATCAAGTAAGTGTTCATAGGACTTATGGACTTAAATTTTTTAAATGCATTATCCAAAAAGCCGCAAGTTGAAACTTGCAATTTGCTTCCTCCGATTCGTAGGTAGTGTACGAAGACTATATGAGGAAGCATTTTTATTTTTTTTTTTAATCTTTGGCTTTCTCATAGATGAATCTTTGTTTACTACCTACGATTCGGAGGAAGCAAATTGCAAGTTTCAACTTGCGACTTGTTTAACTTTAGTGCCAAATTTGATACATATCATGGCTGAATGATGTTCTATACTTTTGGAAAGTTGAAGCTAAATCGGTCAAAGTTGACAGGACTTATACTGATAAATTTAATTTTTCGAAAATTATAGTATGAAACTACATGTAGCTATAGAAACTGTAACATGTTGTTATGTAATAGTTACTTCGTCTCTATTGGAACATGGATTGAATTAGGAATACTAAACTGCAGCAGTAGAAAGTGTTTTTCAAAGCGTTCTTTCGTACGCGCGGTGAAAGCTGTTTGTATTACTATTCTCCACGTAAAAATTTATATTTGATTAGATATGATCATATAGGAAATTTTGTCATATCTGATCACCTATAATCCGATACTATCATACACAATTAGACCTAATCATACAACATTTGTAAAGCTCTTGATTGTTAATACCTAAATAACACAACGTGTCTGTGCAAAACCGTTGAATTTTTTTCAGCAAAGGTTTGCTGAGAACATACTATAAATTTACTATGAAATATAAATAAAGAATATAATGATAGCGAATTTGGAGCAAAAGTTTAATAATTATAACAATCAGCGAAGTACATTCTTTTATGCTGTCATAAGTATAAATGTATGTTGTAAATATGCTAGGAAAAGTAATTACTTGAACGAACTAGCATTTTATTAGCAATAAATTATTCCTTTAAATTCACGCGATCTGAACAAAGAATGACTAAAATATTTATAAACTCCTATTATTGGAATTCTAATGAGAACGTATGTATGTAGTACAATTTTATTATTTTCTAAATAGTTATTAAAATTAAATATTTAATTCATATTCTACATATATTTATATATAAAGACATAAAGATATATAGAATAGTTTTTTAAAGCTGTTTTTATAACTCCTGTCTAATGGACTTTAATAAATAGTTCCGAGGAACAGTGCTCTTTAAAAATGAATCAGTGCAATTTCGCTAATTGTTTTAGTTTTTTTTTCAATTTACTGAAGACATAGTGATTATAAATCTAATCCACTGCTAAATCAGTGGTCTCGTGCTAAAGGAGTTCTGTAACGGGTTTATGGTGATGCTACCATATTTTTTAGCTCATTTTCATATAGAGTGTGAGTCGAATTCCAGTATGATAATACCTGACCATGCTAGCGAATAGGAATTGATGCAGCTTCCTATAGTATTATAAATAATATGGTACTTTTATTTGCGATGTATGTACGTCATGGTTGTACAAATTTGTGTAACAAATTTTATGGCAACAATATATTTGAACTTCCACCTGTTATTACGTATATGAATATTGACGATTGTAATTCTCAATAAAAGCGGCATTTTGAAATTAGGCTCTTGACTCATTGTCAGTGGGTAGAGAGTCACAGTCCTCATTTCGAGCATACAAAACAATCGCAGATGTTCGAGTCCCGTTTGCGTCAATACAATCATTAGACTTGGGGTGTACCAACCGTAAATTTATGAATATACAAATTAAAAAATTGTTTTGAGTGTAGTTCATATATTTGCTCCATTTAATTTTCAATGTTACATTTATAACTGCAACGAAATATCCACTAATTGTCAGTGAATAGTCATTGGTTCATTTTTAGAGAGTAGAAGAACACTGCAAGTTGTATTGAATTTGCCACTAATTTGCTTTTTAATATTTGAACCATCTATTGCTGCAAATATCGCAACAAATAAAGACGCACATTTTTATGGATTTGCCGATAATTCAAATACCTAATACCTTGTTGCGCGATTACTGGACTATTTTCACGCACGATTCTATCTGAATTAATTAGTTAATTATTTAATTAATATTCGTCTGGAGAAATTGCCGTCCGATGTTTCGAAGGTATTTACACACACGCTTGGCCTCGAGTATTGGCAGATGTATTCAAAGTAAAATAATGTCAATATCATAAAGCCGTCTAGCGTGAATAAATATTTGAATTATATGACTAATTATCCATAGAAATTTCTGGTAAATTTTCCACGAAAATTTTATCGTCCTTATTGTCGCTGTATGAAATTATTCAAATATACTCAGGTGACTGCTACCCTACCGCGCGTGCCAAGCGATTGTCGCCCGATTACCCCGAGCCAAACTCGCAAAATTTAGGCGTTTCTTCAAATGAAAAATTTAACCCCTAAATATACTCATTTTCGGATGTTTAAAATCGCGTTTTAATCGCTGAAATCTCAGCTACAACATGGGATGCATATAAAACTTCTATTTTATCGTATTCCTAATTAAAAATGGCGGGGAAGCTTCGGGTGTGCTTCCGATAACTCGAGATATTTAAATGATATACAGTCAAAAATTTATGTCTCATATTTTAGCTATCATAAACCTATAATTTCATGTATTAAAGAAATTGAAGACAAATAAATTCCGAATTGAAATTAAAACACAATTTCTTTTAAAAAAAAAATAATTTTCAATTATAAATAGTTTTCCGCACTGAACTTCTTACAACATGTTTACACATCATTCGCGAGTACAATGGCACTGACACTTTTTTTTTATTACCCAACATTAAACGTTGTGATTTCAAATATTTTATTAAAAATTGTACACAGTATTTAAATGAAGCAAATTGTAAATTGAGAATAGTTCACGAAAACAGATATGATAAGAGAAGCATAACTGATAATTACGTGACTTATGTTTCATAAAAGAAATATATCGCTTCAACATTGTAAACACTCAGTTACGAAGCGCTCAAACAGTTATGTTTGGCACGAAAACTATTCAAACTGAAAAGCACTGTAATAGTAGTCTTTGCAAAGTTATACATATATACTTTACGTAAGAAAGTCAGAAACAGGCCGGCGTTGTGTATTAATGTTACACTCTCACTACTTGGAACAAACCAGTACTTATTCGTATTTTGTCAAAATTATAGTATATCCACGAGTTCAGTGTAGGCGATTGGCAGCATGCGAAAGTAGTCCCTAGTTACTTTGAATGGTATTA